>JAWDGP010002895.1:0-40000 GCA_033675545.1 Elysia crispata | reverse complement strand
GGTTTTATTTCCTTGACAAAAACAGAAACAAAGTAACAATAGCAGCATCAGCAGCAACAACAAAAATAAAAAGGGCAAAGTTTAAAAAAAAAAAATAGGTAAAGAACAATAAAAATTAACGGGCACTCCCACGAAAATAATGGGGGGGTTGTTTGTTTTTTTGCTGGGTTTTTTACGTGGCGACCTGAAGAGCGCTTCAATAACATCGGTTTCGATAAATTTAGATAACAGTTAACAATGATTACATGTTTATTGTAAAAATTGGACGCGTAGGAAAATGAAATGATTACTAATGTCAAAACTATTTTAGAAAGCCCATCCTATGATCTCTATAAAAACTTAATAGCTGCCCCGTTACAATGTTGCGATAATTATTATCATTTAGATTTTCTGATCTTTGCGTTTGTGAAAAGTGCTTCAACATGCCACAATGCACAAAAAATATAAGATTTGAAAAATGTCTTGAGTTATAGAAAACAAAAAATAAATTCGGTTTAAAAAATATTATCCAATGCCGTTTTTCCGTTTTAAAGCTTTCCAACAACATACTCATGAGGACTAGACTTTGCATTTTTAAATTTCTGGTTTACTTCAGAAGAGTTGGATATTATGTTATTTTGTCCAAGACATTTCATTGTATTACAGATTTGACAAACAAGAAAACAAGTGCATGACTTTTCAATTAAAAAAAAAATACCCCTCTCTAACGAATAAAAACAGAACAGCAACATGTGGTGCTGGATCAAGCAGATCTACTTAGCAACTCAAACAGAGAAGGTAATTTTTAAAGTTCAGACTGATACTGGATATTAATTTTCATGACGATTGCAAGCAGTAGCACATTGTATATGTCGGGTATTTCAGCTGTTTAATTCAAGTATACGTCCTCGCAAAGAAGAAGTGATAGGCATACAACATTTGTAAAAAAGTTGCCAATTTTCACCATGTAATACGTAAATACAAAAATAAATGGGGGAAAAAATCGAAATGTCACTTCCTCCTAACAACAGCTGGTTACCGGTTTTAAACAACATGCTGAGTCCCCGCAAGGGTATTTAATGCATCTACAAACTCTTAACAGTCTGATTTGGATAAACGTCAGCAATTGTTGTGTGTGAATCACATTTCATGCCGAAACATTTGCGGCGAATGAAGAGGTGATAATTCCAAACCCCTGCTGTATTCAGACTGTTTAGACCAACTTATGTAATGATATTTTTTTCCTTCCTAATTTGACCAAAACTCAGGTGACATAGCATACGTCAAAGAACGTTGTTAACCAAACATGATATGAACACAAATGATGTAAAAGGGTCGAAAACAGTAAAAGGCTTTTGGAAAATTAGACTCACAATGGATGATGTTAATAAGGAAAATCTACTAATTCTGTATTTTCCAAATCTTTTTTAAGATCTTTGTAAACGCATACAAAAAGACGAGAGATTCCTGCAAATAGTGCATGATGGTGCGCTGCCTTTCGGGTATTCATAGCTGCGCATTATTTAAACCTGCATGATAATGTACTTTAAATCATCTGTAAATAACTAACTATTCTAATTTGAAGGCCTATATAACACACACATTTTCTCCTTATGTGGGTTGACGCTGGAGCATACAGAATGTCTCCACGATAAAATGCAGCAAACATTTCAACTAGATTAATATTATAGTTTTTAAACCATAACGGAGTAAATTAATTTTGCTTCTTTGAATTTTTTCATACAGTTTCCGCGTTACCTTCCTTTCATTTTCTCTGAAGTTTTGAGTTGACAGCATTCCTCAAGATAAATGCCGTCCGATGCTAGATCCAACCAAGCCCATAAAAATTTATGTTTAGACCGAGAAGAGCAGGCATTTCTCATCGCGAACGCTTTGGGCCAATCAAAAAGAAAGGAAAGGTGGTGAGACGAGAGAGAGAAAGAGAGAGAGAGAGAGAGAGAGAGAGAGAGAGAGAGAGAGAGAGAGAGAGAGAGAGAGAGAGAAAGGGGGGGAGGCGTTGGAGAAGACAAATACAGAGAAAGAGTGAAAGAAAGAGAAAGAGAGGAAGAGGCAAAGACAGAGAGAGATGTATAGATAGATAGAGAGAGATAGGGAGAGATAGAGAAAGACAAAGACAGAGAGTAAAGAGAGAGAGAGAGAGAGAGAGAGAGAGAGAGAGAGAGAGAGAAAATCATTTAGAAATTATTCCTTACTTAGCAAAAACCGTCGAATTTGTATGGATACATTTGCAGTCGAGGGGCTTGCAGTCGCGCATATATCTCTGAGTTTTTTCTTTCAAATTTTAATTAAATGGAATGAAATGCTGTGATATTATCCTGGGAAATGCGGTGACAGTTTCGTAACATAACATTAATCGTTTTAAATTGTTTTTAGAATAGAGGCTTTTGAAGGTTACATGAATCCTAAAAACAATTCATGCTATTGAAGCCACATAATATTAAGGAAAGAATTTTTTATTTCAATGAAATGAAAATTAAACTGACAAAAAAGCTACGACAGCTAGGGCAGCTGTTATCTTTTTTTTTAATCGATTCCTTAGTCTTTCAAATTAAGTTAAAAAAATTAACCATGATGCCACATTATTTTTGAAAGCAATACTCTTGTGAGTAAATATCTTTTTCAACACCACATTACAATATGATTGGACTATATTGTCAGCGCCTGTAGCTGTTGGTTCAAAAAGCCAGGCCTAATATTGGCAGAGACACTCTGCTTACGTTAGACCCCGACACCAGTGGTCGGCGAGTTTGGCTGATCCTAGCATTTCCGCCCTGCCCGTTGGGGCTTGATTTTGATATGCAGTAAACGCCTGATATCATTATACTTATTGTGGACTGGTTAAAGCCAATAACCAAACAATAGGATTAATATACAAACAAAAGCACTCTGGCAGGAGAATGTCCTTTTATAGGCATCACTACGTTAGGGAAGATGCTGCCACTTTAAGTGTTGATGGATGAAGTGGGGGTGATGAATAATTCTTTAAAGCTCCGAATGTGGGACCCTGTAGAGGATCAAACTCAAAGCCTCATACTAATAAGTTTTTCTTTTCCATTCAATATTCACCGTCCCTTCTCTTAAAGCAGTAGTAAGCCCTCTTTGAAAATTAACAACTTCCATTTGAGAAAGACCATGTACTTTCGACTGCGAAACAAAACAAAACAAAAAAACCCTCCCCAAAAAAAACTTTTTAAGCGTGTTGAATATGTAGTTGAGTCGAAGAAACAAGATAGTTTACCTTCTTGCAAAGAATGACACAATCTTCTTTTTATAGCTATGCAACGGATATAGCACTTATTGATTAATATTAGCTTCATTTATTGCTAAAGCTCAAGGCTAAAACCATTGTTAGTGATAGTACGTGCGTGTGAGGACCAAATTACCTCACCATCAGCGCCTACCGCTCCATGCAGCTTGAGTATAATGATGCTATAAATGCTGCTTCACTCTGGTAACACTAGAGTCAGGTGTAAAATGGATGATGGTTCATTGCTAAAGCTGATGACATAATCATACCGGGAACAATAATATGTCATAATTAGTTCGCAAAGTGCCAACTATTATAAGTCACGTTTCAAAGGACAACAATAACACACGTATACTACATAAATATATATTTATATATATATATATATATATATATATATATATATATATATTTATGTAGTTTGAAGATAAGTTGGAATAATTGATAAGAGTTACTGTGGGAGCATTTCATAGATATAGAAGATCTTACAAGTGTAGTATGAAGAGAATTTAAGGTAAGATCTTCTATATATGTTTATATATATATATATATATATATATATATATATATATAGAGAGAGAGAGAGAGAGAGAGAGAGAGAGAGAAACGAAAGTACCTATTATAGCAATAATTATGGTTATTTGCAGTCGTGATTAGTCTAAAAGCAGCCAAAACTTTTCATATAATATATTATCTAATTTAGTATCATGAAAATCTTTCTATAACACTGAAGTTTATGACAAACCTTGAAATTGAACAATAAAAGCTTAACGCTTTTATTCAATCAAAAATAAAGTCAAGAAAGAAACCATGTAACGTTCTTGGAATTTCGACTTTAACAAAGTTGATACGAGAGTATCGAAAGCCGAAATCAAGAGAAGACAGTTTACATACAAACAGGTGGAGAAAAAAAAGACAAAAATCTCAGTAAATAATAGTCTTCGATTGGAATGGACGAAGCGTGTAGAGAAACATTACATGAGAAAGAGCGATTCGAACTTACAACGTTATTGCTATTGATTTGAACAATGTGTAACACGATTGAAATAAATGAGATCTTGTTGGCTTTGTTCTTGAAGAGTGTCAGACTTTAGATTGAGAGCGCTTTACATAAAGATTAACCATCATTCAATTAAATTAATTGTGTCTTTTCTTAGGTTAGAAAGAAGATCGATTGAGCTTAGATTATGTGCACTGAGAATGTGAGGTGTAGCACTGTGAGTCATATCTTATAATCATTGATTTTTTTGTGTTGCAAAAACGGTACATATTGAGTCATGTGAGCTACCTAGATCTGGAGATGCACAGGGGTCTTGAAGTCTCGCTTCTGAAAAACAATATTATTCAGATAAATCTAACTTGAAAATAGTTAAATTGTCTTCGAGTCAAAATGGAATCGAAACCTTTCAAAGAAGGGGATATCATTTTTTTTAATCCTTTCACTAATGCATAAGATTTGACAGAGCATGCAAAGCTTAAGAATCAACTCGAATTTCTGTAAATATTATCAGTTTCTCATATTTGCACATTATAGTGAAAGGTTTTCTCTAATTTTGCCTATCTTTCACCAACGTTGTCTTCATCTGAAAATTTAAGAACCCCTACCATTTTCATATGTATATGTAAGATTTTTTTGTTAATTTTTTTAAAACCCGATAATTTCTTAAAGAAGAAGTATCAAATAAAATTTAACAGCACTTAAATGAAACTTTGGACTTAGAATGGCAAGAAGATGGATGAATGAAAACTATTCAATATAATGTAAATGTGACTCTGACATTAAGAGGAAGTTGACGGTAAAAATTAGGTATAAAAGAAAAAGAGCTGCATCATTATTTTGTCGCTTCTCTGCATCACGCATGACAATGTTTAACACAGAATGAATGCTCGCTGAAATTTTTTAAATTTTATTTTTCTAGTCTGTACCTGAACAGAATGGCTCTCTCTTTAAACCAATGTTTCGAATTTTATCAGTCGCGTGGAACAAGAGACAAGTTTTAAAAAAGAGGATAAGAAAATATCCTTATGGCAGTATTTTTATGGAATATTTATTCCATTATATGATTATTGATAAAATTAGTTCCATGCGTTATAACTCCATGCCTTTGAACTTTGCCAAAATAATGGCCTAATAATGTTTCTCTGCACTCTTAATTCACCCTTTCACCGGCTGATGCAACTCTAAACAGAAAATGCAATTATGGGCGAGAACAAAATGTTTCATTTAACAAAATTATCCTAATTTATCATCCTGCCGATGCTTTCTATGCTTCCTAAATATCATTCAGGCTTGTTGGGAATTCCGGTGTTAGCAAATGCGAACCTGCCCTTGGAGCAATAACATGGAGAAGAATCTATTGTCTCGGTTGATGGCGCTCGAAAAACGTTTTTGAAACAGCTTCCTATGCTCCGATAATTATTATAAATTCAAAGCCAATATTTTAATGCTTCATAAGCATCCTCGTGAGGAAAGAAAAAGATCATGTATGTAGAAAAAAAACCTGACTTTCCAATCTTCTTTACTTTATTTTTTTTTTAAATATAAATTAGTTCCCCTGTGATCACAGAATCTTTAAATAGAAACATCATGATATCCTTCTTTTTAATCAATGTTTGAGGTGTCAACGCTTTTCTTGAACGTGAGAGGAACATGTCGGCTTGTTTGTTTTAACCAAAGATGTTCTATTAATAGCACTAGATGCCATGGCGTAATGGATTCCACTGCTTGCGCAAGAGAACACAATGATGCGCGCCATTGTTCCGGTTAAGCGCCCCACTTCCAAAAGCCACCACTACTCGCCAGCGCTGTTCTCTTTGTAAACAATCGAAACCTTTTCATTTGAAGGCCTCTTTTTTCATTCAACCAAACAATTCATGACAACGTGAGAACTACAATGTGTCAAGAATCTACGTTATTATTTTAAAACTGTACTATGCTTAGCTGTGGAGCATTATAATCTGTTATTGTTGTAAAATTTGCTTTTTTTATTGCAGCAGTCTTCCAACCTCTTGATTGTTGTAAGATTTGTTTTTCATTGGTGCAGGTGTATGTCTCTGCAGAGTATAAGTCTGTTATTTTTGTGAAGTTTGCATTTCTTCAATGTAGATGATTGTCTTCCCCACCTGTTCATTTAAACGGGCAATTATGCTTGTGGTTAATATTTATATTGTACCAATATTCACGTAACAGTTTAAATTAATACTCTTGTGTTTATGGCCTACAACTGTACTAATAGAACAGCAGTTCGTGATGGTCATGACAACAGATTGTGAGGTTATTGAAATTAACCCTGATCTAGATCCTTTCTGCTATTTACAAAAAAATGTACATGTTATTGTGCACGTTTTTGATTTACCTTATTTTTACAATCCAAAGTTTAGAAAATTGCATTGGATTTCTGAACATTCTAATTCTCTCTAGAATTATAAAGTCACACCGCCTTTTCAAGCTTGCGAGAATTTTGTTTTATATGTATTTCTTATAACAATTTGATGATCTGTCTCTTTTTTATAATAATAATAATAATAATAATAATAATAATAATAATAATAATAATAATAATAATAATAATAATAATAACAATAATAACAATAATAATAACAATAATAACAGAATAATAAGAATAATAATAATAACAATAACACTGAAAACCATCCTAGTACAGTCTAAGAAAGGTTCACTGTCAAATTTAGATTTTTTAAGAAAAGATTTTCGGAAACCAAAAGATGTTCTCTGAAAAGTGAATTTTTCGCCGTTGGTGCCAATTATAACCTGAGCATTTTTTCGTGGTTCCAAAGTCTTGCAAACCTTATTTTAAGGTAGGTATAAAGTATTAGACAGTGATTGGCCAAAAATTCAATTCAAATTAATTTCCACAGCCCTGATAGACGCATTAGGGCTTGGAGATGATAGAATTGTAGAAAAGAAAATTAAATGTGCAGATTAAAAACATTTTACACATATGTACTTCAAAATGTGTTCTAGAGCATATAAATATTAGTTGTTAAATAACTTACATAAGTACAGAACCATAAAAATTTTATAAAAAGTATGTATAAGAAGTGCGGTTTTCTGACCTCAAGGAAATACTCTAAATTTGTAAAATAATTCAATTTTCAAAGAAAACTCAAAAAGTGCAGGTATAACCTCTAGGTAAATATCTTGACAACAATTGTGCAAAATTCCAGCATTATTGGATCAGTTGTTTTTACAGGAGATTGTTTGAAAAATGCTATCTAGGAGAAAAAAAAAGTTCATTTTGCAAAAACGGCAAAAAAATTACACTAACCTATCATTCCTAGGACTTTAATGGGCTACTGAATAACACATATCCTTGCACTTTGGGGCAGACTATCCCCACTCACCAGGAACTTGTTCTAGATCTAATCTGAGCTTTTTGGCAGAAGCACATACCGTGGCAGGTGCATTCATAGGTCTAGATCTATTACTATCGACATAATGTGTCGCATGATTTCAGTGTCAGCTACCAATTTGAGGATTGATGTAAAAGATATAATACACTTCTGTTGTTAAGGAAAAAGAAAGACCCATAAGCCTTGAATTATGCGGTCATGACCCTTAGGACGAGACTGTGGAAAAGGGCCTGACAAAGAAATTCAAAACAACAGCTTGCCTTCCCTCTCCTTGATTTCCCAATGGGATCTCTATATCTAGACATTGATTTAAAGAATATTTTAAAGACGTATTTTGTCCGAAACTTTTACCTCTTAATTTTCAAAAACTTTGGACTTGATCTCATCTTATATCTAATTTCTGCGTATGTGATGCGTAGGTGATTATGGGGTTCCAGCGTCCGTCATGATATCCTCGTAGAACTCCTTCCCGCGGTCGAGTCCTACATCATCCGTAGGTGAATTTACTGCCTCATCTCTTCAGTTCTAACCTGCCCGACGTGGACTTATGTTTCTCATGCAAGAAGCCCTCACGTCACTGAGGTTAAACAACTGTATAAAATAATCAAACAAAACGAAAACTATGTGCATGACCAAGTTCAATATCATTATGAGACTTTTATTCAAAGGAAGTGTGAAATGTCTTGAGTTGTTCAATTAAGATTCTGAAAGTCGTGTATATTGATTCTTTGCGCCCACTTTCGTGTCATTTGTAAGTATTTCACATCGCAAAACTAGATCAAATTTTCCGATGGAATTTTTGTTTTGGTCCACAAACCGCTACACATACTTCTTGTATCTTGCGATCTATGTAGGCGCATTTTATGTGTTCTTTTTTCAGTAATAAGGGTCATTCACTTCCATTTATTTAAAAAAAACTACAAGTATGCTTCTTCGGCTGACCAATCCTTTGGCTTTCAGAACTAAACCAGTAACTCTTGTCTCGTCCGATAGGTAATTTTTGGTTGCAATGTTTCAAGAAACCATATATTAAGTCACCTAATTTTTACCCCAAACTGTTGATTTTTGCTGGAAACGTGTTCTTCTCCACAAAATTTCTGTGTCTTCTTCCTATTTTTTTTTTGTTGTAACTTTTTCGCCATTTCTCGTACATATTCCTTTATGGTGGGTCTATTAGATTATGTTGTGTCTTTATTACCTCCTAGCGATGCATCATCTGTCGTTATGTTGCTCTACTAAGACGGAGTTAACGACGTGCAAACTTAATTTCTACATCCCTCATTTAAAGATAAAGTGCAGTGTAGCTTAGCATTTTCTATGATTCTTGGAGACTGGAGTTTTTTGCCGCATTGCGTTTTTTCATCTTAATTTAAGAGTTTCTTATTCTTTCCATCATGCAATACTCCAATCTTCTGCGTGCGTTACTAGATCTAGTGGGTGCTGTAATAGCGCACAAACCATTCATAAATCAAAGAAACAGCTAGAATACAATAAAGCTCCCTAACGCGACAAAGTTCAATACATTTAAGACGAGAGCAACTTCGATGGGCCCATTGTTTCATCTGAATAGTAGCTTCCAATCAGAAATCTCTTTAAACAATAAAAAAATGGCGTCTTTCGTATCCTGAGAGGACAAATTTCCGGTGATAAAAATATGGCCTGAATCATAAGCTCGATTTTCCGCCTCCCTCATAAAGTCGGGAACTGGCTGTGAGAAATAGCCCAGCAGGAGCACTGATAAGTGAGACAGGAAGACGGGAGGCAGAAAAATAAGGTCAAATTTTAACGTCACCAGTATACAGATTGTGGCGATTAGACGAAGCGATACACGAATCGCATTTCAATCCTACAGTACAGAGACAGAAATATTAAACTTTAAAAAAGATTCTTGAGAATTGCTGGGAAAGAGATGCACGTGACAAAAGGAAAGAAATAAGAGTGGATCGAGCGAGAGAGAAAACGAGGGAGATAGAGACGTGTTTAGGTGAGGGAAGAAAGATGAATCATTCAGAACAGGGAAGAGAGAAATGGAGACTAGGAAACAGGGAGGTAGCAAGAGGAGAGAGAAAGAGAATCGTGCTATTCAGATGAACTGCCATATTCCATATGTGAGGATTTGTATGTGAGACAGGGTGAAAGAGACCGAGACAGTGGGAGAGAGAGGGAGGGAGAGAGAGAGACAGAGGAAGAGAGAGAGAGAGAGAGAGAGAGAGAGAGAGAGAGAGAGAGAGAGAGAGAGAGAGAGATCTGCAATTCAAACAGATGGCTAGATTAGAGTTGACGGTTGGTCGGGCAAACTTGATTTTGCCAACTCTCAGGGTTGTAGTTTAGATCAAAGAAAACATTGCACAATCGAAGGCAGGTTACAAAATTAATTTCCCCCCCCACGCACACCTTTCCTTCTATCTGAATTTGCTCGTCATTGTAGGAATTTAGATTTCTCCTTTTTGTCTTTCAGTTTTTGCTTTAGCCTTGAGTGCATATTAACCGTGCGCCCAACTCAAAAAAAAGAAAGCAAAATTGCTGGGTGCACAATTACCGAAACTGGAATTTCATGCTAACTTTTCGTCACCATTTTTAAAGTTTCTCTTTGTATTTTGCAGATGCTTGATGTATCAAATGCAATTCTCCTTCAGTTCAACAAGCTCTTTATTTGCAACAGGCAAAGGGGAAAATATTTACTGTTTTAAAAAGGAAATGATTTGTAGAGATCTTCCAAATAAAGAAAATTGGTTTAAGAGCTTTTTTTTTGTTTCAAGAAACAAAAACAAACAAAAAAAAAAAATCTGGCCTTGTTTGGAATTGAGTCAACCTTAAACATTTTAACGGAGATCAAACCACTGATTTCACAAGCCAAGTACAGAAACTGGATCTACACTCTTAAATATTTTATTCGACCTTTTGTTAAGTGCATGTATTTGAAGTGTTCTCAAATCAAAAAGGACAAAAAATAAATAACCTCCCCTCCCCCCTTTCAGAAAAACTGAAACGGATTGATTTGGAATTACCTCTCCTCCCACAAACATGCTGGTGGAACAGTACACGATATGGAAAAACTGTGTGATTAGTCACAAAGCCAGACCTGAACGCGTCAATAAAATTTTATCACCGCGGATTCCAGTCAGTCGCTAAGGGCAGTCTCTCCCCTCTCGGGGCAGTCAGAGAACCACTGTGGTATCAGGATGGAAGACTGCATTGGTTGTATTTACCAGTATGATGGTAAAGGGTGGCAGGTAGCATCCAGTGTGATTCTGATAAGATAAGTCATGTGTGCATATTTATTGTTTCCTGGTTTTGGTAAACGATAGTCTTAGAGGAAAAATCAGTTGAGAGTCAATGATGGTGGGGAATTCAGGTTAAGTGAAATAAGAAATAAAAGTGTTAAAGCTAGAATGGATAAAACAGTGTGGAAAAAAATTAAAAGAGGGTCGATCAAAAAAAAAAAAAAAAGAAGAAGAGAAAATGATAGAACTAGACAGGTAGGACGTATTTAACATTACAGAGTTTGAGTAATAAAAGTCGAAATAGAGATAGGAGAGAAAGCGAACGAGAGAGAGAGAGAGAGAGAGAGAGAGAGAGAGAGAGAGAAGAAGAAGAAGAAGAAGAAAGGTAGAATGAGAGCAAGAGAGAAGAAGAGAAAGTGAGTAAGAGAGAGAAAGAGAGCTAGAGAGAGCGAGAGACACAGAGAGAGAGAGAGAGAATAAAGGTAGAATGAGAGCAAGAGAGAAGAAGAGAAAGTGAGTAAGAGAGAGAAAGAGAGCTAGAGAGAGAGAGAGAGACAGAGAGGCAGGGGGCAGAGACAGAGACAGAGAGAGACAGAGAGAGAAGGTTGATGAGGGGATTTCGCCTTTCAAACAGATTCCTAGATGCCAGACCAGATCGGACTGGAAATTTCGGAAAATCTGATTTCGTAAAATCCTGTGAGTTACTACAATGGAGTAAAAAAAACATAAGAAGTAAAGGGACTCTTCAGATTCAGTTCACCTACGCACTTTGTTTAATCGATTGTGTTTCGTTCTCTGCCTCGTTTTATATCTTTTGGCGTTTTTATTTATTTTTTTTTTCCTAGGCTGAGGGCTGAGCTGTGCCTGAGAGAATCGGTTTGCAGCCGGTCACAAACTAAATTTAGCACACATAATTCATGGTTTGAACATAATTGTTTTCTGATATAATTATGATTTAGTGTGTATTTTTTCCCTTTACAAGACATAGTCACGAAATAAAACAATAACTGTTGACAGTCCGCAGAATTTCAAAATGCGAAGAAGGACGTATTCTTTAAAGAAAACAAAAAACAAACAAAAAAAAAAATCGCTCTACGTAGGAATGAAATAATAGACAAAATTTGCCATAAAGTCGATTCCCCTCAAGAACAATATATTACTGGTTGTAAGCAATTCATCTTTCATTGTCCGTCAACATAAAAATTGCAACACGTTTTTAAATAACCATTAAAGACATACAACAATCTTCCTTACAATTGGTGTTATGTGATGCGAGAAAAATTAATGTCTTGATTTTGTAACAAAAAAAAAACCCAGTCAAGTAAAGATCGACGCAAGGAAAGACGAAGCTAGAACTAATGATCTAAAGATGCTAATGATTGATAAGGAAATAAATGGAACAGGAGAAGCAATCACAAACTTGGATGTAACTAGAAACCAATAAACAAGACGAAAGACTTAAACCGCCCCACCCCCCCCCCCTTTCCCCCCCCCCCCCAAAAAAAAAAAAAAAAAAGAAAAAGAAAAGAAAAAAAATTGACCAAATTAATCGAATGGCCCGGAATCGAATTCGCATCCCTGCACCCTTTTTACGTAACAATTAAAGTGTCGCGAAGAATGATGAAGCTTGAATGTATGTTGAGCTCAGGTTGTTTAGAAGCAGCACTGGCATCACCCTAGTGTTTTCGGATCACTCCAGTTTTTCTCTAATATAATGCAGGAAACCTGATGCACTGTAGCTTGAGATGTCCCTAGAGAAATAGGTGATGAAAAAAAAAGTGGCTTTCACGTATCAAATAGATGTTTTCTGGGTGGGTCCAATGATAATCAATTTTTTAAGCTGAATATCAACTTCATCGTCAGGAAAAAAGGGAAAATAACACCGTTATGGTTTTACATATAAAAGTGTTAAGAACATGTTTAACTACAAATCGAAATATGGCTGATATTTAGATAAATATCACATGAAAAATAACTTTCACCCTCATATGCTTTAGATCAAACCACAATTTCCTGGTTAAATATAGCTTACATTACTTTAGACGAGACAATGTTTGCAATGGTATTAATTGCAGAAAAGAAAATAGAAACGGTGATGAAGTAAACCTGCATAAACTTCAAATAATGATTAACTTGTCTACCATCATTCATTCCTTGTGTATATATTTTCTTAACTGGAGTTTACTCTAAGTGTTTGATCTAATGGCAAGATTGTTTATGCAGCTGGTGATAAAATTCTGACTTGTTTTAATTCAAAGAGCGATGAAAACTACTGATCTCAGGTTGGGCCAATGACTTGTGAAACACATTGCAATGAAAAGATAGATAGAACTTTAAAGCATTTAACTGGAAGAGGTTGGAACTTTTGAGGACAACCTTTATTATTTCACCAATTTGAGATAAATGTATAAGTAACGGTCTGGTTTATGAAGTTCGTATCTAATTCTTGCTTTTTTATTGAAACAAGATTGGCATTTTGTTCCTATGGAGAATTTTCTTTAGTATGAAACAAATTATATCAATATATACAACTAGGTGTCAAAGAAATTATTTTACATAATCTTCCTGTCATGTCAGAGTAATTTTTTTTAAACCTTTATACTCTATCAACGCTTCCTACATCCGCCAGAGCTTTTAAACGTCAACATTTATTGAAGATGATTATTATATGAAATATAATTTGAGTATAGGGATTTGTCTTCGTCAGTAAATTCCTTCTTTCAAAACATTTAAGAAATAATCATGGCTTTGACACGGAATGTAGAACATCGTTTTAGAAAAAGTTGTGATACAAATTAAAACGATGAAAAAAAAAACCTTTGAAAATAGCACTTATTTAAAATTTTTTCACAAGTCTCACGTTAGGAATGTGGCATCATTCGAATCTCTTCTATAGACTAAGTGCAATATCCTCTTTCCTATCTTTTCCTTACTATTTGAAATGGTTGTAAAAGACCAGTTGGATCAGCTATAAAAGCTTAAACAATGATTTTATTGCCAAACGGAGGGCCATTGGAATGAACAAAAGCCTAAAATCTGAACCCATTAGCAAAAGAGCAGAACCCTCATTAATACCACATATAAAGTAATATTGAAACAATCAAAATGTGGCTGTTTTTTTCTCACAATCGACTAAAGAAGAGTGTCGCCGTGATGGGCTCCCCGTGAAATCATTATAAGATAACAATTACACGACAAAAAAAGTCTTAATTTGTATCATATTAGGCTGATGGCTGGAGAGTACATTAGGCAGAGCTTTTTGTGTTGGCTGAAATAGTAAAAGCATTTTCCAGCACAATTCTCTGAGATTTTTTTCGTCTCTAGGTGGTTGTTTTTACTAATGGGGCCTAATATTGCGAGAGGTGAAATTTGTTACAAAAAAAAAAAACAAAAACATGAAAACTCTAAAATAGGAAGAACAGTCTAGACAGAACTGTTTATTCTTATTCTTGGTTACTATATTTATGAGACATGCGTGATTTTCCGTTGACAAAGAAATAAAAAAGGTCGAATGAGAAAAATAGGACATTGCTTCTTTTGTTTTAGTACCTTTAGTACATTCGTTGGAGTTCCTGAGATTCTACTATTAGGCATCTAACCACAAAAACTATTTCAAACCCCTCGCTCTCATAAATAGTAATACAAATGTAACTGAGTCATAATTATCTACATTCAGAGACAGAAACATGATTTCAGAATCACGTTATCTCTGTTAATTTTATTAAAATGTCCAACCAGCGTCGAATTAAAAACTGATAAGAGATTTATAAGCCTTATCGTAAGGGGGAGTCACTCATATAACACAGTTGTTTCCAATATTTAATTGAGTGTAAAACGAATTCGATACCTTTACAAAAGTGCTTCTATCTTTTGTCATTCATGATGTGTTTCTAAGGTGTCATAAATTAAAACAGTTTTTGTTCTTTTGATCATCTGAAAACATTTAGATACATTTATTTCCATCGCCATATTTAATTAATGATATTGTTGGATGTAATTGTTATCGTGAAAATAACACTGTAATTTCTCTTTCTAGACACCTTCTAACATTCTTAGTTAGAGATAAATGAGAAAATCCACTGTATACTATGGGATAATTGCAGATAATTTTATACACAGCAAAAAAAAAAAAAGAGGGGGTTTCAGTGAAGTTAATAGATCAGACCGGTCAAATTAATTAACATAAACTTAAGATTTGTGGAATAAGAGCTATTTTATAAGGACAGTGAGTCTAGCACTGAAATGAGCGTATTTTATTGGCAAAACAAGGGGACGTGCATTTTGCCATAAGAAGAATGAATAAGCTGCGGATAAAGAATTCAACATGGAAAACTGGAAGATTTGTCGGTCATTTGATGTTATTTTGTTGTAAAGTACCCCCTGGCCTGGTCAAATACAATATATCTTATAATTATTACTCTCTTTTTTTTACAACTCTAAGTGAAACGCAATGCCGAGAACGCATCGTTAAATTCTCTGCTTCAAGGAGTGACTTTTACTTCGGGATATACAGCCAGCCTTGTTTCTGACCTGAAACAAGTAACATTATCCGGCCCTGAGTATGGTGGATTTCTGCACATTTACACTTATGGTAATAAAAAAAAATATTCCATACAACACGATGCATGCATAGACCAAGAAATTGAGAATTAAATATTGTTGTTTCAAAGCACAAATTATAACAATAAGGTATGAAAAACCAACCTTTACAATTATTCTATGCCAATTACCGCGAATCAAAAAGATCGCACTCGGATAGACCGTGGAAAAAATCTGTTAAAGGCGAAATTCCCTTTCTTGCTTTAATGAAAATAAAATAGCCTGGAGCGCTTCCATTCTGGTTACTGTATCTCAATCTTCACAAGCGATAGGTAGAACCAATTAACCATTTCTATACGAATGACGAAAGTATCAGATTTTTTTTCTCGATCAGCCGTAAGAAAGCTTGAAAAACTTACAAAGAAACGCTCAGGTTAAATTATCTTACAATCTTTTTCACGATTGTCTTTGAGCTAACTTAACGCAGAAAATGGTATAAAAAGGAGAGAAAAGTGTATTTTAGGGAACAAAAATCACATGAATGAAAAAGATATATATATATATATTTATATATAAAAAGATTCAGATAGAATAGGGGGAGCAGGGATAAGGAAAAGTGAGGTAGAGAGGGAAATAATAGGTGGGAAAGAGAAAAGAAGAGCAGCATAAAAAAAGAAAAGAAGATAGAGAAAGGGAATGATAAAGAAATACGGGAAGATAAAGAAAAAAACTTTGATAGAGTAAGAAAAATTAAGAGATAGGGAGGTGGATCAGGAGAGAAAGACAAGAAAGAGAACGAAATAGAAAAAAAAAAGTAAAAGAAGCAGAAAAAACACGCAGCAAAGACCTTCGTAAAGTATGAAAGAAACCTTCGAGGAAATGGCTAACAGGTCAAACCATCGATGAAGTTAACTATTAACATAGCTCGATGTGACATGTGAAAGATCGGGGCGGACTGGAGTGGAGAAGAAAGCCTCGGGAGGTTATGAACCGGGCAGGGCTGATAAGTTCTCCACAAGTACCAGTCCCGAGAGATCGATGAAGGAGATTTGCCAGTGCTTATGCTCTATTTAGAGCCAAGAGGCTGGACCAGCTCAATAATGACCAACTAGAATTCTAGATTTTGTGTAGCCCAAAGGTGGTAGACGATCGGGTTAATAAGTTTGCACATTTTATAAATCTGCAAGGCTCTGCATAAAAATTCATTGAAACCCAGTTAACATTAAATTTTGAGCAAGGGTAAAGGAGGCTCTAATTAACATAGTGATTTTACATAGATAAAAGAGACTTGAAAACTGTAAAATTTGTGTCAATTTTTCAATACTTAATGCATTACTTTAACGTTAATGTAGACATCTAGAGACACAGACTATGAAAAACTTCATAATGGCACTTATACCTTTAATATTTCCTAATCAGCCGAAGACACATCTAATATTCATTTACAGATCCCGCGGTATATTAAGCAATTCTAAATCAGTCTTGAAGTTTATAGTTTTTTTAATGTGGAGTGGACAAACACCTTGTAAACTAAACCTATGCCTGGAAGCTTGGTACGGAAGTACGGAAGTTGTGGATTGAAAGACTGGTAATTTAGGACCGGCAGAGGGAGAGGGATGGCTGTGGGGAATTTGGTGCTGATAGAGGGAAATCCGATATCAGCAACAGATGTGAACATCGGATACATAGTGTTCGTTGATAATTTCCAAGAATATCCGAAAAAAAGGCATAGATCTAGTTGACGCTAAGACGTTATAGCCTCCATCCAGAGTAATACACAGTAATACAGGTTCATTTGTCATAACGATACGTTTTGCAAGCTTTTACTACCTCGACAGGTCTTTTCAAGCGTTGATTATTTTAACTTTTAACTTTAAATAATTCCTCTAGATTTAACTTCGGTGTATTGGTCAAAATTGCATACCAATTAAGAACTCCACATCATTCGCTTGCATATTAATTTTTGCTGAGCTTAAAATCCTGTCTTATTATATGTGTTGTAATGATTCCTATGGCAAAAAAGTTCGAGAAACCAAGTTGTTTTGAAGAATGGCGAGACCTTTAATATACGTGGACCAAATACTCGAACGAGTTTTACAGGAGTAGAGTTAATCACTTTGTTTTAAAATATTTAAACATTACATGGGCGGGCGGTTGATAAAAAAATGATATGGGGACCAAATATTATTTTAGCTTAGCCATGCGTATTGGTTGAAACCTTTTTTTGGGTTTAGCATAGATAAAAAAAAGTTTTGTTGGATTTGAGGCGAATCTCATTTCATTGATTTTCAAGGTTAATTTGTTTTTATACCAGATTTTAATGTTGTAAAAATATTCTTACATAGCTCTCTTCTCAAATCGATTGTCTAGACAGCATTTCAACATTCTGTTCGTGAACTCAATATTTTCATTTGGATATTTTGCCTAGGCATAGTGTTTCATGCGTCACCATAATCTCATATAGCTATTCAGTTTCCATTGTTGTATCGTGAAACCTGAATGACCATTGTTTTTGTAACTTTTGATGGAATAAAGAAGATTTGAGTTTATTTTTAACCAAAACTCCAAACGCGATGTGGTAGAGAACTAACCAGCAACTGACGTATTAAGAGTCGTAGCTCTAACTATCGAACATTATTTTAATGGCTTCTAAAAGCGGATTATTGCGATAATACTATTATGTATAACCCGATCGTTCTTACGTGGAGCTCATCCTTAATCGTCTTCTCGGGGTGGCTAAAGATTCCAATGTGAAAGTTGCGACTTAAACATCCAGCAAATGGTAAACAATGTTCGTCATTAAAATTAATGAAATCTCTGACGTAATTTGTTGGGTTTTCTTTCCTCGTTATTTTTGTTTTTCTCTTTTTTTTTTTTTTTGTTTAAGTTTTGAAAAAAAAAATATTTATCTCTATACATCTTTAAAATTTGACTTTTATAAAACTGTGAGTGTCTAGGAGTACCAATTATACGAAACAGAGACAAGTCTTGCTACACCTATTCGCACTTGTACAAATCGTCCACTGAATCTTTTGTGATACAAGAATACCCATTTCTGGATTCGTAACATATCTTTCAAAAATGTCCTTATTGTACCATGGCTGAAGATCAGACAGCAGGAGATCCGCTCAGCATGTAGGACATTGCTGATCCGATTAGTCGTGTCCTGACCAACTGATGGTCGGGGTGTATCTCAAATGGTCAACTCTTTTACTGGCCATCCATCGGTCTAAACTCCATGTGAATAGTGTCCGGTGTGGTGAGATATGTCGGAGGTAGTGTGGAAAGAAGGATTTACCAAAAAGCTATTGCTTTCATCCCGCTTCTCCATACTCAATCAATACTATTAATCAATGCCTAAATAGTCGAGTTTCATATTGGCAGGTTAAGTGATGTAACCAAGCTGGTATCAATAGTCTTGTAAGCTTTACAGCCAGCAATAAACTTATGTTTCAAGGAGAATTGCTCGTCTGCTAGTCTGTACCCTAGAACAACCTGTGACTATGACCAAGGGTAGTTTTATTATAGCCTCTGCGCGCACAGAAACTGCGAGACTGCCCTCACAAATAAGACTAAGATTCCATTTGCTAACAGATATCTCACGCTAAAGCTAGTCCTAACTCCGTTGAACACAGAGACAAGTGTACAGACAAAATTTATACAACATTTCTAGAAAGTAATTTACTAACCTGCAGAACAGATTATAATACATCAATTCTGACAGAACTCGGATAACCCAGTGCTGCTCCTGTTTCACTCAGCATAAGGAAAACCGTGCTGTTATCTGCGTTATCACGAAAATTGGCCATATTGATGGTCTATGACCGGACATGGGAAGATCATTACTCGACATGTCACGTCATTGCTCGATCTATCACTCTTTCAGCAAGAGCCAGAGAATTACATGTGCTGACAGTCAGGCTTTCTCTTCGAATGAGAGGAAGTAAAAAAAAAAATTGCCAAGAGATATACTGGTAATGAAATCTTTCAAATGTTCAAGTAATTGTAGACTCTGTCTTTTAAATGTCAAATTAAAAATATGAAAACAACTGAGCTCTTGTCAAGAGAATAATCGATTTTTCAGCAACAAAGGTGAAATCTAATTCAGTTACAATTATTGAAGACCACTTTTAATGTTAAAAAAAAAGAGTTTTTCATTGAGTTAAAATTACCAAAGTGATTTAATGAGCAATTATAAAATTTTAAATAACTAGTTTTTCGTTCAGAAGTAAAAAGTTACTCGTCTAGTAAAATGGCTTTAATTTTTTTTTGTCACGGCAACAGTTAGAGATTTATTATAAATTTACTATCGTTATCATCATAACTAATATTTCTGCTATTATTATTATTATTATTATTATTATTATTATTATTATTATTATTATTATTATTATTATTATTATTATTATTATTATTATTATTATTATTATTATTATTATTATTATTATTATTATTATTATTATTTATTACTGTTATGATAACTACTGCTACTACTACTACTACTACTACTACTACTACTACTACTACTACTACTACTACTACTACTACTACTACTACTACTACTACTACTACTGCTACTACTGCTACTACTACTACTACTACTACTACTACTACTACTACTACTACTACTACTACTACTACTACTACTACTACTACTACTACTATTACTACTGTTAATATTATCATTAATAATATCACTCCATTCATCACTCTCATTAACAGCAGCACCCTTATAAACCTCATTTTATCTCTAAAATATTTCTAAATGTTCTCGCATAGAGTTAGCGCATAGCACTAATATGCCAAAAGAATGTAGCGGATAGATCACAGACAAGCATCATGTGGTGTGTAGTTTTATGGCAATGAAATGCCCTTATCTTTCATTTACCTCTTCAGTATGTGAAATGCGTTTCAGAAAAATGACCCTGTCGAATTATAGAATCAAGCAATAATAATAGCCCATACAGAATAATCGATAGTGGAATGCTCTCATACGGTAATAATCCCAACTTGCCCTGTATTTAAAGAAATGGAATTATGTTACAACGCAGCAAAACAGTGTCAGTTATAGTCTTTATTATCATATCTGTGGGAATCACCATTCTTCTTCTTCTCTTTCTTCTTCTTCTTCTTCTTCTTCATCATCATCATCATCATCATCATCTTCTTCTTCTTCTTCTTCTTCTTCTTCTTCTTCTTCTTCTTCTTCTTCTTCTTCTTCTTCTTCTTCTTCTTCTTCTTCTTCTTCTTCTTCTTCTTCTTCTTCTTCTTCTTCTTCTTCTTCTTCTTCTTCTTCTTCTTCTTCTTCTTCTTCTTTTTATGGCTGTCATTATTTTTATAACTATAATTATTATTATTATCAATATTATAATTATTATTATTATTATTATTATTATTATTATTATTATTATTATTATTATTATTATTATTATTATTATTATTATTATTATTTCATTATTGTTGTTGTTATCATCGTCATCTTTTTATTATTATTACTACTTCAATTATATTTTATGAATATTACTGCACAACAACAACAACAACAACAACAACAACAATAACAACAACAACTCTACTACTACTACTACTACCGCTACTACTACTACTACTACTACTACTACTACTACTACTACTACTACTACTACTACTACTACTACTACTACTACTACTACTACTACTACTACTACTACTACTACTACTACTACTACTACTACTACTACTACTACTACTTCTACCACTACTATTATTTAACCACAACCACCCTCTCGACCACCTCGACAACTTTCAAATATATTCATCTTTCTGATATTTTCTTTTTAATTAACAACATCCTAATCTTTTTGTTCTCAGTCTTTATTTATCAACCTAAAGATATGATCAAAACATTTTCATGACTGGCAGAAGACAGTTTTGTAAAGTGACATTTACCTTAAATAAGTTTTGTTTATTTTAAAAATAAGGTTCATGCTGCCTCAATAATGCATAGGTATTAAAGTTGAACTTTAATATGTGATACTTTTTTTATTGGGGTTTTTTTTTTGGCCTAAATCAGTCAACAAATTTTTAAAGTTTTTCGAAGCTTAGAGTAAATATAGTTCTGAGATTTTTAGTTTTCTTCACGAAATTAGAAGCGTGGGATGATAAAACCCCGCCTTTCATAGCAATACACAGGCTTTACTTACATCCAGGTTGGACTGTCAAGAGAATATTATATCTCGAATGTTAAGAGCCGCGAATTAAGATTAATTCTCTTTTAATAGGCTTCAAAACAAATACATAGCCGAATTGTGCAATTTGATACCTGTTATTCAATTTCATTTCTTCACCCCCACGAGTTAGAAAAGACGAATCACTATGAAGCAAAAACTGAATAATTTAAAAAAAACGAAAGGAGAAAAACGAAAAAGCCACTAATTGTATGGATGTAGTTCGATTGCTTTAACAGGAAATATGCACTGCAGACCCTCTGTCGGTTGTCCTTAACAGCATTACTCAATAAAATCAATTATGCATGATTAAATCACATTTCAGTTCCACACACGATTGGTAACATCATCCTCCAGGGAGCGGAATCTGTAACACCAGTTCTCTAACACAATGAGATCAATAGCGAAATTCGGACTAACCCAAGATATACCGTGGTCGGTTAGCCTTTCTGTCCCTTATCTATCATCTCCCCGACTCATTGCACAATTGTCCACTCTACCGCCACAATCGAGCAAGCAACAAT
Organism: Elysia crispata; assembly: GCA_033675545.1. Classification (NCBI taxonomy): domain Eukaryota; kingdom Metazoa; phylum Mollusca; class Gastropoda; family Plakobranchidae; genus Elysia; species Elysia crispata. Next base: position 17,886 of record JAWDGP010002895.1, on the reverse strand, counting down.
GCGATTCCAGGACTGGCACGAGAGCTGTGGCAGCACCACCAGCTGCTGCCAGATATAGTTGGTGGTTAGTGTTTTTGTTTCATGTTCACGATGTGGTTCGGGGCTGATTTACGCGTGGTGTTGGTGCCACAGGCGGTGACAGAGTCTAGATCTAGATCCTAGATCCTCCCGTGGTGAGCGGCACCGCGGCTGGTGCCAGCCTGCCAGATAGCCAGTCCAAGGCTCGAGGTACAAGACGTAGATCATTAAGTTATGAAAGTAAACATTGCTGCTGCTGCTGCTGTTGCTGTTGCTGTTTCCCATAAATTCTATCTCTCACTTTTTTTTTATCTCTCTTTCTCTCTCTGTTGTCCTCCTTAGTCTCCTCTCTCTCTCTCTCTCTCTCTCTCTCTCTCTCTCTCTCTCTCTCTCTCTCTCTCTCTCTCTCTCTCTCTCTCTCTCTCTCTCTCTCTCTCTCTCTCTCTTTATATATATATATATATATATATATATATATATATATATACACTCCTACTTAGTCCAATTTTCACTCGAATGGATGGAAAAGAAAAGTGAAGTTCAAGTACTTTTTATAATAACGGCGCACAATGATTATAAGCCTACAAATCGTTAGGGATATCATCAATACACTGCAACACAAGCCTGTTATTAAATTAAAGGAAGTTAAGTATGTTTGTCTTCCGTTATAATAGAACCCTAGGCGTCTACGAATTCATGAAATCCAAAACCACACTTGAAAATATTTTTTTCCAAACAACCACGGCAAGGTTATGGATCCCATACAGGCTATTTGAAGTCATAAAGTTCCATGTGACACAGACCCGTGTCATACTTTGTCTAAAGGACCACTGTATATTTTAAATTTTGCCCCCTTCACAAGAGTAGTAATTTTAACATACAATATAATTCAACTGGGCCTAGTTCACAGTCCTCCTGACAGTTATGGCGAGCTCAAGCATGTTGGTTTTGTCATAATTATTAAAAAAATAAACTTGGTCTATACTAATTGTCATTTCAAACCGAGCTGTATTGGCCTTTTTCTTTTCTTTATGAAGAAATTTTTCATTATAAAATAATATGGAAAATTACACAGTAATTGGTTTTTCATACGTTCCGCAAACCCCTTCCAAAGTCTACTCTGAAACTTCTTCTTCTTCTTCTTCTTCTTCTTCTTCTTCTTCTTCTTCTTCTTCTTCTTCTTCTTCTTCTTCTTCTTCTTCTTCTTCTTCTTCTTCTTCTTAAGCAATGATGACAATGATAAAAAATAATGGTAATAATGGTGATAATGGTAATAATGATAATGATGCTAATGGTAATAGTGACAATAGTGACAACAGTTACAAGGGTAAGGGCAAGGAAATTACTTAAAACTTAAAAGTACTACTTAGGAAATGAAAGTAATAAATAAAACAAAAGTCACCTTTAACAAACGGAACAAAGTTAGGATGTCAGCTTTACTTAACAATGCTTATTTTCGGGATATTTTTTTAAATATCCTTCGCCGTTGCAAATCATTCCCGATTTATGGAAAATCTTGGCTAACTGGGTAAAGAGAACAAAATTAATCTCACTATTTGATGTAACAGCCGAAGCAGCAAATAGGTTTTACAGCGCAAACGCTATAAGATGTTGTCATATCTTTTAATACCAGCAGTGATACCACACCTTTCTTTGTATTGGCAGTAGTTGCGTCGGGTAACCACAGTTTTGTCTGGCAACGCCGCAACACTAACTTGTCGAAAAGATTAGAGTAAATATAATGGGAATCAAACATGATATGTTGGATCTCTTCCCAACAATACCTATTTACAGCAGTATCAAAAAGCCAAAATTACTTATCATTAATGATATCTCTATACGGAACAACGTTGATCACACATCACAGTATAATAATGGGAAAGAGAATCCATTTAAAACTGCTGACTCTGCGCCGTGGATCAAGACCCGAGTTTAGTAAAGCAACTTTAATATATTTAATCTTACGCTTGGTATGTGAAATCTGGGACTAAACGATAGCTATAATATTCCTATCTGAGCCATAAGACTTTCTCAGCTTTCAAGCAAATGGATATTGCTCTGTAGAAAAGTATATCGACTATAAGCTTTTTTTTCACACAGTATATGCCATAATTCCATATGGTCCCATGCTGACAAACGCATTTTTCTTTCCATATCAGTCTGTTCTCTTCACCCAAAGTATATTTTTTTTTACATGAAGAAAAAAACTTGCCCGTCACATTAGCATTTTGACACTACTACAAAGTGCCAAGTTAAACTCGGGACATGACAACGCAAGCATGGCTTTTACTTTCAAAAAGCATTTGTCTCCCACGGCAATGAGCCACATGGGACGGAAGAAAGGCATCAAAATATCAGCAGTTGGTGATGATAATGAAACTACACCAACAACGTAGACTGCAAATAAGTCCTGAATACATAAACAACACCCTCCTCGCTGTTGCTCCCTGCGATTATCGAAGAACAAAAAAAAATTAAAAAAAATAATAAAGCGTCTTTCGCAGAACTGGCATATTGGACTGTAAGACTACAGTTGCGAGTAATGAAATGGGATGTAATAGAACAAGGGTGAACTGCTCAAAACCTTTTATTATATACAGTTGTGTTATATACATTCTAAAAAGGTTCTTCTGTGCTTAGGCACTTCTAAATTCTTTCTATGTGAACCAGCTCATTGTTTTTGAATTTCGATTCATACGACTTATTAATTAGAATTCACGTTTCATCAAAACCTAAATTTGTAAGTTTAAGCTTGTTGGACAAAACGATTATTCGGGGTTTGTTTGATGAAGACTGAATTTATAATATAATATATTTATTAATACTTGCATAAGCATTGCAGGTTGCATGATTAGAGTCCCCTTTTTAATCGTAATTTTACAGGCGCAAAAAAAAATTATAATTTTATCATAAATTAATTTCCTTTCTCATTTCAATGGGATAAATGATTTTCCCTAAGAAAATTTCTGACTTTAATGTTTTCGATCACATGAACATTTAACCCTTTTCTAGTTCATTTTTTTCCACCTTTTGAAGTTTTTCCAACACAATCTTTACAAACCTTTTGATAGTAAGAAGCTTCGCCAAGGATCTAAAAGATGAGCCTTAATCAATGTTCGGGAAGGGTTCTTTTGTGGAAAAATGTTCTGCACAACCACAAATTTTCATTGCTAGGCTTTTCACTCAATTCAATACACATTATAGGTAGAACCAATGTTTATAATACCCATGGTTTTTAGAGTATGATTAATTCACATATATTTTAATCAGGATCTAACCGTTTCTAGATTCTAGATATAAGACCAACCCAACCTTGGTCTATTAGAATTTAAATGCACTTTACTGTGGTATGGCCATTGTTCATTAAGATGGAATTATCTAAACCTCATTTTTTAGACAATCTTATTGAAATTTATAGAATCTAGACTTAGATTTCTAGCGTTTTTCTAAGAATTCTATCGATTTTAGACACCTTAATACAAAGCCTTCAATGTTTTCTTAACGTTTATCAAGATCAATTTATCTTTTGTATGGTATTTTTCACATATAAGTTGATGGACTTGTTTGCATGTGAAAAATTTCATATGTTGCAAGGCTAACTTTAGTTATATCTTTTGTTCCTCGTCCTGTTTTTTTCATGTCTGCACTAAAAGAAGCCCAAGAAAGGCGAAACGTTTTCTATGTTAAATGATTACAATCGTTTTTACCGAGTTCATTGCCCTTAAGTTTAAGTTGGTGGCTGTGTCATATATATATATATATATATATATATATATATATATATATATATATAATTACATTTCTTCAACATAATGCAATTTAACCTATTTCAAATAATATCAACAATTTGCATTTCAGAAAACCAATTGGATCCTTCTTTGCGACTCTATTACTCTATAGTCTCTAAAAATGTCCTTACCATTTCAAGTAAACATGTCTTTAAATGGATTAAATTTTTGTGTGCCAAATTTTCACAGGAGAAAGATTAGAGATTTTCAAAGTCTTCATTATTGTAGTTATTTTTATGTTTTATTAAAACGTCACTGGATAATACCGTTGAACTGATGCCTCTTCTCATTTTCATACAGTATTATCATTTAAGTCAAATGAACTTTCCTCAGTTATTTACTTGTTTTTCTATTAATTGAAATGTTATTTGTATTAATCGATTTAATAAGAGTTCTTTTTCTTAATAATAATAATAATAATAATAAAGTGCATTTATATAGCGCATATTCAAATGATTAAAATGCTCTATGCGCTTTACAAGAAAAAGAATAAGATAGAAGCAGGCTAGAAGGCCTGAACATACATACATAACATACAGAATGACGTACATAGCATAAAGAATAACATACATATTATATAAAAAATAACATGCATAACATACATTTGCTTAAGAATATGATACAAGTAAAACATCATCTACTGCCGGGAATACGTTGTGGTGAATAAATAGTGTTTAAGCTGCCTTTTAGAGGTCTCTATGGAATCAGACTCTCTGATATATCTGGGGAGCCGATTCCACATGGTTGGTGCTACATAAGAAAATGATCTTTTCTTATTTTTCCTCTTTTCGCAAGAAAGCAACTGATGACACAAAAATTAATGTTTTACTTCGAAGGGCATTAAAATGCAAAGATAAAAATTAATGTTAATCTAAAAATTCGTTTTGGCAACTTTGTTTTTCATTCACCACTTTTTTTAAAACAAACTAAAAATAGTTTGCACCACTGTAAATGTTAGCACCTAAAAAGGCACTCTGAGTCCTGAAGTTATTTATTTCGCGACTTAAACAAATTTGATGGAAATAAAGGTGTAGATTGAACGAAGGCAGTTTTAAGTTAAAAAAATATTTACATGCTGTTTATATTCCCGACAAGGGTATAAATGACAGCCAATAAACTTTACATTATATAGCATCATACTATCTCAAATAAGCTTGAATGTCAGTGCAATTTTCAAACATAATCCAACTTTTTTAAATTGACCACGATATTTGATTATGATATCTATTGTACATAGTATACAAAATTGACTGCTGCACATGTAATTGGGTTGCAAAACAGATAATAAAATAATTCCACTTTGCACGCATACGATACATCATTGTACTTTTAATGCGTCCAAATAAATAAAATGCAATGTTAAAAAGGCCTCTTATTGTGTCATCTTCAATCAGTACAACCGTAAACATAACTTGATTTATTTTTGATACACTGCACCATTAGTAGAACTTACCGGTGTAAATCATCTTCACAAGGTTTCTAACCTATATCCCTTTACCATCAACATGTCCTCCATAAGTTTTGTTTTGTTTTGTTTTGTACATTTTGGAGCTGCACTCTACCTATTTTAATTTTTTTTAACGGTGTTTCACAGCTATTCACAAAGCTCCTCTGCGACATTCAGTTTAACTGTCCTGTCCACTAAAAGCTGATTACATAAACAAAGTAGACCAAATTAATGCGGTTTTTTATTTCATATTAACGCCACAATCTCGTCGTTCTCATAATGGAAACGTCACACTTATCTAATAAAAAACAGATTTAAAATCTGTACTTTGCAAATCTTTTTTTTTTCATCCTCCTAAGTACTCGATATATCATTATGAAACTCCCATCAAAAGTGTCAAGAAATGTACTACACTGCGGCAATCCATGTTCTTTACCCTGAAATGAAAATGAGCATTTATAAAGATTTATAAAAAATAAATTGGAGTTACACAAAATTAATGAACTATTCTTATGGAAAAATGTGCCATTTTATTTTTTTATACGTTTAATGAAGTATTTTCTTATATATCAACCTTCTTGCGCTATATTTTGTACATGTGTTTTGAGGTCTTGTTTCACAGTTTAATTTTTTTTGGACGGACGTATCTCCCATTGTTTGATACGATATCCTCTCTCTCCCTTTCTCTCCCTCTTTCCCCCTCTCTCTCTCTCTCTCTCTCTCTCTCTCTCTCTCTCTCTCTCTCTCTCTCTCTCTCTCTCTCTCTCTCTCTCTCTCTCCCATCTCGCCTCCTCTATTACTGAATGTTTGGAATTCTTTTGATTACAATCCAGTCATTTTGCTAAAGATTTCTTGTTTTTCCAAATCCTTCCAAAGTGGTACAAATTATCAACTTTCAGTTTCTGGGAAAAAAACCTATTGCCTAAGATCGTCTTTAAACGTAGTGTAATTTTGCATTGAAAGAACGAGATAACCTTGCTGTACGATTCCGAATTCCCTTTTCACAATAAACATTACCAACGCGCATCGAAATATAATTCTATTTCAAAGAAAAAGCGCTAGGTCAACTTTCTGTAGCTTTTCTACAGACTAACGTACAACATCGATTTATTCAACTCTTAAAGATATCTTTATTTAGTGAAAAGCTTACCGGCTTTGTTGATCCGTCTGAAGTCCGAAATAACTGTGAAATCCCAGACTGTCATTTATATCCAAGAATTTGAAAGCAGTAAAAAAGAATGTTTTTATTGTTTCTTACATAGAATGGTCCTTGCTCAGCGATGGATTTTACTAAGCTGTTTTCTGCGCTATGTCTATTGACTGTTTACCAGACTGTTTCCTCTTTATGAATACATCTTTAAGGGCATGATATATTTGTTTTACTTGTTTTGTTTTGTAATTAATTTTTTAAAAATCTTTTCAAATGAAAATTGTTAGTGAATAGAAAGTTTCAAGGGGGAGTTTTTGACTAATTTTAAACTCCTTTTTAATGTGTACTTAAAGAAAATAACATAAGTCTATCTATTTTTGTCAAAAAAAAAACAAACAATGAAACAACATTATTGTTACTTGTTCACATTTAAGTACATTATACCACTTGCAAGTAATCAATAAACACAAACTATAAGGAAAACATTACGTTTGGGTTTAAAACATAACCCTATAAAAAACAGAAAAAGGGCTAAAAAAGAGTAATGCTTTAATTTAAAGCCATATTTGAAAGTGAAGTTTAAGACGATTAAAAATGTACAAACCTATTTTAGTAGAGTGAGGAAATTAAAGATCAGATTAATTTTTACTGAATGTGAAACACGAGATAGAAACATTTCTAAGCGTAATTGATTTGACCTACGATTTTTCACAAACTTTAGAAGATAATTTCCGCCTGGTTCCTCGACTTTTACTTTTTGGCTAGAACTTGATCTAGATATAGATTCTAAATATATATCTTCAAAAAGTTGCACTTATCTCGATGTTGGTCGAATGCTTATATTTTTTAACTAACTCAGAGAGTTTTTTTATTCCTCCTTAATGATTGCCAAATATAAATATAAACGTGCCAAGCTGTCTCCTTATCCCATTCAATCCAATATGTTATAGCACCCGTAGGTTAAGAAGCTTCTGGACTGAGGAATTAAAAAAACAGCTTAAAAGGCACTGAAGCTAATTTCAATTACCAGAGGTACGTGAATTCTAGTAAAAATATCATACAAAAAAAAAGAACGCTTGACTTAAGTGGCAAAAAGATATTTTACAAGAAAATAATGAACACTGTCAAATCTCTTCTAAATTTTTAAATATTGGACAAAGTTCATATTTTTCTTTTAGTTTTAGGTTGTATATTTCTGAAAAAAAAATTCTAATTTTAGATTAACCCAGGTGTGACGGTTTTTAGAAGAGCGATTGTGGAATCACTAGCGTCCGACTGTTTTCTTCACAATATTCCATAGAGAGTTTACGGAGTCCCGCTAGAAGATTGAAGAGTACACGATTGTTGCAGTCGATTTTTATTTTCTTTATCTCTTAAAAATACAATGAAAAAGAAATTTAAAAAAAGAAAGAAAAGGCCTTGTTATACCAATGTTAGGATAGTGAACTATTCACCATCTTAACAGTATTAGTTTTCAAGATTTTAGTAGCTTTAATTGTTTTGTGTTATTTTATCTTCTGAATATTCCAATTCATTTCATTCTTTTGTAATTTATCTTTTCAAATAAACTTTAACAGAATTGGCTAAAAGTTTCTGTTCTCTGTCTCTATTACATTCCAAAGTGGCATACTTTTTCCAAATGCTCTATGTGATTGTTTTTAAATCCATTTGATCCAGCATGTCTAATAGAGAAAATCTGCTGTGTTTTTATTTTTTTTTTTTAATCAATTCATTTATCAATAAGGGACCATAAAAGGCACAATTCGATACCTATAATTATAGGTCACAGTTTCAAAACGGCAAGTTATGAAATTTCTTGTGATAGACTGGTAAGCGAGATTGTCAGTTTCCTCGCGTTTTGTGCTGTCTCTCAAGAGGCTCACATCCTCCTACAACCCTGCTCACTCGCTGCTCTCACACTGCTTACGACGAGTTCAATGTTTTGCTCGACAAGCTCTCCTGGGGCGCAACAATCTTTTCCCGGACTTTCACACGACGCTGCCTGAGGCTTCGAAGCTCTGGTTATGACAGCGGACAGAGAGAAGCGATTAGAATCGGAGAGAGACAAAACCACAGACACAGACAGAGACAGGGACAGGAACAGAGACAGAATGGACAGGGTCAAAAAAAGGAGAAAAACCTATAGACATACTGACAAAGAGAGAAAGAAATGAGTTGGTTAGTAGATAGATTGGGAGACAGTTTTGTTAACCAAACAGAAAAACAGAAAAAGCGATAGATAATACATTTTATAGATGAATCATTTTTATACGCAATCGTATGCGCGTGTTTTGATTGCTGTGGCTTAAACACTCTCATTGGACAAAGTAACATTTTTACAATATTTGAAAGCTCCTTTCAGTAGCGGACTCTATCCATTGTACTACCCTCATCTTAGGAGACATTATGAATAAAGTGGATAGATATTTAGGTAGTTAGCGCTAAATGTGGACAGAAAATAGCACCGATATATATATATATATATATAACAGGAAAGATACAAAGGGAGTAAGAGACATAAAAGTAAATAGATTAAATGGTAGATTGTTTTGTTGAAAAAGACAAATCTGTGATTATCAGTCAGGAAAACGTCTCACTTTAAACTTGTTTAAATTCCAAATGGTGCTTAGCTGAAAAGTATATCATAGACATAATTATCATAATTGATGCTGCTTGAGCAGCATTCATTTCACGACAGTCGGAATTAATTTACTTTCTTAATCTTTATAGAAAATGTTGTTAGGATAATCTGTTATCGTTATTATTATCGTGATTATCATGATACGTAGCAAGAGATGACTGAATGGAACTGAAGAAATGAAACTAAGAAACAAAAATTCAAATCCAAATGATAAGAAGATTAGGCGTTACAAGGAAGCTATTTAGATTCCCTTGCAGCTAGCTGCTATGAATACGAAAAATTATATAACTAGCCGTGCGGCGATGGCACAAAACTATATTTTGTAAACTATCAGTTTATTCAGTTAGCTTTTTTTTTTTTAATCCAAATTTATTTATAGAAAGTATAGCAACATTCATCCCTGTGTGTAGACTTATAAATTCTAGGCAGGTAGAAATTCCCGTAAGGCTTTTACCTTTAGGCCTTTTTTTTTTATAATAGCTTCAAATAGGAAGATTTAGCTGATTTCTCATGATATATGCAAGCTACTTCTCTCGGAAGCACACCGCTTTTATAAATGTTTGGCTTTTGTTTTTGCTTTTGCATCTTTATTTTACTTCATTTTTTTTGTGGGGGAGATTTACTGGCTCAGGATTTTGAGATATGAGAAATCTCAAAGGATTTCCAATATGGCCATCATTGTAAGCTGCTCTATTTACTCCATCCTGGCTGTGACAAATCTCAATTCTCAAATAAAATATTGGTCATTTCTGCAGCAGGGAAAATGTATTTTTCTTCCATCTCTGCGTGTGTTTGCTGTGCATGAGTTTTAACTAGTTTATCTCTGATTACATTCATTCTGTGCGTGCGTAATGTTTCACGAATTTTCTTCCTTTCTGTCTGTCTTTCTTTCTTTTCTTCTTCTTCTTCTTCTTCTTCTTCTTCTTCTTCTTCTTCTTCTTCTTCTTCTTCTTCTTCTTCTTCTTCTTCTTCTTCTTCTTCTTCTTCTTCTTCTTCTTCTTCTTCTTCTTCTTCTTCTTCTTCTTCTTCTTCTTCCTCTTCTTCTTCTTCCTCTTCTTCTTCTTCTTCTTCTTCTTGTCTTCTTCTTCTTCTTCTTCTTCTTCTTCTTCTTCTTCTTCTTCTTCTTCTTCTTCTTCTTCTTCTTCTTCTTCTTCTTCTTCTTCTTCTTCTTCTTCTTCTTCTTCTTCTTCTTCTTCTTCTTCTTCTTCTTCTTCTTCTTCTTCGTCTTCTCCCTCTTCCCCTTCTTCTTCTTCTTCTTCTTCTTCTTCTTCTTCTTCTTCTTCTTATTCTTCTTATTCTTCTTCTTCTTATTATTCTTCTTCTACTTCTTCTTCTTCTTCTTCTTCTTCTTCTTCTTCTTCTTCTTCTTCTTCTTCTTCTTCTTCTTCTTCTTCTTCTTCTTCTTCTTCTTCTTCTTCTTCTTCTTCTTCTTATTCTTATTCTTCTTCTTCTTCTTCTTCTTCTTCTTCTCCTCCTCCTCCTCTTTCTTCTTCTTGTCCTCCTCCTCCTCCTTATTATTATTATTACTATTATTATTATTATTATTATTATTATTATTATTATTATTATTATTATTATTATTATTATTATTATTATTATTATTATACTATTAACACCAATATTAAAAAAAAATTCAGTAATTCACAGAAAATCATAAACTTTTCTTTTCACTTTTGATAAAATTATAAATAAAAAAATACTATCCAAGAATCAAGTTGATTCCTCGTATCTGTTTTCGTGTAAGGTTACTTTTATGTAAAAAATAAATCAATATTTCAACATCAACGCAACAAGATTAATTGTTTCCTGCGACGAAGCGTCATGAGTTCATCGATCCTCTTGTCTCATTTCTTACTTGTTTGTTGCCTCAAAGCTGACACACAGCTGACAGCAGATGGTGGTTTAAACTTAACTTTAGCATCAATATTTCAATGTGATTATGTTTGTAATGAAAATGTAAGATCCTGCGAAATTCTTGTTGTATAATACTATTACGAAGTCCCTTTGACTGTCCATGTATCGAGCTGTTTGATGGAAACTACCATTTCGCGACTAATTTTATTTTACTCATTATTTAAGTTTAAAAATAGCAGTGAAATTCTGTTTATCCAGTTAATAAACAGTTTAATAAAAATGCACAGTGAGATGTTAAATGAAATACAGAGATAAGTTTAAAGGTAAGATGAAATAGTCAGACAGGTGGATTGTTCAGCAGGAAACAAAGACAGAGAAATAGAACGGGGCAGAGGAAGAAAGAGAATACTAGAGAAAAAGAAAACGAGACAGAAAGAAAGAAGGAAAGAGATAAAACTAAAGGATTGAGACAGAATGAAAGAAAATAAGAGTTGATGGTAGGTATTAAATCTTACAGGCAAATCAGATAGGGAGTGGTTGGAAAGAAACAACGTAGCGGGAAGTATTGTAACCTGACATTAAAAATAAAATTGACATTCAAATGCGAAGCAAAACTTCGTTTACCTGTTCCAAAACTGGCCGATTCTAATTCGTTTTATTCCTCTTTTCGTCTGGAACGCTTATTGATCTTTTTTCCTCTCGGGATTTTGGGGAGGGTGACTAATTTAGGTAAGTTCATCTATCCCAGCTGCTCAAAGCATTGATTTTACAAAGATCTATGAGCAGATCTGTAATCATTTTCAAGATCTCAGAATAGCACATGACATTTGTTTTCAGATGTTGGAGAAATGGTGGTTAGCAAAATAAGGTTCATTTACAGGAGACTTTCTGCAATATTGATGTGGAAATACAGGTTCGGGTTGATTCAAGAATTTCATTGAAGTTGTTTGAATGGTCTGTCTCTGAGAAATTGAAACATTTTATTCTAAATTCGTCACAGGCTAGGATTTTAGAAGGAGTAATAAAACTATTCTTTCTCTCATATTATTATTATTTGTTTTATTGGCTACTGTTTCTGTAAAAATCTTGCAATTAACACAAAGTTAAACTTCAAAATAAATAAAAGTTTTTGTCGTCCTTACAATGTGGGAAAAGTTAGTTCTTCGAGTTTATTTTACTGTTATTGGATCTCCACCTAAATTTTAGAATCTAGACCCACACTTGCTAACCTGAGGTTTGTTTGACCCAAAAGACGACTTGAGGAGAAAAATAAACAAATCTAGAATCTCTAGAGGTAAAAGTGTACTTTTCACTGTTCCCAAGTGTTATTCTCGGAATACACAAGCTTGTCTTTCAGCCATTCTGCCTTACATTTTTCTCATAAGGTCCACTTAGTATTATATAAAGGCATGAAAGCTTTTGAAAAACAGATGTTCCGATTTATGGAAATTGATTATGTTAAAGATATATAGGTTAATAGATACACTATAAAGGTGGATGATAAGTAAATAGTCAGAAAGAAAGATAAGTAGATGTAAAAATATATGATGCAGCTAATCAATTTTGTCACGTACCTTAAGGTACAAATTATGTGTTCGTTCACACTTTAATAAACATGAAAAGTAAAACCAGATGAAAGAAGACATGAAAAGGAAAAGGGACAAATGAGAGGGAAAGAATGATCAAGAGAATATGGAGAAAGAGAAGGAGCATGAGATGGAGAGGGAAATAGACGAAAAGAAACGAGTCTGCCTAATGTAAGGAGGAAATAGGTGAACGTGTAAATCTCCGACAAACTATACATTTCTTCTTTACTTGACATCAAGTTGCGGAAACTAATCAACTTAAGTCTGTCCGTCTACTGAGGCCAGAGAAATTCCATTAACTTCAAATTAAGGAAATGGGAATAATACATTATGTCCTATTCCCAGCTAGCTTGATGGAACACATTCTCTCTTCCACTCCACGATTACAGTTACTATTCCGAACCAACCAGAAAAAAATTTAAAGGTGATTGGATCATAGCGCCAGTACCGTCATCCAAAATTTACTTTCCAAATGTAACTTTTTAATTTACATATTATAATAGTAAAATCGGATTTCTTTTTTAACTAACGGTGGCAATACAATTTACCTAATACTCAAAAATTATACAAGTTGGGGGGGTTACATACAGCAACTGCTTCATTGTTCATACATTTTCCATTCATTTTTAAGTTATCAAAAGAGGGAATACACAAGATAGCGCCATTTTGCACATAGAACGTGAAACGAATAGTCAAATCAAGAAGAAGTGAATAGGCTGTTTTTATGGCTGGTGTACAGAGCTGAGCAGGCAGATAGGAGCCTTTTTAAAATACGATTTGAAAAAATATAAGATAAAATATAATTTACAAACCGGATACCTGTCTCATATTTATCGAGTAGGATACTAAAACGCAACTATTGATTTATTCGATACTTGCATTAAAACTGGATTGGATCGGTTCGTAACTTGAAAAGGTGACTTTATCGTTGAATATTTGCCATGCCTTTTCACACCCCATTCAGTATTTTTACCAAACTACTAAACAAAGTGGAGCCGAGAGGGTGTTTGGTGTGAAAATTGCTCCTGCTTGGAATACACACATCGTGTGCCCTCTGTGATGGATCTCTTCGGAAAATCTCTGATTGTTCTCAAATGTCACAGTCTCCTTCTTCAGAACTGCAAAGGTCAACAACTACATCCATTAGGAAAGAGAGTACAAGATTGAGTTTCATTTATCTCCAACTCTGTTGTAGAGGGAAAACCTCATTCAGACACTGTGAAAAATCAACTTTCAAAGGTGGAGACTATCAACAAGGAACCAATAGATTCTTTACTCTATAAGATGAAAAACAAATCGTGAACAGCCCAAACAAGTGATAATAGTATCCTTTTATTTTTGGAAAACTCATATAAAGGTGTAAGTTATAGTGCTACTAATACAGCTAACTTTGCACTATTTTGTTTATGTTAAACCCAAATTAGAAAGAAAACTAAGATATCCAAAGAATTATGAAAGTCCGTTTTTGTATTAAACATCCAAATCCCCAGTCAACAATGACGTTGGATGTAAATATCGTATGAACCAAAACATCGTTATATCTAGTCAAGTTTTTAGACTAAAAGTGATCATTATTGAACATATGTTTCACACTGGACTCATCACAGTACATAGAGTATAAGCGATCCATGAAATAGACATTGGGTATTGTGAAAAGATAATGGATCTCAAAAAACAACTTTCATCAGGTTTACAAGAAAGTCTTATCAAAATTCTAAAATTCATAGAAAAAAAAAACCAACACTGTGTACTTTTTCTCTTTTATCTGCCATACCTCAATAAGCAATATTTCACAAGTCATAGAACGCATAGAACGAGAATAGCTTCCAGATCTAGGGCAGCATTTATGGACGTCGGTTCAGGTTTTAATGGCAATGAGTGCCTGTATTCACCAAGAGATGCATCCTTCTAGAAGAGACTTTACAAAGTGTGTCGTCTCATCTGTTAGTCATCAGTGAGTTAAACTACTATTTCAACTACTAAAACTGACCTTCCTTTTTTACTCTACTTTCTGCCTACCTTTTTTTGTTGTGAGCAAATGAGAGTTGATATATCAAAAGTAATGGTTTATTCTGCGAAGAATCTGTCGTTGACCACTGAACTTTATGAATTTTGTTTTTACCACGGGTTGTAACCTTTAGTTATAGATCAAATCTTTATGTTTCTGTGGGTCCGATGAATCTTTGTTCTCTCCTCTTTTAACAGCAACAGTGGTAAAAAGCTTTGCACATTTTATTTCGATGACAATTTTTCAATATCTAGTTACAATCGAGATGAATTGTTTGCTTTGCTAGTCGATACTGAGTGTTGAGGACGCGATGAGGACATTTAGATATATATATATAATATATATATATATATATATATATATATATATATATATATATATATAGATAAATAGAGAGAGAAAGAGAGCGAGAGAAATTGAGAGAGAGAGAGATAAAGAGAGAGGGAGGGAGAGAGAGAGAGAGAGAGAGAGAGAGAGAGAGAAAGAGAGAGAGAGAGAGATATGCGCATACCCTGCTGCTGTTAAAGTCAATTACCTCTCAGTCATTTGATCGGCCATCACAACTATCTTATTACCACAAGTCTCGACGTAAGGATAGCTCCTTTTTCCTATTAATGCATTTCTTATTGCTAATCTGGCCATCGTCATCAGCATCATTATCATCAACATCAACATCATAATCATCATCATCATCTCATCATCATCATCCATCATCATTCTCATTATCGTTATTACCATCATCATCATCATCCTTATCATCATCATCATCATTCTCATTATTATCATCATCATCATCATCATCCTCCTCCTCCTCCTTATCATCATCATTATTATCACCATCATCAACATTCTCATCATCATCATCATCATCATCATCATCCTCCTCCTCCTCCTTATCATCATCATTATTATCACCATCATCAACATTCTCATCATCATCATCATCATCATCATCATCATCATCATCATCACCATCGTATCCATTATCATCATCATTAATAATTGAGATGTATGTTTTTCTCTTTATGACTCAGCTGCAATATAATCCACCCGTTTATATCATATTGCTCTTCAACACATTGGTTATCTACGCTGATCATTATCATAGAAAGAACAATTTTGACAGCAATAGTTTCACATGAAGTTGGAATTCTTTATTCAGAGACATGATTGTAAAAAATTCCAAATTTAATAATACAACACAGTAAGGCCAAGAATTATGAAGAAAACAGCAACGATTATATAAATCATGGAACACCTTATCAATACTGAAATATTAGTTTGATTAACTGGAAGATATTGACCTGCTATCACGACTGTAACCGACTACTTTCATAATTATGATAGAAAGAGTATAAAGCGTGCATTTAGGCAAAGTAAAAAAGGTATAGTTTAAATGATGTGAATCTAGCGCTCTATCAGTATTCTGGGGCTGACCGAGACGGGGCGTACCCAATCGTCGGGTACTGCTCGACTCGTAGCGGGAGAGAAAATGAGGAATAGGGCATTTGAATAATGGTGAGGTCTTCCCAGAGAGTGTATTTAGTTACATGGGTCTTCTCTATCCGTCTCCTCTCTCTCTCTCTCTTTTTCTATCTATCTCTCTCTCTCTCTCTCTCTCTCTCTATATATATATATATATATATATATATATATATATATATATATATATATATATATATATATCTCCTTCTCTATCTCTCTCTCTATCAATCTATCTATCTCCTTCTCGATAACTCTCTCTATCTGTCTCTTTCTATCTCTCTCTCTCACTGAGTCTCTTTATACAAAAAAAAATATTCCCATCTCGCCTCTCACACTGTCTCTCCCACTCTCATTTTCCTGTCTTACTTCTTTCTCTTTCACTTACTTTATATCTCTTTAGGACCTTCTCCCGCTTTCTAGCTATCACCCTTAGTTTTCCTTCATCGCTCTACATATGTTTTAACATCTCTTACATTGCCTGTCTTCTCTCTGACTCATTTATTCCCTATTTGTCATAGTTATTAAGAATGCTACTCAACTTGCATGCTAACGATTTAAGTCATCAACAACTATAGAGGAAGACACTCTTCAATGATATTATTTTTATTTTTTGGACAGTAAGGCATTGGTTATGTGATAAAACAAGCTTTGGGTTATAATGTGTGAGAAAAGCATTCGATTTAAGCAGTCGACTATTCCTTCATTTATGCGTATTGTACACTTTTCGGTATAACACTGGAATACTTGTATATATATCAACTATCTTTAGACATCATAATAAATGAAAGAGGCAAGGTTTTCAACATACACTTATTTTTAACAAATTTAACACCTTTGCATGAATCAATTAATATTGCGTCATCTTGTGCATTTTTTAAACAATGGCATCATGGTAATGAGAATGATAATTATTTCAATCAAACTTTGTTGGTTTTTTTTCCTTTCTTAGACTCGGGATGTTTACTGTGGCTGGTAGCATAGAAAGAGGCGACAGTAAAACTTGAACCAAATACAAGCGACTGTTGTTGTGATGGATAACCACTTAAATGAGGACAATTTACAATGTTGCACAGATCGCTGATTTTTCTCTCCAAGTTAAATCAACAATTGTGTGTAGTGTGTAGGTGGTGAAGAAAATGATGAATCAATGAAGAGAACATGAATTTTGAAATAACTTGTATATGTATTATGAAATTTTCAAACGTTCATATACAAAAGCATTTTATCTCTTCCTTCATGAAAGAAAATACAAAATATTCATAATCATTTCCTTTTACGTATATATGAAACTCAAAAAGGCTTTTATACTTTGTCAGATGTTTCTGTATGTTTTGGTATAATCGCTCTTAAAATAACATAAAACATTCAACATTCATTACCCGCGAAGTTGACCAAGAAAGATTCTTCACATTTACAATTATTGCTAGCTCTGGCTGCAAAAGTAGAAAAAAATTAAATTGATGTGCGATAATTACAAAATGTTGGAATGAATTTTGTACAGTTGAGGAATTTAACTATTTAAAGGTAATCTAAATTTGCTTTTTGTCATTAAAAAAACAACAACTAAGCTTTCAAGTTCTTTAAATGAGTTGTCTAATTCTCCCTCCTACCTCCCTCATATTTTATTCTAAGTGTATCATATACGCATTTATCAAAACAAATGTTTCTTAACATAAGATTATGAGAAGATAGCCATTTTGCAACATTCCAATCTACTCATGGATTCTTTTAAAGTTTCATTATTATTTTGATAAAAATTACACGAATGCCCGCAAGACAGTGAAACTTTCCGCATTTTTTACGGGTAAAAGGATCTTTGATTAGATTGAGAAATTCAAGAATCAACTGTTTTCACGCATTATATCAAGCATACCTCACAAATCAACGCTACTTGTTTCTAATTCCATAA
>JAWDGP010002893.1:0-31830 GCA_033675545.1 Elysia crispata | reverse complement strand
GGAGGAGGATACTGGCTTTATTGTACATAGGGAGGAGGGTGCTGACTCTATTGTAGATAGGGAGGAGGGTCGATGACTCTTATTGTAGATAGGGAAAGGAGTGTGCTGACTCTATTGTACATAGGGAGGAGGATACTGGACTTTTATTGTAGATAAGGAAGGAGTGTGCTGGCTCTATTGTAGATAAGGGAGGAGGGTACTGACTCCTGTATTGTAGGATAGAGAGGAGCATGGTGCTGACTCTTATTGTAGATAGGGAGGAGGTTGCTGATTGTATTGTGGATAGTTAGAGATGCTGATGCCTGTCAGATAGAGGAGGTAATGAATTTCATGATTGTATTGTGGTAGATAGGGAGGAGGAGTGCTGACTCTTATTGTCACAGATAGAGGAGGGAGGATACTGGCTCTATTGTAGAGGTTAGAGAGGTGCTATGTTGGCTCTATTTTAGATAGGGAGGATGGATACTGACTCTATTGTAGATAGGGAGGAGGGGTGCTGACTTTATTGTAGATAGGGAGGAGTGCTACTGAATCTATTGTAGATAGGGAGGAAGGTGCTAGTTATTTTATTTCTAGATAGGGAGGAGGTCGCTGACTCATTGTCTCTTTAGGTTAGGAGGAGTGTGCTTCTGACTTCTATTGTAGATAGGGAGGAGTGTGCTGGCTCTATTGTAGATAGGGAGGAGGACATTGGCTCTCATGTAGGTAGGGAGGAGGTCGCTGACACTATTGTGGATAGGGAGGATAGTGATGACTCTATTGTACAGATAGGGAGGAGTGTGCTGCCTCTATTGTAGATAGGGAGGAGGGTGCTGGACTCTATTGTAGATAGGGAATAGGGTGATACTGACTCTATTGTACATAGGGAGGAGTGTGCTGACTCTCTATTGTACATAGGGAGTGGAGGGTGCTGACTCTATTGTAGATATAGGAGGGAGGATACTGATTCTATTTTTGTAGATAGGGAGGAGGGATACTGACTCTATTGTAGATAGGGAGGAGTGTGCTGGCTCTATTGTAGATAGGGAGGAGGATGCTGACTCTATTGTAGATAGGAGGAGTGTGCTGCCTCTATTGTAGATAGGGAGGAGGATACTGACTCTATTGTAGATAGGGAGGAGTGTGCTGGCTCTATTGTAGATAGGGAGGAGTGTGCTGACTCTATTGTAGATAGGGGAAGGAGTGCTGCCTCTATTGTAGATAGGGAGGAGTGTGCTGCCTCTATTGTAGATAGGGAGGAGGATACTGACTCTATTGTAGATAGGGAGGAGTGTGCTGCCTCTATTGTAGATAGGGAGGAGTGTGCTGACTCTATTGTAGATAGGGAGGAGGTGCTGACTCTATTGTAGATAGGGAGGAGGGTGCTGCCTCTATTGTAGATAGGGAGGAGGTGCTGACTCTATTGTAGATAGGGAGGAGGGTGCTTACTCTATTGTAGATAGAGGAGGAGGATACTGACTCTATTGTAGATAGGGAGAAGGATGCTGGCTCTATTGTAGATAGGGAGGAGGGTGCTGACTCTATTGTAGATAGGGAGGAGGATGCTGACTCTATTGTAGATAGGGAGGAGTGTGCTGAGGATGCTGACTCTATTGTAGATAGGGAGGAGTGTGCTGACTCTATTGTAGATAGGGAGGAGTGTGCTGACTCTATTGTAGATAGGGAGGAGGGTGCTGAGTGCTATTGTAGATAGGGAGGAGGATACTGACTCTATTGTAAGATAGGGAGGAGTGTGCTGGCTCTATTGTAGATAGGGAGGAGGATATTGCTGCCTCTATTGTAGATAGGGAGGAGTATACTGACTTTATTGTAGATAGGGAGGAGGGGAGGACTCTATTGTAGATAGGGAGGAGGTCGTTGACTCTATTGTAGATAGGGAGGAGGATGCTGGCTTTATTGTAGATAGGGAGGAGGTCGCTGACTCTATTGTAGATAGGGAGGAGTGTGCTGACTCTATTGTAGATAGGGAGGAGGATACTGACTCAATTGTAGATAGGGAGGAGGATACTGGCTCTATTGTAGATAGGGAGGAGGATTCTGGCTTTATTGTAGGTAGGGAGGAGGATACTGACACTATTGTAGATAGGGAGGAGGATACTGCCTCTATTGTAGATAGGGAGGAGTGTGCTGACTCTATTGTAGGTAGGGAGGAGGATACTGACTCTATTGTAGATAGGGAGGAGTGTGCTGCCTCTATTGTAGATAGGGAGGAGGATACTGACTCTATTGTAGATAGGGAGGAGTGTGCTGCCTCTATTGTAGATAGGGAGGAGGATACTGGCTCTATTGTAGATAGGGAGGAGTGAGTGTGCTGACTCTATTGTAGATAGGGAGGAGGATGCTGACTCTATTGTAGATAGGGAGGAGGATACTGACTCTATTGTAGATAGGGAGGAGGATACTGACTCTATTGTAGATAGGGAGGAGGATGCTGACTCTATTGTAGATAGGGAGGAGGATACTGACTCTATTGTAGATAGGGAGGAGTGTGCTGACTCTATTGTAGATAGGGAGGAGTGTGCTGACTCTATTGTAGATAGGGAGGAGTGTGCTGACTCTATTGTAGATAGGGAGGAGTGTGCTGACTCTATTGTAGATAGGGAGGAGTGTCGCTGACTCTATTGTAGATAGGGAGGAGTGTGCTGACTCTATTGTAGATAGGGAGGAGTGTGCTGCCTCTATTGTAGATAGGGAGGAGGATGCTGACTCTATTGTAGATAGGGAGGAGTGTGCTGCCTCTATTGTAGATAGGGAGGAGTGTGCTGACTCTATTGTAGATAGGGAGGAGTGTGCTGGCTCTATTGTAGATAGGGAGGAGTGTGCTGACTCTATTGTAGATAGGAGGAGTGGTGCTGACTCTATTGTAGATAGGGAGGAGGATACTGACTCTATTGTAGATAGGGAGGAAGTGTGCTGGCTCTATTGTAGATAGGGAGGAGGATACTGACTCTATTGTAGATAGGGAGGAGGATACTGACTCTATTGTAGATAGGGAGGAGGTCGCTGACTCTATTGTAGATAGGGAGGAGTGTGCTGCCTCTATTGTAGGTAGGGAGGAGGTCGCTGACTCTATTGTAGATAGGGAGGAGTGTGCTGACTCTATTGTAGGTAGGGAGGAGTGTGCTGACTCTATTGTAGATAGGGAGGAGTGTGCTGACTCTATTGTAGATAGGGAGGAGTGTGCTGACTCTATTGTAGATAGGAGGAGGATACTGACTCTATTGTAGATAGGGAGGAGGATACTGCCTCTATTGTAGATAGGGAGGAGTGTACTGGCTCTATTGTAGATAGGGAGGAGGTCGCTGACTCTATTGTAGATAGGGAGGAGTGTGCTGACTCTATTGTAGATAGGGAGGAGGATACTGACTCTATTGTAGATAGGGAGGAGGATACTGGCTCTATTGTAGATAGGGAGGAGGAGGTCGCTGACTCTATTGTAGATAGGGAGAATAGGATACTGACTCTATTGTAGATAGGGAGGAGTGTGCTGGCTCTATTGTAGATAGGGAGGAGGTCGCTGACTCTATTGTAGATAGGGAGGAGTGTGCTGGCTCTATTGTAGATAGGGAGGAGGTCGCTGACTCTATTGTAGATAGGGAGGAGTGTGCTGCCTCTATTGTAGATAGGGAGGAGTGTGCTGACTCTATTGTAGATAGGGAGGAGGATACTGGCTCTATTGTAGATAGGGAGGAGTGTGCTGACTCTATTGTAGATAGGGAGGAGTGTGCTGACTCTATTGTAGATAGGGAGGAGGATACTGACTCTATTGTAGATAGGGAGGAGTGTGCTGGCTCTATTGTAGATAGGAGAGGTATGACTCTATTGTAGATAGGGGAGGAGTGATAGGGTACTCTATTGTAGGTAGGGAGGAGGATATTCTGGCTCTATTGTAGATAGGGAGGAGGTGCTTTGACTCTATTGTAGATAGGGAGGAGGATACTGGCTTTATTGTAGATAGGGAGGAGTGTCGCTGACTCTATTGTAGATAGGGAGGAGTGTGCTGACTCTATTGTAGATAGGGAGGAGGATACTGACTCTATTGTAGATAGGAGGAGTGTGCTGCCTCTATTGTAGATAGGGAGGAGGATACTGACTCTATTGTAGATAGGGAAGGAGTGTGCTGCCTCTATTGTAGATAGGGAGGAGGATACTGACTCTATTGTAGATAGGGAGGAGGGTGCTGACTCTATTGTAGATAGGGAGGAGGATACTGGCTCTATTGTAGATAGGGAGGAGTGTGCTGACTCTATTGTAGATAGGGAGGAGGATGCTGACTCTATTGTAGATAGGGAGGAGTGTGCTGGCTCTATTGTAGATAGGGAGGAGGTGCTGGCTCTATTGTAGATAGGGAGGAGGATGCTGACTCTATTGTAGATAGGGAGGAGGTCGCTGACACTATTGTAGATAGGGAGGAGGATACTGGCTCTATTGTAGATAGGGAGGAGTGTGCTGACTCTATTGTAGATAGGGAGGAGTGTGCTGACTCTATTGTAGATAGGGAGGAGTGTGCTGCCTCTATTGTAGATAGGGAGGAGGATACTGACTCTATTGTAGATAGGGAGGAGTGTGCTGCCTCTATTGTAGGTAGGAGGAGTGTCGCTGACTCTATTGTAGATAGGGAGGAGTGTGCTGACTCTATTGTAGATAGGGAGGAGTGTGCTGACTCTATTGTAGATAGGGAGGAGGATACTGACTCTATTGTAGATAGGGAGGAGTGTGCTGACTCTATTGTAGATAGGGAGGAGTGTGCTGACTCTATTGTAGATAGGGAGGAGTGTGCTGACTCTATTGTAGATAGGGAGGAGGTCGCTGACTCTATTGTAGATAGGGAGGAGTGTGCTGACTCTATTGTAGATAGGGAGGAGGATACTGACTCTATTGTAGATAGGGAGGAGTGTGCTGCCTCTATTGTAGATAGGGAGGAGTGTGCTGACTCTATTGTAGATAGGGAGGAGGATACTGACTCTATTGTAGATAGGGAGGAGTGTGCTGACTCTATTGTAGATAGGGAGGAGTGTGCTGGCTCTATTGTAGATAGGGAGGAGTGTGCTGGCTCTATTGTAGATAGGGAGGAGGATGCTGACTCTATTGTAGATAGGGAGGAGGTCGCTGACTCTATTGTAGATAGGGAGGAGTGTGCTGACTCTATTGTAGATAGGGAGGAGTGTGCTGACTCTATTGTAGATAGGGAGGAGGATACTGGCTCTATTGTAGATAGGGAGGAGTGTGCTGACTCTATTGTAGATAGGGAGGAGTGTGCTGACTCTATTGTAGATAGGGAGGAGGATGCTGACTCTATTGTAGATAGGGAGGAGGATACTGGCTCTATTGTAGATAGGGAGGAGTGTGCTGGCTCTATTGTAGATAGGGAGGAGGTCGCTGACTCTATTGTAGATAGGGAGGAGTGTGCTGACTCTATTGTAGATAGGGAGGAGGATACTGACTCTATTGTAGATAGGGAGGAGTGTGCTGCCTCTATTGTAGATAGGGAGGAGGATACTGACTCTATTGTAGATAGGGAGGAGGATACTGACTCTATTGTAGGTAGGGAGGAGTGTGCTGGCTCTATTGTAGATAGGGAGGAGTGTGCTGCCTCTATTGTAGATAGGGAGGAGTGTGCTGGCTCTATTGTAGATAGGGAGGAGGTCGCTGACTCTATTGTAGATAGGGTGGAGTGTGCTGCCTCTATTGTAGGTAGGGAGGAGGATACTGGCTCTATTGTAGATAGGGAGGAGGATACTGGCTCTATTGTAGGTAGGGAGGAGGTCGCTGACACTATTGTAGATAGGGAATAGGATACTGGCTCTATTGTAGATAGGGAGGAGTGTGCTGACTCTATTGTAGATAGGGAGGAGGTCGCTGACTCTATTGTAGATAGGGAGGAGGATACTGGCTCTATTGTAGATAGGGAGGAGTGTGCTGACTCTATTGTAGATAGGGAGGAGGATACTGACTCTATTGTAGATAGGGAGGAGTGTGCTGCCTCTATTGTAGATAGGGAGGAGGATACTGACTCTATTGTAGATAGGGAGGAGGATGCTGACTCTATTGTAGATAGGGATGCTGCCTCTATTGTAGATAGGGAGGAGGTCGCTGACTCTATTGTAGATAGGGAGGAGTGTGCTGACTCTATTGTAGATAGGGAGGAGGATACTGACTCTATTGTAGATAGGGAGGAGTGTGCTGACTCTATTGTAGATAGGGAGGAGGATGCTGGCTCTATTGTAGATAGGGAGGAGGTCGCTGACTCTATTGTAGATAGGGAGGAGTGTGCTGACTCTATTGTAGATAGGGAGGAGGTCGCTGACTCTATTGTAGATAGGGAGGAGTGTGCTGACTCTATTGTAGATAGGGAGGAGGATACTGACTCTATTGTAGATAGGGAGGAGTGTGCTGACTCTATTGTAGATAGGGAGGAGGTCGCTGACTCTATTGTAGATAGGGAGGAGGATACTGACTCTATTGTAGATAGGGAGGAGGATACTGGCTCTATTGTAGATAGAGGAGGAGTGTGCTGACTCTATTGTAGATAGGGAGGAGGATACTGACTCTATTGTAGATAGGGAGGAGGATGCTGGCTCTATTGTAGATAGGGAGGAGGAGTGTGCTGACTCTATTGTAGATAGGGAGGAGGATACTGACTCTATTGTAGATAGGGAGGAGTGTGCTGGCTCTATTGTAGATAGGGAGGAGGATACTGACTCTATTGTAGATAGGGAGGAGGATACTGCCTCTATTGTAGATAGGGAGGAGGTCGCTGACTCTATTGTAGATAGGGAGGAGTGTGCTGCCTCTATTGTAGATAGGGAGGAGTGTACTGGCTCTATTGTAGATAGGGAGGAGTGTGCTGACTCTATTGTAGATAGGGAGGAAGTGTGCTGCCTCTATTGTAGATAGGGAGGAGTGTGCTGACTCTATTGTAGATAGGGAGGAGTGTGCTGACTCTATTGTAGATAGGGAGGAGTGTGCTGACTCTATTGTAGATAGGGAGGAGTGTGCTGACTCTATTGTAGATAGGGAGGAGTGTGCTGACTCTATTGTAGATAGGGAGGAGTGTGCTGACTCTATTGTAGATAGGGAGGAGTGTGCTGACTCTATTGTAGATAGGGAGGAGGTCGCTGACTCTATTGTAGATAGGGAGGAGTGTGCTGCCTCTATTGTAGATAGGGAGGAGTGTGCTGACTCTATTGTAGATAGGGAGGAGTGTGCTGGCTCTATTGTAGATAGGGAGGAGTGTGCTGACTCTATTGTAGATAGGGAGGAGTGTGCTGACTCTATTGTAGATAGGGAGGAGGATACTGACTCTATTGTAGATAGGGAGGAGTGTGCTGGCTCTATTGTAGATAGGGAGGAGTGTGCTGGCTCTATTGTAGATAGGGAGGAGTGTGCTGACTCTATTGTAGATAGGGAGGAGGATACTGACTCTATTGTAGATAGGGAGGAGTGTGCTGGCTCTATTGTAGATAGGGAGGAGTGTGCTGACTCTATTGTAGATAGGGAGGAGGTGCTGACTCTATTGTAGATAGGGAGGAGTGTGCCTACTCTATTGTAGATAGGGAGGAGTGTGCTGGCTCTATTGTAGATAGGGAGGAGGATGCTGACTCTATTGTAGATAGGGAGGAGTGTGCTGACTCTATTGTAGATAGGGAGGAGGATACTGACTCTATTGTAGATAGGGAGGAGTGTGCTGCCTCTATTGTAGATAGGGAGGAGGTCGCTGACTCTATTGTAGATAGGGAGGAGTGTGCTGACTCTATTGTAGATAGGGAGGAGGTGCTGACTCTATTGTAGATAGGGAGGAGGATACTGACTCTATTGTAGGTAGGGAGGAGTGTGCTGGCTCTATTGTAGATAGGGAGGAGTGTGCTGCCTCTATTGTAGATAGGGAGGAGTGTGCTGACTCTATTGTAGATAGGGAGGAGGTCGCTGACTCTATTGTAGATAGGGTGGAGTGTGCTGCCTCTATTGTAGGTAGGGAGGAGGATACTGGCTCTATTGTAGATAGGGAGGAGGATACTGGCTCTATTGTAGGTAGGGAGGAGGTCGCTGACACTATTGTAGATAGGGAATAGGATACTGGCTCTATTGTAGATAGGGAGGAGTGTGCTGCCTCTATTGTAGGTAGGGAGGAGGTCGCTGACACTATTGTAGATAGGGAATAGGATACTGGCTCTATTGTAGATAAGGAGGAGTGTGCTGACTCTATTGTAGGTAGGGAGGAGGTCGCTGACTCTATTGTAGATAGGGAGGAGTGTGCTGCCTCTATTGTAGGTAGGGAGGAGGATACTGACTCTATGGTAGATAGGGAGAAGGATGCTGGCTCTATTGTAGATAGGGAGAAGTGTGCTGCCTCTATTGTAGGTAGGGAGGAGTGTGCTGGCTCTATTGTAGATAGGGAGGAGGTCGCTGACTCTATTGTAGATAGGGAGGAGTGTGCTGACTCTATTGTAGATAGGGAGGAGGATACTGACTCTATTGTAGATAGGGAGGAGTGTGCTGCCTCTATTGTAGATAGGGAGGAGGATACTGGCTCTATTGTAGATAGGGAGGAGGTCGCTGACTCTATTGTAGGTAGGGAGGAGGATACTGGCTCTATTGTAGATAGGGAGGAGGTCGCTGACTCTATTGTAGATAGGGAGGAGTGTGCTGACTCTATTGTAGGTAGGGAGGAGGATACTGGCTCTATTGTAGATAGGGAGGAGGATGCTGGCTCTATTGTAGATAGGGAGGAGTGTGCTGACTCTATTGTAGATAGGGAGGAGGATACTGACTCTATTGTAGATAGGGAGGAGTGTGCTGCCTCTATTGTAGATAGGGAGGAGGATACTGGCTCTATTGTAGATAGGGAGGAGTGTGCTGCCTCTATTGTAGATAGGGAGGAGGATGCTGACTCTATTGTAGATAGGGAGGAGGATACTGACTCTATTGTAGATAGGGAGGAGTGTGCTGCCTCTATTGTAGGTAGGGAGGAGGATTCTGGCTCTATTGTAGATAGGGAGGAGGATACTGACTCTATTGTAGATAGGGAGGAGGTCGCTGACTCTATTGTAGATAGGGAGGAGGTCGCTGACTCTATTGTAGATAGGGAGGAGGTCGCTGACTCTATTGTAGATAGGGAGGAGTGTGCTGCCTCTATTGTAGATAGGGAGGAGGATACTGGCTCTATTGTAGATAGGGAGGAGGATACTGACTCTATTGTAGATAGGGAGGAGGATACTGACTCTATTGTAGATAGGGAGGAGGATGCTGACTCTATTGTAGATAGGGAGGAGGTCGCTGACTCTATTGTAGATAGGGAGGAGTGTGCTGGCTCTATTGTAGATAGGGAGGAGGATACTGACTCTATTGTAGATAGGGAGGAGGATACTGACTCTATTGTAGATAGGGAGGAGGATACTGACTCTATTGTAGATAGGGAGGAGGATACTGGCTCTATTGTAGATAGGGAGGAGGATACTGACTCTATTGTAGATAGGGAGGAGGATACTGGCTCTATTGTAGATAGGGAGGAGTGTGCTGGCTCTATTGTAGATAGGGAGGAGGATGCTGACTCTATTGTAGATAGGGAGGAGGATGCTGACTCTATTGTAGATAGGGAGGAGGATACTGACTCTATTGTAGATAGGGAGGAGTGTGCTGGCTCTATTGTAGATAGGGAGGAGGATACTGACTCTATTGTAGATAGGGAGGAGTGTCGCTGACTCTATTGTAGATAGGGAGGAGGATACTGACTCTATTGTAGATAGGGAGGAGGATGCTGACTCTATTGTAGATAGGGAGGAGGGTGCTGGCTCTATTGTAGATAGGGAGGAGGATACTGACTCTATTGTAGATAGGGAGGAGGATACTGACTCTATTGTAGATAGGGAGGAGGATACTGACTCTATTGTAGATAGGGAGGAGGATACTGACTCTATTGTAGATAGGGAGGAGGATACTGACTCTATTGTAGATAGGGAGGAGGATACTGACTCTATTGTAGATAGGGAGGAGGATACTGACTCTATTGTAGATAGGGAGGAGGATACTGACTCTATTGTAGATAGGGAGGAGGATACTGACTCTATTGTAGATAGGGAGGAGGATACTGACTCTATTGTAGATAGGGAGGAGGATACTGACTCTATTGTAGATAGGGAGGAGTGATGCTGACTCTATTGTAGATAGGGAGGAGTGTGCTGACTCTATTGTAGATAGGGAGGAGTGTGCTGACTCTATTGTAGATAGGGAGGAGGATACTGGCTCTATTGTAGATAGGGAGGAGGATACTGGCTCTATTGTAGATAGGGAGGAGTGTGCTAACTCTATTGTAGATAGGGAGGAGGATACTGACTCTATTGTAGATAGGGAGGAGTGTGCTGCCTCTATTGTAGATAGGGAGGAGTGTGCTGGCTCTATTGTAGATAGGGAGGAGGATACTGGCTCTATTGTAGATAGGGAGGAGTGTGCTGACTCTATTGTAGGTAGGGAGGAGGATACTGGCTCTATTGTAGATAGGGAGGAGTGTGCTGACTCTATTGTAGATAGGGAGGAGTGTGCTGACTCTATTGTAGATAGGGAGGAGGATACTGACTCTATTGTAGATAGGGAGGAGTGTGCTGCCTCTATTGTAGGTAGGGAGGAGTGTGCTGACTCTATTGTAGATAGGGAGGAGTGTGCTGACTCTATTGTAGATAGGGAGGAGGTCGCTGACTCTATTGTAGATAGGGAGGAGTGTGCTGACTCTATTGTAGATAGGGAGGAGTGTGCTGACTCTATTGTAGATAGGGAGGAGGTGCTGACTCTATTGTAGATAGGGAGGAGTGTGCTGGCTCTATTGTAGATAGGGAGGAGGATACTGACTCTATTGTAGATAGGGAGGAGTGTGCTGACTCTATTGTAGATAGGGAGGAGTGTGCTGGCTCTATTGTAGATAGGGAGGAGGTGCTGACTCTCTATTGTAGATAGGGAGGAGTGTGCTGACTCTATTGTAGATAGGGAGGAGGATACTGACTCTATTGTAGATAGGGAGGAGTGTGCTGACTCTATTGTAGATAGGGAGGAGGATACTGACTCTATTGTAGATAGGGAGGAGGATACTGACTCTATTGTAGATAGGGAGGAGGGTGCTGACTCTATTGTAGATAGGAGGAGGATGCTGACTCTATTGTAGATAGGGAGGAGGATGCTGGCTCTATTGTAGATAGGGAGGAGGATACTGACTCTATTGTAGATAGGGAGGAGGATGCTGACTCTATTGTAGATAGGGAGGAGGGTGCTGGCTCTATTGTAGATAGGGAGGAGGATACTGACTCTATTGTAGATAGGGAGGAGGTGCTGACTCTATTGTAGATAGGGAGGAGTGTGCTGACTCTATTGTAGATAGGGAGGAGGATACTGACTCTATTGTAGATAGGGAGGAGTGTGCTGGCTCTATTGTAGATAGGGAGGAGTGTACTGACTCTATTGTAGATAGGGAGGAGGATACTGGCTCTATTGTAGATAGGGAGGAGGATACTGGCTCTATTGTAGATAGGGAGGAGGATACTGGCTCTATTGTAGATAGGGAGGAGGATACTGACTCTATTGTAGATAGGGAGGAGGATACTGACTCTATTGTAGATAGGAGGAGGATGCTGACTCTATTGTAGATAGGGAGGAGGATACTGACTCTATTGTAGATAGGGAGGAGGATACTGACTCTATTGTAGATAGGGAGGAGTGTGCTGGCTCTATTGTAGATAGGGAGGAGGATACTGACTCTATTGTAGATAGGGAGGAGGATGCTGACTCTATTGTAGATAGGGAGGAGGATACTGACTCTATTGTAGATAGGGAGGAGTGTGCTGGCTCTATTGTAGATAGGGAGGAGGATGCTGACTCTATTGTAGATAGGGAGGAGGATGCTGACTCTATTGTAGATAGGGAGGAGGATACTGACTCTATTGTAGATAGGGAGGAGTGTGCTGACTCTATTGTAGATAGGGAGGAGGATGCTGACTCTATTGTAGATAGGGAGGAGGATACTGACTCTATTGTAGATAGGGAGGAGGATGCTGACTCTATTGTAGATAGGGAGGAGGGTGCTGACTCTATTGTAGATAGGGAGGAGGATGCTGACTCTATTGTAGATAGGGAGGAGGATGCTGACTCTATTGTAGATAGGGAGGAGTGTGCTGACTCTATTGTAGATAGGGAGGAGGATACTGGCTCTATTGTAGATAGGGAGGAGTGTGCTGGCTCTATTGTAGATAGGGAGGAGGATACTGACTCTATTGTAGATAGGGAGGAGTGTGCTGACTCTATTGTAGATAGGGAGGAGTGTGCTAACTCTATTGTAGATAGGGAGGAGGATACTGACTCTATTGTAGATAGGGAGGAGGGTGCTGACTCTATTGTAGATAGGGAGGAGGATACTGACTCTATTGTAGATAGGGAGGAGTGATGCTGACTCTATTGTAGATAGGGAGGAGTGTGCTGACTCTATTGTAGATAGGGAGGAGTGTGCTGACTCTATTGTAGATAGGGAGGAGGGAGCTGACTCTATTGTAGATAGGGAGGAGTGTGCTGACTCTATTGTAGATAGGGAGGAGGTCGCTGACTCTATTGTAGATAGGGAGGAGGATACTGACTCTATTGTAGATAGGGAGGAGGATACTGACTCTATTGTAGATAGGGAGGAGGATGCTGACTCTATTGTAGATAGGGAGGAGGATACTGACTCTATTGTAGATAGGGAGGAGGATACTGACTCTATTGTAGATAGGGAGGAGGATACTGACTCTATTGTAGATAGGGAGGAGTGTGCTGACTCTATTGTAGATAGGGAGGAGGATACTGACTCTATTGTAGATAGGGAGGAGGATGCTGACTCTATTGTAGATAGGGAGGAGGATGCTGACTCTATTGTAGATAGGGAGGAGGATACTGACTCTATTGTAGATAGGGAGGAGGATGCTGACTCTATTGTAGATAGGGAGGAGGATGCTGACTCTATTGTAGATAGGGAGGAGGATACTGGCTCTATTGTAGATAGGGAGGAGGATACTGGCTCTATTGTAGATAGGGAGGAGGATACTGGCTCTATTGTAGATAGGGAGGAGGATACTGGCTCTATTGTAGATAGGGAGGAGGATACTGACTCTATTGTAGATAGGGAGGAGGATACTGGCTCTATTGTAGATAGGGAGGAGGATGCTGACTCTATTGTAGATAGGGAGGAGGATGCTGACTCTATTGTAGATAGGGAGGAGTGTGCTGGCTCTATTGTAGATAGGGAGGAGTGTGCTGACTCTATTGTAGATAGGGAGGAGGATACTGACTCTATTGTAGATAGGGAGGAGGGTGCTGACTCTATTGTAGATAGGGAGGAGGATACTGACTCTATTGTAGATAGGGAGGAGGATACTGACTCTATTGTAGATAGGGAGGAGGATGCTGACTCTATTGTAGATAGGGAGGAGTGATGCTGACTCTATTGTAGATAGGGAGGAGGTGCTGACTCTATTGTAGATAGGGAGGAGGATACTGGCTCTATTGTAGATAGGGAGGAGGATGCTGACTCTATTGTAGATAGGGAGGAGGATGCTGACTCTATTGTAGATAGGGAGGAGGATACTGGCTCTATTGTAGATAGGGAGGAGTGTGCTGACTCTATTGTAGATAGGGAGGAGGATACTGACTCTATTGTAGATAGGGAGGAGGATACTGACTCTATTGTAGATAGGGAGGAGGATACTGACTCTATTGTAGATAGGGAGGAGGATACTGACTCTATTGTAGATAGGGAGGAGGATGCTGACTCTATTGTAGATAGGGAGGAGGATGCTGACTCTATTGTAGATAGGGAGGAGGTCGCTGACTCTATTGTAGATAGGGAGGAGGATACTGACTCTATTGTAGATAGGGAGGAGGATACTGGCTCTATTGTAGATAGGGAGGAGGTTGCTGACTCTATTGTAGATAGGGAGGAGTGTGCTGGCTCTATTGTAGATAGGGAGGAGGTGCTGGCTCTATTGTAGATAGGGAGGAGGATGCTGACTCTATTGTAGATAGGGAGGAGGATACTGGCTCTATTGTAGATAGGGAGGAGGATACTGACTCTATTGTAGATAGGGAGGAGGATACTGGCTCTATTGTAGATAGGGAGGAGGATACTGGCTCTATTGTAGATAGGGAGGAGGATACTGACTCTATTGTAGATAGGGAGGAGGATACTGGCTCTATTGTAGATAGGGAGGAGGATACTGACTCTATTGTAGATAGGGAGGAGCGTGCTAACTCTATTGTAGATAGGGAGGAGGATACTGGCTCTATTGTAGATAGGAAGGATGTTGCTGGCTGCTTATTGTAGATAGGGGAGGAGGATACTGGCTCTATTGTAGATAGGGAGGAGGATACTGGCTCTATTGTAGATAGGGAGGAGGGTGCTGACTCTATTGTAGATAGGGAGGAGGGATACTGGCTCTATTGTAGATAGGGAGGAGTGTGCTGACTCTATTGTAGATAGGGAGGAGGATACTGACTCTATTGTAGATAGGGAGGAGGATACTGACTCTATTGTAGATAGGGAGGAGGGTGCTGACTCTATTGTAGATAGGGAGGAGTGTGCTGGCTCTATTGTAGATAGGGAGGAGGATACTGACTCTATTGTAGATAGGGAGGAGTGTACTGGCTCTATTGTAGATAGGGAGGAGGATACTGGCTCTATTGTAGATAGGGAGGAGGATACTGGCTCTATTGTAGATAGGGAGGAGGATACTGGCTCTATTGTAGATAGGGAGGAGGATACTGGCTCTATTGTAGATAGGGAGGAGGATACTGGCTCTATTGTAGATAGGGAGGAGGATGCTGGCTCTATTGTAGATAGGGAGGAGGATACTGACTCTATTGTAGATAGGGAGGAGGATACTGACTCTATTGTAGATAGGGAGGAGGATACTGGCTCTATTGTAGATAGGGAGGAGGGTGCTGACTCTATTGTAGATAGGGAGGAGGATACTGACTCTATTGTAGATAGGGAGGAGGATACTGACTCTATTGTAGATAGGGAGGAGGATACTGGCTCTATTGTAGATAGGGAGGAGTGTGCTGGCTCTATTGTAGATAGGGAGGAGGATGCTGACTCTATTGTAGATAGGGAGGAGGATACTGACTCTATTGTAGATAGGGAGGAGGATACTGGCTCTATTGTAGATAGGGAGGAGGATACTGGCTCTATTGTAGATAGGGAGGAGGTTGCTGGCTCTATTGTAGATAGGGAGGAGGATGCTGACTCTATTGTAGATAGGGAGGAGGATACTGGCTCTATTGTAGATAGGGAGGAGGATACTGACTCTATTGTAGATAGGGAGGAGTGTGCTGGCTCTATTGTAGATAGGGAGGAGGATACTGGCTCTATTGTAGATAGGGAGGAGTGTGCTGACTCTATTGTAGATAGGGAGGAGGATACTGGCTCTATTGTAGATAGGGAGGAGGATACTGACTCTATTGTAGATAGGGAGGAGTGTGCTGGCTCTATTGTAGATAGGGAGGAGGATACTGGCTCTATTGTAGATAGGGAGGAGGATACTGGCTCTATTGTAGATAGGGAGGAGTGTGCTGACTCTATTGTAGATAGGGAGGAGGGTGCTGACTCTATTGTAGATAGGGAGGAGTGTGCTGGCTCTATTGTAGATAGGGAGGAGTGTGCTGGCTCTATTGTAGATAGGGAGGAGGATACTGGCTCTATTGTAGATAGGGAGGAGTGTGCTGACTCTATTGTAGATAGGGAGGAGGATACTGGCTCTATTGTAGATAGGGAGGAGGATACTGGCTCTATTGTAGATAGGGAGGAGGATACTGACTCTATTGTAGATAGGGAGGAGGATACTGACTCTATTGTAGATAGGGAGGAGGATGCTGACTCTATTGTAGATAGGGAGGAGGATACTGGCTCTATTGTAGATAGGGAGGAGGGTGCTGACTCTATTGTAGATAGGGAGGAGGATACTGACTCTATTGTAGATAGGGAGGAGGATACTGGCTCTATTGTAGATAGGGAGGAGGATACTGGCTCTATTGTAGATAGGGAGGAGGATACTGACTCTATTGTAGATAGGGAGGAGGGTGCTGACTCTATTGTAGATAGGGAGGAGGATACTGGCTCTATTGTAGATAGGGAGGAGGATACTGGCTCTATTGTAGATAGGGAGGAGGATGCTGGCTCTATTGTAGATAGGGAGGAGGATACTGACTCTATTGTAGATAGGGAGGAGGATACTGGCTCTATTGTAGATAGGGAGGAGGATACTGACTCTATTGTAGATAGGGAGGAGGATACTGGCTCTATTGTAGATAGGGAGGAGGATGCTGGCTCTATTGTAGATAGGGAGGAGGATACTGGCTCTATTGTAGATAGGGAGGAGGATACTGGCTCTATTGTAGATAGGGAGGAGGATACTGGCTCTATTGTAGATAGGGAGGAGGATACTGGCTCTATTGTAGATAGGGAGGAGGATACTGGCTCTATTGTAGATAGGGAGGAGGATACTGGCTCTATTGTAGATAGGGAGGAGGATACTGGCTCTATTGTAGATAGGGAGGAGGATACTGGCTCTATTGTAGATAGGGAGGAGGATGCTGGCTCTATTGTAGATAGGGAGGAGGATACTGGCTCTATTGTAGATAGGGAGGAGGATACTGGCTCTATTGTAGATAGGGAGGAGGATACTGGCTCTATTGTAGATAGGGAGGAGGATGCTGGCTCTATTGTAGATAGGGAGGAGGATACTGGCTCTATTGTAGATAGGGAGGAGGATACTGGCTCTATTGTAGATAGGGAGGAGGATACTGGCTCTATTGTAGATAGGGAGGAGGATGCTGGCTCTATTGTAGATAGGGAGGAGGATACTGGCTCTATTGTAGATAGGGAGGAGGATACTGGCTCTATTGTAGATAGGGAGGAGGATACTGGCTCTATTGTAGATAGGGAGGAGGATACTGGCTCTATTGTAGATAGGGAGGAGGATACTGGCTCTATTGTAGATAGGGAGGAGGATACTGGCTCTATTGTAGATAGGGAGGAGGATACTGGCTCTATTGTAGATAGGGAGGAGGATACTGGCTCTATTGTAGATAGGGAGGAGGATACTGGCTCTATTGTAGATAGGGAGGAGTGTGCTGGCTCTATTGTAGATAGGGAGGAGGATACTGGCTCTATTGTAGATAGGGAGGAGTGTGCTGGCTCTATTGTAGATAGGGAGGAGGATACTGGCTCTATTGTAGATAGGGAGGAGTGTGCTGGCTCTATTGTAGATAGGGAGGAGGATACTGGCTCTATTGTAGATAGGGAGGAGTGTGCTGGCTCTATTGTAGATAGGGAGGAGTGTGCTGGCTCTATTGTAGATAGGGAGGAGGATGCTGGCTCTATTGTAGATAGGGAGGAGGATGCTGGCTCTATTGTAGATAGGGAGGAGTGTGCTGGCTCTATTGTAGATAGGGAGGAGGATGCTGGCTCTATTGTAGATAGGGAGGAGTGTGCTGGCTCTATTGTAGATAGGGAGGAGTGTGCTGGCTCTATTGTAGATAGGGAGGAGTGTGCTGGCTCTATTGTAGATAGGGAGGAGTGGTGCTGGCTCTATTGTAGATAGGGAGGAGTGTGCTGACTCTATTGTAGATAGGGAGGAGTGTGCTGACTCTATTGTAGATAGGGAGGAGTGTGCTGACTCTATTGTAGATAGGGAGGAGTGTGCTGACTCTATTGTAGATAGGGAGGAGTGTGCTGACTCTATTGTAGATAGGGAGGAGTGTGCTGACTCTATTGTAGATAGGGAGGAGTGTGCTGGCTCTATTGTAGATAGGGAGGAGTGTGCTGACTCTATTGTAGATAGGGAGGAGGATACTGACTCTATTGTAGATAGGGAGGAGTGTGCTGACTCTATTGTAGATAGGGAGGAGGATACTGACTCTATTGTAGATAGGGAGGAGTGTGCTGCCTCTATTGTAGATAGGGAGGAGTGTGCTGGCTCTATTGTAGATAGGGAGGAGTGTGCTGACTCTATTGTAGATAGGGAGGAGTGTGCTGACTCTATTGTAGATAGGGAGGAGTGTGCTGACTCTATTGTAGATAGGGAGGAGTGTGCTGACTCTATTGTAGATAGGGAGGAGTGTGCTGACTCTATTGTAGATAGGGAGGAGTGTGCTGACTCTATTGTAGATAGGGAGGAGTGTGCTGACTCTATTGTAGATAGGGAGGAGTGTGCTGACTCTATTGTAGATAGGGAGGAGTGTGCTGACTCTATTGTAGATAGGGAGGAGTGTGCTGGCTCTATTGTAGATAGGGAGGAGTGTGCTGACTCTATTGTAGATAGGGAGGAGTGTGCTGACTCTATTGTAGATAGGGAGGAGTGTGCTGACTCTATTGTAGATAGGGAGGAGTGTGCTGCCTCTATTGTAGATAGGGAGGAGTGTGCTGGCTCTATTGTAGATAGGGAGGAGTGTGCTGACTCTATTGTAGATAGGGAGGAGTGTGCTGGCTCTATTGTAGATAGGGAGGAGGGTGCTGGCTCTATTGTAGATAGGGAGGAGTGTGCTGCCTCTATTGTAGATAGGGAGGAGGATACTGGCTCTATTGTAGATAGGGAGGAGTGTGCTGGCTCTATTGTAGATAGGGAGGAGTGTGCTGGCTCTATTGTAGATAGGGAGGAGTGTGCTGGCTCTATTGTAGATAGGGAGGAGTGTGCTGGCTCTATTGTAGATAGGGAGGAGGGTGCTGGCTCTATTGTAGATAGGGAGGAGGATGCTGGCTCTATTGTAGATAGGGAGGAGGATGCTGGCTCTATTGTAGATAGGGAGGAGTGATGCTGGCTCTATTGTAGATAGGGAGGAGGATACTGGCTCTATTGTAGATAGGGAGGAGGATACTGGCTCTATTGTAGATAGGGAGGAGGATACTGGCTCTATTGTAGATAGGGAGGAGTGTGCTGCCTCTATTGTAGATAGGGAGGAGTGTGCTGGCTCTATTGTAGATAGGGAGGAGGATACTGGCTCTATTGTAGATAGGGAGGAGTGTGCTGGCTCTATTGTAGATAGGGAGGAGTGTGCTGGCTCTATTGTAGATAGGGAGGAGTGTGCTGGCTCTATTGTAGATAGGGAGGAGGATACTGACTCTATTGTAGATAGGGAGGAGTGTGCTGGCTCTATTGTAGATAGGGAGGAGTGTGCTGGCTCTATTGTAGATAGGGAGGAGTGTGCTGGCTCTATTGTAGATAGGGAGGAGTGTGCTGGCTCTATTGTAGATAGGGAGGAAGATACTGGCTCTATTGTAGATAGGGAGGAGGATACTGGCTCTATTGTAGATAGGGAGGAGTGTCGCTGGCTCTATTGTAGATAGGGAGGAGGATACTGGCTCTATTGTAGATAGGGAGGAGGATACTGGCTCTATTGTAGATAGGGAGGAGGATACTGGCTCTATTGTAGATAGGGAGGAGGATGCTGGCTCTATTGTAGATAGGGAGGAGGATACTGGCTCTATTGTAGATAGGGAGGAGTGTGCTGCCTCTATTGTAGATAGGGAGGAGTGTGCTGGCTCTATTGTAGATAGGGAGGAGGATACTGGCTCTATTGTAGATAGGGAGGAGTGTGCTGGCTCTATTGTAGATAGGGAGGAAGATGCTGGCTCTATTGTAGATAGGGAGGAGGATACTGGCTCTATTGTAGATAGGGAGGAAGATACTGGCTCTATTGTAGATAGGGAGGAAGATGCTGACTCTATTGTAGATAGGGAGGAGTGTGCTGGCTCTATTGTAGATAGGGAGGAGTGTGCTGGCTCTATTGTAGATAGGGAGGAGTGTGCTGGCTCTATTGTAGGTAGGGAGGAAGATGCTGGCTCTATTGTAGGTAGGGAGGAGTGTGCTGGCTCTATTGTAGATAGGGAGGAGTGTGCTGGCTCTATTGTAGATAGGGAGGAGTGTGCTGCCTCTATTGTAGATAGGGAGGAGTGTGCTGCCTCTATTGTAGGTAGGGAGGAAGATACTGGCTCTATTGTAGATAGGGAGGAGTGTGCTGCCTCTATTGTAGATAGGGAGGAGTGTGCTGCCTCTATTGTAGATAGGGAGGAGTGTGCTGGCTCTATTGTAGATAGGGAGGAGTGTGCTGGCTCTATTGTAGATAGGGAGGAGTGTGCTGCCTCTATTGTAGATAGGGAGGAGTGTGCTGGCTCTATTGTAGATAGGGAGGAGTGTGCTGGCTCTATTGTAGATAGGGAGGAGTGTGCTGCCTCTATTGTAGATAGGGAGGAGTGTGCTGGCTCTATTGTAGATAGGGAGGAGGTGCTGACTCTATTGTAGATAGGGAGGAGTGTGCTGACTCTATTGTAGATAGGGAGGAGTGTGCTGACTCTATTGTAGATAGGGAGGAGTGTGCTGACTCTATTGTAGATAGGGAGGAGTGTGCTGCCTCTATTGTAGATAGGGAGGAGTGTGCTGGCTCTATTGTAGATAGGGAGGAGTGTGCTGCCTCTATTGTAGATAGGGAGGAGTGTGCTGACTCTATTGTAGATAGGGAGGAAGTGTGCTGCCTCTATTGTAGATAGGGAGGAGTGTGCTGACTCTATTGTAGATAGGGAGGAGTGTGCTGACTCTATTGTAGATAGGGAGGAGTGTGCTGCCTCTATTGTAGATAGGGAGGAGTGTGCTGCCTCTATTGTAGATAGGGAGGAGTGTGCTGCCTCTATTGTAGATAGGGAGGAGTGTGCTGACTCTATTGTAGATAGGGAGGAGTGTGCTGACTCTATTGTAGATAGGGAGGAGTGTGCTGGCTCTATTGTAGATAGGGAGGAGTGTGCTGACTCTATTGTAGATAGGGAGGAGTGTGCTGACTCTATTGTAGATAGGGAGGAGTGTGCTGACTCTATTGTAGATAGGGAGGAGTGTGCTGGCTCTATTGTAGATAGGGAGGAGTGTGCTGACTCTATTGTAGATAGGGAGGAGTGTGCTGCCTCTATTGTAGATAGGGAGGAGTGTGCTGACTCTATTGTAGATAGGGAGGAGTGTGCTGACTCTATTGTAGATAGGGAGGAGTGTGCTGGCTCTATTGTAGATAGGGAGGAGTGTGCTGCCTCTATTGTAGATAGGGAGGAGTGTGCTGGCTCTATTGTAGATAGGGAGGAGTGTGCTGGCTCTATTGTAGATAGGGAGGAGTGTGCTGGCTCTATTGTAGATAGGGAGGAGTATGCTGGCTCTATTGTAGATAGGGAGGAGTGTGCTGGCTCTATTGTAGGTAGGGAGGAAGATACTGGCTCTATTGTAGATAGGGAGGAGTGTGCTGGCTCTATTGTAGATAGGGAGGAGTGTGCTGGCTCTATTGTAGGTAGGGAGGAAGATACTGGCTCTATTGTAGATAGGGAGGAGGATACTGGCTCTATTGTAGATAGGGAGGAGGATACTGGCTCTATTGTAGATAGGGAGGAGGATACTGGCTCTATTGTAGATAGGGAGGAGGATACTGGCTCTATTGTAGATAGGGAGGAGTGTGCTGGCTCTATTGTAGATAGGGAGGAAGATACTGGCTCTATTGTAGATAGGGAGGAGGATACTGGCTCTATTGTAGATAGGGAGGAGTGTGCTGCCTCTATTGTAGATAGGGAGGAGTGTGCTGGCTCTATTGTAGGTAGGGAGGAAGATACTGGCTCTATTGTAGATAGGGAGGAGTGTGCTGGCTCTATTGTAGATAGGGAGGAGTGTGCTGGCTCTATTGTAGGTAGGGAGGAAGATACTGGCTCTATTGTAGATAGGGAGGAGTGTGCTGGCTCTATTGTAGGTAGGGAGGAAGATACTGGCTCTATTGTAGATAGGGAGGAGTGTGCTGGCTCTATTGTAGATAGGGAGGAAGATACTGGCTCTATTGTAGATAGGGAGGAGGATACTGGCTCTATTGTAGGTAGGGAGGAAGATACTGGCTCTATTGTAGATAGGGAGGAGTGTGCTGGCTCTATTGTAGATAGGGAGGAGTGTGCTGGCTCTATTGTAGATAGGGAGGAGTGTGCTGGCTCTATTGTAGGTAGGGAGGAGTGTGCTGGCTCTATTGTAGATAGGGAGGAGTGTGCTGGCTCTATTGTAGATAGGGAGGAGTGTGCTGCCTCTATTGTAGATAGGGAGGAGTGTGCTGGCTCTATTGTAGATAGGGAGGAGTGTGCTGGCTCTATTGTAGATAGGGAGGAGTGTGCTGGCTCTATTGTAGATAGGGAGGAGTGTGCTGGCTCTATTGTAGATAGGGAGGAGTGTGCTGGCTCTATTGTAGATAGGGAGGAGTGTGCTGGCTCTATTGTAGATAGGGAGGAGTGTGCTGGCTCTATTGTAGATAGGGAGGAGTGTGCTGGCTCTATTGTAGATAGGGAGGAGTGTGCTGACTCTATTGTAGATAGGGAGGAGTGTGCTGGCTCTATTGTAGATAGGGAGGAGTGTGCTGGCTCTATTGTAGATAGGGAGGAGTGTGCTGACTCTATTGTAGATAGGGAGGAGTGTGCTGGCTCTATTGTAGATAGGGAGGAGTGTGCTGGCTCTATTGTAGATAGGGAGGAGTGTGCTGCCTCTATTGTAGATAGGGAGGAGTGTGCTGCCTCTATTGTAGATAGGGAGG
Organism: Elysia crispata; assembly: GCA_033675545.1. NCBI lineage: Eukaryota > Metazoa > Mollusca > Gastropoda > Plakobranchidae > Elysia > Elysia crispata. The sequence goes on along the minus strand of JAWDGP010002893.1, from coordinate 9,234 downwards.
AGTGTGCTGCCTCTATTGTAGATAGGGAGGAGTGTGCTGCCTCTATTGTAGATAGGGAGGAGTGTGCTGACTCTATTGTAGATAGGGAGGAGTGTGCTGCCTCTATTGTAGATAGGGAGGAGTGTGCTGGCTCTATTGTAGATAGGGAGGAGTGTGCTGCCTCTATTGTAGATAGGGAGGAGTGTGCTGGCTCTATTGTAGATAGGGAGGAGTGTGCTGGCTCTATTGTAGATAGGGAGGAGTGTGCTGCCTCTATTGTAGATAGGGAGGAGTGTGCTGACTCTATTGTAGATAGGGAGGAGTGTGCTGGCTCTATTGTAGATAGGGAGGAGTGTGCTGGCTCTATTGTAGATAGGGAGGAGTGTGCTGGCTCTATTGTAGATAGGGAGGAGTGTGCTGGCTCTATTGTAGATAGGGAGGAGTGTGCTGCCTCTATTGTAGATAGGGAGGAGTGTGCTGACCTCTATTGTAGATAGGGAGGAGTGTGCTGACTCTATTGTAGATAGGGAGGAGTGTGCTGGCTCTATTGTAGATAGGGAGGAGTGTGCTGGCTCTATTGTAGATAGGGAGGAGTGTGCTGGCTCTATTGTAGATAGGGAGGAGTGTGCTGGCTCTATTGTAGATAGGGAGGAGTGTGCTGGCTCTATTGTAGATAGGGAGGAGTGTGCTGGCTCTATTGTAGATAGGGAGGAGTGTGCTGGCTCTATTGTAGATAGGGAGGAGTGTGCTGGCTCTATTGTAGATAGGGAGGAGTGTGCTGGCTCTATTGTAGATAGGGAGGAGTGTGCTGGCTCTATTGTAGATAGGGAGGAGTGTGCTGGCTCTATTGTAGATAGGGAGGAGTGTGCTGGCTCTATTGTAGGTAGGGAGGAGTGTGCTGGCTCTATTGTAGATAGGGAGGAGTGTGCTGGCTCTATTGTAGATAGGGAGGAGGATACTGGCTCTATTGTAGATAGGGAGGAGTGTGCTGGCTCTATTGTAGATAGGGAGGAGTGTGCTGGCTCTATTGTAGATAGGGAGGAGTGTGCTGGCTCTATTGTAGATAGGGAGGAGTGTGCTGGCTCTATTGTAGATAGGGAGGAGTGTGCTGCCTCTATTGTAGATAGGGAGGAGTGTGCTGGCTCTATTGTAGGTAGGGAGGAAGATACTGGCTCTATTGTAGATAGGGAGGAGTGTGCTGGCTCTATTGTAGATAGGGAGGAGTGTGCTGGCTCTATTGTAGATAGGGAGGAGTGTGCTGGCTCTATTGTAGATAGGGAGGAAGATACTGGCTCTATTGTAGATAGGGAGGAGTGTGCTGGCTCTATTGTAGATAGGGAGGAGTGTGCTGGCTCTATTGTAGATAGGGAGGAGTGTGCTGGCTCTATTGTAGATAGGGAGGAGTGTGCTGGCTCTATTGTAGATAGGGAGGAAGATACTGGCTCTATTGTAGATAGGGAGGAGTGTGCTGGCTCTATTGTAGGTAGGGAGGAGGAGATACTGGCTCTATTGTAGATAGGGAGGAGTGTGCTGGCTCTATTGTAGATAGGGAGGAGGATACTGGCTCTATTGTAGATAGGGAGGAGTGTGCTGGCTCTATTGTAGATAGGGAGGAAGATACTGGCTCTATTGTAGATAGGGAGGAGTGTGCTGGCTCTATTGTAGATAGGGAGGAAGATACTGGCTCTATTGTAGATAGGGAGGAGTGTGCTGGCTCTATTGTAGATAGGGAGGAAGATACTGGCTCTATTGTAGATAGGGAGGAGTGTGCTGGCTCTATTGTAGATAGGGAGGAGTGTGCTGGCTCTATTGTAGATAGGGAGGAGTGTGCTGGCTCTATTGTAGATAGGGAGGAAGATACTGGCTCTATTGTAGATAGGGAGGAAGATACTGGCTCTATTGTAGATAGGGAGGAGTGTGCTGGCTCTATTGTAGATAGGGAGGAAGATACTGGCTCTATTGTAGATAGGGAGGAGTGTGCTGGCTCTATTGTAGATAGGGAGGAGTGTGCTGGCTCTATTGTAGATAGGGAGGAGTGTGCTGGCTCTATTGTAGGTAGGGAGGAGTGTGCTGGCTCTATTGTAGGTAGGGAGGAAGATACTGGCTCTATTGTAGATAGGGAGGAGTGTGCTGGCTCTATTGTAGATAGGGAGGAGTGTGCTGGCTCTATTGTAGGTAGGGAGGAGTGTGCTGGCTCTATTGTAGATAGGGAGGAGTGTGCTGGCTCTATTGTAGATAGGGAGGAGTGTGCTGGCTCTATTGTAGATAGGGAGGAGTGTGCTGGCTCTATTGTAGATAGGGAGGAGTGTGCTGGCTCTATTGTAGATAGGGAGGAGTGTGCTGCCTCTATTGTAGATAGGGAGGAGTGTGCTGGCTCTATTGTAGATAGGGAGGAGTGTGCTGGCTCTATTGTAGATAGGGAGGAGTGTGCTGGCTCTATTGTAGGTAGGGAGGAGTGTGCTGGCTCTATTGTAGATAGGGAGGAGTGTGCTGGCTCTATTGTAGATAGGGAGGAGTGTGCTGGCTCTATTGTAGATAGGGAGGAAGATACTGGCTCTATTGTAGATAGGGAGGAGTGTGCTGGCTCTATTGTAGATAGGGAGGAGTGTGCTGGCTCTATTGTAGATAGGGAGGAGTGTGCTGGCTCTATTGTAGGTAGGGAGGAGTGTGCTGGCTCTATTGTAGATAGGGAGGAGTGTGCTGGCTCTATTGTAGATAGGGAGGAGTGTGCTGCCTCTATTGTAGATAGGGAGGAGTGTGCTGGCTCTATTGTAGATAGGGAGGAGTGTGCTGGCTCTATTGTAGATAGGGAGGAGTGTACTGGCTCTATTGTAGATAGGGAGGAGTGTGCTGGCTCTATTGTAGGTAGGGAGGAGTGTGCTGGCTCTATTGTAGATAGGGAGGAGTGTGCTGGCTCTATTGTAGATAGGGAGGAGTGTGCTGGCTCTATTGTAGGTAGGGAGGAGTGTGCTGGCTCTATTGTAGATAGGGAGGAGTGTGCTGGCTCTATTGTAGATAGGGAGGAGTGTGCTGGCTCTATTGTAGATAGGGAGGAGTGTGCTGGCTCTATTGTAGATAGGGAGGAGTGTGCTGGCTCTATTGTAGATAGGGAGGAGTGTGCTGGCTCTATTGTAGATAGGGAGGAGTGTGCTGGCTCTATTGTAGGTAGGGAGGAGTGTGCTGGCTCTATTGTAGATAGGGAGGAGTGTGCTGGCTCTATTGTAGATAGGGAGGAGTGTGCTGGCTCTATTGTAGGTAGGGAGGAGTGTGCTGGCTCTATTGTAGATAGGGAGGAGTGTGCTGGCTCTATTGTAGATAGGGAGGAGTGTACTGGCTCTATTGTAGATAGGGAGGAGTGTGCTGGCTCTATTGTAGATAGGGAGGAGTGTGCTGGCTCTATTGTAGATAGGGAGGAGTGTGCTGGCTCTATTGTAGATAGGGAGGAGTGTGCTGGCTCTATTGTAGATAGGGAGGAGTGTGCTGGCTCTATTGTAGATAGGGAGGAGTGTGCTGGCTCTATTGTAGATAGGGAGGAGTGTGCTGGCTCTATTGTAGGTAGGGAGGAAGATACTGGCTCTATTGTAGATAGGGAGGAGTGTGCTGGCTCTATTGTAGATAGGGAGGAGTGTGCTGGCTCTATTGTAGATAGGGAGGAGTGTGCTGGCTCTATTGTAGATAGGGAGGAGTGTACTGGCTCTATTGTAGATAGGGAGGAGTGTGCTGGCTCTATTGTAGGTAGGGAGGAAGATACTGGCTCTATTGTAGATAGGGAGGAGTGTGCTGGCTCTATTGTAGATAGGGAGGAGTGTGCTGGCTCTATTGTAGGTAGGGAGGAGTGTGCTGGCTCTATTGTAGATAGGGAGGAGTGTGCTGGCTCTATTGTAGATAGGGAGGAGTGTGCTGGCTCTATTGTAGGTAGGGAGGAAGATACTGGCTCTATTGTAGATAGGGAGGAGTGTGCTGGCTCTATTGTAGGTAGGGAGGAGTGTGCTGGCTCTATTGTAGATAGGGAGGAGTGTGCTGGCTCTATTGTAGATAGGGAGGAGTGTGCTGGCTCTATTGTAGATAGGGAGGAGTGTGCTGGCTCTATTGTAGATAGGGAGGAGTGTGCTGGCTCTATTGTAGATAGGGAGGAGTGTGCTGGCTCTATTGTAGGTAGGGAGGAAGATACTGGCTCTATTGTAGATAGGGAGGAGTGTGCTGGCTCTATTGTAGATAGGGAGGAGTGTGCTGGCTCTATTGTAGATAGGGAGGAGTGTGCTGGCTCTATTGTAGGTAGGGAGGAGTGTGCTGGCTCTATTGTAGATAGGGAGGAGTGTGCTGGCTCTATTGTAGGTAGGGAGGAAGATACTGGCTCTATTGTAGATAGGGAGGAGTGTGCTGGCTCTATTGTAGGTAGGGAGGAAGATACTGGCTCTATTGTAGATAGGGAGGAGTGTGCTGGCTCTATTGTAGGTAGGGAGGAAGATACTGGCTCTATTGTAGATAGGGAGGAGTGTGCTGGCTCTATTGTAGATAGGGAGGAGTGTGCTGGCTCTATTGTAGATAGGGAGGAAGATACTGGCTCTATTGTAGATAGGGAGGAGTGTGCTGGCTCTATTGTAGATAGGGAGGAGTGTGCTGGCTCTATTGTAGATAGGGAGGAGTGTGCTGGCTCTATTGTAGGTAGGGAGGAAGATACTGGCTCTATTGTAGATAGGGAGGAGTGTGCTGGCTCTATTGTAGGTAGGGAGGAAGATACTGGCTCTATTGTAGATAGGGAGGAGTGTGCTGCCTCTATTGTAGATAGGGAGGAGTGTGCTGGCTCTATTGTAGGTAGGGAGGAAGATACTGGCTCTATTGTAGATAGGGAGGAGTGTGCTGGCTCTATTGTAGATAGGGAGGAGTGTGCTGGCTCTATTGTAGATAGGGAGGAGTGTGCTGGCTCTATTGTAGATAGGGAGGAGTGTGCTGGCTCTATTGTAGATAGGGAGGAGTGTGCTGGCTCTATTGTAGATAGGGAGGAGTGTGCTGGCTCTATTGTAGATAGGGAGGAGTGTGCTGGCTCTATTGTAGGTAGGGAGGAGTGTGCTGGCTCTATTGTAGATAGGGAGGAGTGTGCTGGCTCTATTGTAGATAGGGAGGAGTGTGCTGGCTCTATTGTAGATAGGGAGGAGTGTGCTGGCTCTATTGTAGATAGGGAGGAGTGTGCTGGCTCTATTGTAGATAGGGAGGAGTGTGCTGGCTCTATTGTAGATAGGGAGGAGTGTGCTGGCTCTATTGTAGGTAGGGAGGAGTGTGCTGGCTCTATTGTAGGTAGGGAGGAGTGTGCTGGCTCTATTGTAGATAGGGAGGAGTGTGCTGGCTCTATTGTAGATAGGGAGGAGTGTGCTGGCTCTATTGTAGATAGGGAGGAGTGTGCTGCCTCTATTGTAGATAGGGAGGAGTGTGCTGGCTCTATTGTAGATAGGGAGGAGTGTGCTGGCTCTATTGTAGGTAGGGAGGAGTGTGCTGGCTCTATTGTAGATAGGGAGGAGTGTGCTGGCTCTATTGTAGATAGGGAGGAGTGTGCTGGCTCTATTGTAGATAGGGAGGAGTGTGCTGGCTCTATTGTAGATAGGGAGGAGTGTGCTGGCTCTATTGTAGATAGGGAGGAGTGTGCTGGCTCTATTGTAGATAGGGAGGAGTGTGCTGGCTCTATTGTAGATAGGGAGGAGTGTGCTGCCTCTATTGTAGATAGGGAGGAGTGTGCTGGCTCTATTGTAGATAGGGAGGAGTGTGCTGGCTCTATTGTAGATAGGGAGGAGTGTGCTGGCTCTATTGTAGATAGGGAGGAGTGTGCTGGCTCTATTGTAGATAGGGAGGAGTGTGCTGGCTCTATTGTAGATAGGGAGGAGTGTGCTGGCTCTATTGTAGATAGGGAGGAGTGTGCTGGCTCTATTGTAGATAGGGAGGAGTGTGCTGGCTCTATTGTAGATAGGGAGGAGTGTGCTGGCTCTATTGTAGATAGGGAGGAGTGTGCTGGCTCTATTGTAGATAGGGAGGAGTGTGCTGGCTCTATTGTAGATAGGGAGGAGTGTGCTGGCTCTATTGTAGATAGGGAGGAGTGTGCTGGCTCTATTGTAGATAGGGAGGAGTGTGCTGGCTCTATTGTAGATAGGGAGGAGTGTGCTGGCTCTATTGTAGATAGGGAGGAGTGTGCTGGCTCTATTGTAGGTAGGGAGGAAGATACTGGCTCTATTGTAGATAGGGAGGAGTGTGCTGGCTCTATTGTAGATAGGGAGGAGTGTGCTGGCTCTATTGTAGATAGGGAGGAGTGTGCTGGCTCTATTGTAGGTAGGGAGGAAGATACTGGCTCTATTGTAGATAGGGAGGAGTGTGCTGGCTCTATTGTAGATAGGGAGGAGTGTGCTGGCTCTATTGTAGATAGGGAGGAGTGTGCTGGCTCTATTGTAGATAGGGAGGAGTGTGCTGGCTCTATTGTAGATAGGGAGGAGTGTGCTGGCTCTATTGTAGATAGGGAGGAGTGTGCTGGCTCTATTGTAGATAGGGAGGAGTGTGCTGGCTCTATTGTAGATAGGGAGGAGTGTGCTGGCTCTATTGTAGATAGGGAGGAGTGTGCTGGCTCTATTGTAGATAGGGAGGAGTGTGCTGGCTCTATTGTAGATAGGGAGGAGTGTGCTGGCTCTATTGTAGATAGGGAGGAGTGTGCTGGCTCTATTGTAGATAGGGAGGAGTGTGCTGGCTCTATTGTAGATAGGGAGGAGTGTGCTGGCTCTATTGTAGATAGGGAGGAGTGTGCTGGCTCTATTGTAGATAGGGAGGAGTGTGCTGGCTCTATTGTAGATAGGGAGGAGTGTGCTGGCTCTATTGTAGATAGGGAGGAGTGTGCTGGCTCTATTGTAGGTAGGGAGGAAGATACTGGCTCTATTGTAGATAGGGAGGAGTGTGCTGGCTCTATTGTAGATAGGGAGGAGTGTGCTGGCTCTATTGTAGATAGGGAGGAGTGTGCTGGCTCTATTGTAGGTAGGGAGGAGTGTACTGGCTCTATTGTAGATAGGGAGGAGTGTGCTGGCTCTATTGTAGGTAGGGAGGAAGATACTGGCTCTATTGTAGATAGGGAGGAGTGTGCTGGCTCTATTGTAGATAGGGAGGAGTGTACTGGCTCTATTGTAGATAGGGAGGAGTGTGCTGGCTCTATTGTAGGTAGGGAGGAGTGTGCTGCCTCTATTGTAGGTAGGGAGGAAGATACTGGCTCTATTGTAGATAGGGAGGAGTGTGCTGGCTCTATTGTAGATAGGGAGGAGTGTGCTGGCTCTATTGTAGATAGGGAGGAGTGTGCTGGCTCTATTGTAGGTAGGGAGGAAGATACTGGCTCTATTGTAGGTAGGGAGGAAGATACTGGCTCTATTGTAGATAGGGAGGAGTGTGCTGGCTCTATTGTAGATAGGGAGGAGTGTGCTGGCTCTATTGTAGATAGGGAGGAGTGTGCTGGCTCTATTGTAGGTAGGGAGGAAGATACTGGCTCTATTGTAGATAGGGAGGAGTGTGCTGGCTCTATTGTAGATAGGGAGGAGTGTGCTGGCTCTATTGTAGATAGGGAGGAGTGTGCTGGCTCTATTGTAGGTAGGGAGGAAGATACTGGCTCTATTGTAGATAGGGAGGAGTGTGCTGGCTCTATTGTAGGTAGGGAGGAAGATACTGGCTCTATTGTAGATAGGGAGGAGTGTGCTGGCTCTATTGTAGGTAGGGAGGAAGATACTGGCTCTATTGTAGATAGGGAGGAGTGTGCTGGCTCTATTGTAGGTAGGGAGGAAGATACTGGCTCTATTGTAGATAGGGAGGAGTGTGCTGGCTCTATTGTAGGTAGGGAGGAGTGTGCTGGCTCTATTGTAGATAGGGAGGAGTGTGCTGGCTCTATTGTAGGTAGGGAGGAGATACTGGCTCTATTGTAGATAGGGAGGAGTGTGCTGGCTCTATTGTAGATAGGGAGGAGTGTGCTGGCTCTATTGTAGGTAGGGAGGAGTGTGCTGGCTCTATTGTAGATAGGGAGGAGTGTGCTGGCTCTATTGTAGGTAGGGAGGAAGATACTGGCTCTATTGTAGGTAGGGAGGAGTGTGCTGGCTCTATTGTAGATAGGGAGGAGTGTGCTGCCTCTATTGTAGATAGGGAGGAGTGTGCTGGCTCTATTGTAGATAGGGGAGGAGTGTGCTGGCTCTATTGTAGGTAGGGAGGAGTGTGCTGGCTCTATTGTAGGTAGGGAGGAGTGTGCTGGCTCTATTGTAGATAGGGAGGAGTGTGCTGGCTCTATTGTAGATAGGGAGGAGTGTGCTGGCTCTATTGTAGATAGGGAGGAGTGTGCTGGCTCTATTGTAGATAGGGAGGAGTGTGCTGGCTCTATTGTAGATAGGGAGGAGTGTGCTGGCTCTATTGTAGATAGGGAGGAGTGTGCTGGCTCTATTGTAGATAGGGAGGAGTGTGCTGGCTTTATTGTAGGTAGGGAGGAAGATACTGGCTCTATTGTAGATAGGGAGGAGTGTGCTGGCTCTATTGTAGATAGGGAGGAGTGTGCTGGCTCTATTGTAGATAGGGAGGAGTGTGCTGGCTCTATTGTAGATAGGGAGGAGTGTGCTGACTCTATTGTAGATAGGGAGGAGTGTGCTGGCTCTATTGTAGATAGGGAGGAGTGTGCTGGCTCTATTGTAGATAGGGAGGAGTGTGCTGGCTCTATTGTAGATAGGGAGGAGTGTGCTGGCTCTATTGTAGATAGGGAGGAGTGTGCTGGCTCTATTGTAGATAGGGAGGAGTGTGCTGGCTCTATTGTAGATAGGGAGGAGTGTGCTGGCTTTATTGTAGATAGGGAGGAGTGTGCTGGCTCTATTGTAGATAGGGAGGAGTGTGCTGGCTCTATTGTAGGTAGGGAGGAGTGTGCTGGCTCTATTGTAGATAGGGAGGAGTGTGCTGGCTCTATTGTAGATAGGGAGGAGTGTACTGGCTCTATTGTAGATAGGGAGGAGTGTGCTGGCTCTATTGTAGATAGGGAGGAGTGTGCTGGCTCTTATTGTAGATAGGGAGGAGGATACTGCCTTTATTGTAGATAGGGAGGAGTGTGCTGGCTCTATTGTAGGTAGGGAGGAAGATACTGGCTCTATTGTAGATAGGGAGGAGTGTGCTGGCTCTATTGTAGGTAGGGAGGAAGATACTGGCTCTATTGTAGATAGGGAGGAGTGTGCTGGCTTTATTGTAGGTAGGGAGGAAGATACTGGCTCTATTGTA
>JAWDGP010002890.1:957500-1167745 GCA_033675545.1 Elysia crispata | reverse complement strand
GAGAGAAGACCCCCACCACAAAAGGTGCAAAATAGCCTCTTGCTAATAAATCCTCAACAACTTATATTTTTTGTCTTGAACAACTTGACAATTAGAGATAAATGAGTTAGTTAGGTATATAAGATGTGTCTAATTTTTCAGCAAATTGGAACAGAAAAAAATGTTTTTCTCTCTTTTCTCATTTAAACTAATGTGAAAGAATGTTGTTGATATTCTGATATATGACCAAATTTCCTATTTTATTTTTGCGAACCTCAGTCATCAGGAGACTCTGCTTTCTGAGTTTGTTTTTATTTTATTTTATTTTTTTTATGTTGCCCTTTTCAGGCAGGTGGTAATTTTTGTGATAAAAGAAGCTTAAGATTAAAATATGTGAGTTCCATAGTTTTTTTTTTTTTTTGTTTTTTTTTGTTCAATATATAAATATGTGAAAAAATTAAGGCATAATTCTGATTTCCTAAAGCTATAAAAATGAAATCCATACCTCTCGCACTGGTTTACAGAAGAGAGCGCCATCAGGTAATGCTCGTGAATATGTGCCTGCCTACAGATCTGGACCATATTCTTTGATTCTCTCCCTGTACAGGACCATGCAGGTTTTTTTTGTTGTTATTGTTTTCCTGTATTTTTTAAGTGTTAACTTTGATATACACTATGCTCTTGATTTTGGTATCAATAATACCTGACATTATTATACATTCATAAGCATTCTATGCCTAAAAAATATTTGGAATAGCAATACTGCTAAAGTAAATATTTTTAAAACAACTTAATTGCAATTTAAGTTTATAGTGGCTTTCTGGTATGCAAGGGTTTGAAATAACAGACTGATAAAGGAAGGTGAGAAGCAAAAAGGAACCAGAAATTTTACTTCTCCTTATCCTCGGACTTAGAAATAGAAATAAAAGACTGCAAGGCAAAAATGCAAGAAAAAGTATGTGTGAGGTGATAATAACGGAAAAAAATAAAAGGGAGGAAAGGTGTGAGTGGGAGGTGATAAGGGAGATAGCAATGAGCATGTAGATAACTTGGAAAAATGTAAAAAAAAAAGAAAGGGGGGAGGGATATTAAAGATTGGAATTTGATTACTCCCAAAAATGTCCTTGCAGTTTAATCTAGATTCTTTTGAATATAATAATGCTTGAAGTAAAATTTGAATTTCTGTTGGTTTTTTTTTTTATATATAAATTTTGAATATAATCTATTGAGCAGGCAGTGGGTCATTTGAATTGTCACTTTTGCATGAATGTCAGAACTCTTTATTCCTTTTTTTAATGGCAGTGTACGCTCATATGCCTGCTATGTTGTAAGCTCTTAATGATTTTTCTTCCAGGCTGCTGGTTATCGAGGCTACATGTCTAAAGTTGAATTAATTGAGGCTGCACAGCCCTTGGCAGATAAATCTTTTACTGTTGTAAGTTATATCTAAAATCTCATCATTGAAATGAAAGCTTCATATCGTAGATTTATATGCAAAGTTAATTAACTTGTTGTCTACATATAAAAATGTTCATGGTGCTGGAATACTTAATGAATGTTTTATTTCATTTGCAAATATCTTATACTTCCTAAATGTACAACATTGCATTTTATTTATAACAGCTTCATATTATCTTATTGACATTGCTTTTTTATGATTAATGCAAAGACTTGGGTTTCTTTTTATATCTCTAGCCTGATCCTGGGAGTCGATATACAGCTTGGTCTTCTATGGGATCTCTTCTCAGGAAAGGCCTTGTTATCAAATACAGCAACCCAGCTAAGTAAGACCATAATTATGTTCTACCAAAGTTTTTTTGGATTTTTTTAAAAATTAAGTTTGAATAAATTTCAAGTATTTTGTGATACACTGTAATAGATTTCTATGTTTTTACCATGGTCAAAATCACCCATGCTGCATAGACCAAGTTTAACTGAAGTTTGTAAATTTTCAATTTTCCTTTGATTTGTGATAATCTATGACAAGTATATAACTTTTTTTTGAGCAAGTTCATCTTTGAAAGGATAAAAAGTAGAATTTCACTAAAATAAAAACTTAACTTAAATTCTGCCCCCTCTCCAGTCGTAGAAAAAAAATTTAATAAAAAAACAAAACAAATGTTTTTACAGAAAGAATGCGTTCAGACTTTATGCACCAGTCTGTAAATTTAAGCATCATATAAAAGCCATGTATACTGTAAACATTGAGGTTAGGCCTTCATGTCTCTTTAAGCCTTGCTTGCTCAATAAACAAAGAATGATTAGCGCTTTTTAATTATATCTCTCTCACTATCAATTTCTATAACCATCCCATATTCTTTGTACCCACATACTCCTAATAATCATAACTCCCTGATATTTAGGTCCTGCAATTAGGGATAGTTGACTAGATTTGGAAAAGCTCAATACTCATATACCCTCCTAAATCAGTTCACACAGCTTTGCTATTCCCATGATTGTGGATCAAGTACATATGGAGTCTAGATTCTGTATTTTATCTATATGTAAACAAAAATAAAATCTTGACCTTGAGAAGGGTTTTGTCTATTTTGCTCACATTGAGTTGGTGAAAAAAGAAAAAGCTTACTGCAAATTGAGGCAAACTAAAAATTCTTTATAGGCCTTTTTTCCCATTTAACCTTTTCACACAAATACAAATCTACTCCACTTGTTCTCTTACTAGACCAACCAATGAATTTTCATTCTCAAAATGATGTATCCAACATATGCCATGCTTATGACTCTCTAAGAATTTCTACTTAATATCAATGTTTTATATACTAGCACGCCCAGTCTTTACATTTTTTTTAATGCAGGTTTGTTCTCACAGAGAAAGGGCAAGCTTTAGGAGAGAGATTAGAGGAAGCAGAAAAAGGGAATAATACTTCAACCATTAACCAGCAAACCATCAACTCTCAAGCAAGGAGCAATTCATTGTCAGCAAATGATCTTGGCTCAAGTTTCTCAAGTAAAGCTGCTGGAACAGCCAACCATTACATTTCACCAGGTTGTCAGGTTTTTGACACAGGGGATGCAGATTTGGATGCTGCTCTAAATGCAAGTCTAATTGCAAACTCTCAGCCTGATCATAACAGATCATTCAATTACAACAAGGATTTTGAAGAAGATGCTCTAAACGCTAATTTGAATAAGAGTTTGGAAGTTAACAGTTATGCAAGTGAAGCAAAGACTGGAGCTGAGGACCCATATTTAGAAGCAGCTTTGAAGGCAAGTCTTGAAACAAGCTTATCCCAAGATACTCTCCAAATTAAAATTTCTACAGGCGCTTGCAACAGGTCAGTCTCTCAACAGCAATATGATGACTATGAATTCAGTGTTGAAGACACAGACTTGGAGGCAGCCATAAAAGCAAGTCTTGAACCTAATTCTGCACTAGCATCTTCACCCACAAAGACCCTGGATATTGCTGCTCTTCCTAAATCACATTCTACCCCTGTACCAGAAACCAATATAGGCATAAGACCGCTGCCTAGTCTGTCACCTTCCATAGGAGACAGATCAGGTAGTGATGATAGTGAGGATGATGAGGAAATGAAAAGAGCAATAGCTGAGAGCCTTCTGTCATACTCTCAAGAGCTCTGCACGTCTCAATGTACACAGTCAGATCCTTCAGAAGAAAATAAATGTGAGGTTGTAAACCAAAGTCCTAAGATTACAAATAAGCAACTTGATCAGCTCAAATCAATAGATAACAATGAGTCAGTTCTAGTTATTAGTGATGATGATGATAATGAGGATAAACGTGTAAATACAAGTTTAAAAAAGGAATCTACTGCTGATTCTCCATCAAAGTTTTCTAAACGACTTCATGAAATAACACCATCTCCATCACCTCCTTCTTGTCCTCTCCCAAATTTGCCCTATTCCCCAGACATTGATGCTACTAAAAAAACTACACTTAAAATGCCAGCTTGCCTACGGTCATCATCTCCTAAAATTTCCACCAAGATGGGGCTTATTTCAAAAGCTTTTGCAAATAAGGAACCTTCTTTTCTTAAAATAGGATTAGACAATAAAGATTTGGGGGGTGTGGTTGTTATTGCTGATGATGATGATGTGGAAAATAATAATGGATTGAAAACTGCCCCACTCAATGTAGCACCTATTTTATCTATGGATAGTGATGATGACTTGCCAGACCTTGATGTTCCATTGTTTCAGAGGTTGTTAAACAAAGGAAATATCCAATCTGATCTGCTGAAAGATTCAGCAACTAGCAAGAAACATCAAGCAAATGTAGTGAAGCCATCAGATTGTGACTCCATACCAGTGACTGATGCCATGCATTCAAAAAATGATAGAGCTGTGTCGATCAAAGAAACTTGTAAAAGCTCCAATGAAAAGTTATGCAAGCCATCTGAACCAGGTAGCTCTGTTTGCCATCAACCTACTTCATCAGTTCTCCCTTCAGAAAATCAAATTAGGAATATTTGCATAGAGAAAAAGAGCAACCAAAAGGTCAGTACTAATCCAAGCCATCTCACATCTGCTGACTCATCTTCAGTCCCATCATCATCATCATCATCTGAGTTGGAACGATTCTTTGCAACTTGTACTCCTGATTTCACATTGCAGCCTGGAACTTTTGATATCATCTTATGTTTGGATAACAGAGAATTTTATGGAAGGTATGTGATTTCTTTTTTTTTTTATTATTATAATTATTATTATTGTTATTATTATTATTATTATTATTATTATTATTATTATTATTATTATTATTATTTATCTGTTGTTTGATGGAAGGTAAATTAATTCTTTTTTTGTGTGTGCTTTTAACTTATTTTATTTTTTTCTGTTGCCTAAAGTAGTTTTCTAAGTACTTTACTTGCATGACAATAAGTAAAGCAGGGAAAATTCAACTGCTTGTTTTCAACCTCAGAGGCACTGAGTTAGTGCAATTTGCTCGTAAGCTCTACTGTCAATGGAGACTAGGGCTCATTGAATCTCATGCTGGGACTGATTAAATGAGTTACTACCCTACCACCAGAGAGCCTAGGCCAGAATGCTAACCCCAGATCTCCATACTGTGAACCCAGAACAATGTGGCACCCCTATATTTATACACAGACAGAAACATTTTATTAAGAATAGGGCTTGTTATGTGGGATCTGATCCCACCACCTGATGGTCGCTTTCTTATTAACAGTGTATTGTTGAGCTATCTGGCATGCCAGGTTTAAATTCAAATCTGAGAAATTTCTCCCCTGATTATTATTGGAAAGCCCTTTATATAAAATGACAGCTTTCACACAGTTTATGCCAAGAATCGAAGATAAAAATTTCATAAGAAATATCATGTTTCAAAACTGATATACAAAACAACCATTTTTTTTCCTCATGAGCATTATAATTTTCCATTTTGCCAGCAAAAGCAGCTGTAAGACTCTGTTGCCAGATCTGATGAAGAATGGTGTCCAGTGTGACCTCAGGTTGTTACATGTTGGAGATCTGCTATGGATAGCCAGAGAGAGATTAGGCCCACAGATTGACAGGTATCGTGAAGACTATCTTTACCACATATTTCTTTTGTGTAAGCTCTTATGTTTTAATTGCGTTACATCAGGATTCTTTCACATAGATTTAACTGATTTAGTCTGAGCCAAGCAGGTCAACTGTTTAGTCTATGGGCCTACTCTGGCTTGCTGTTTTAATACCCATAACCATGATTTTGATAGATTTAGCTAGATCATTTGGCTTAAATTCTTCGAATTGAAAACTTTTTACTCCTTGAGTTTTGTTTTTTGGAAATATGCATTATTTGTATTATATCAACTTATGCTTATACAAAGAAGAGATTCAAGCTAATGTACAGAATACACATTTATAATCCATTATTGTGCTACTGACAAAAAGTGCTAGATCAAGACTATCTCATAGCATTTAGAACACATTCATGCTGCAAAATTTTGAAAGGATGCATTAGTAGAGCAAACACATACATTTCACATATTTCTGAGTGAATTCTCTGCTTTTTTGCTTCAAGAGATCTGAACAAACTTTAAATGGAGGCAACTGGAAAGAGCATATTCCATACTTACTAAATTTAAGTCCATTTGTGGATTAATAAGAATTTTTTCCTAGCCTTTTATTTTGTGTGTTTTCTTTTTCAAGCATTCTAATTCATCAACCATATGTACTCCTATTAAAAGTATCATGTCTCTGTTATTTGTTAAAGTTGAGTGTTTTGTAATTTTAGCAAAGATGTAAGAAACTCTAGCAGTGTACTGTACTTATTTTAGCCAGGAGGAGAAAATGATTCATTCTAGTTGAATCAAGGAATAATCTTTATTAATTAAGTGAAAAACATCCAAAGGATTTTCTATTACAGGGTCCAAGGACGAGAACTAGTTTTGAATTACATCATTGAGAGGAAACGAATGGATGACCTGGTCAGCAGTCTTACTGATGGTCGCATGAAGGAGCAGAAGGTGCTATGGCGTTTGGTGTTCTCATCACTAAAAACTTATCAATTGTTAAATTGTTTGTGAATTACTTTACAATTTCTGTGTTAAAAATGAAGCAGTATTCTTAAATGAACCCAGTCTTTAATAATCTGTTTGAAAATAGAGAGTGCGGCTTTAATTATGTTTTTATGTTAATATTATTCACTTTGTGTCTTTTAAAAAGTCCAAGAGAATGGGATATCATACTGATAGTCTGGCACTTTTGACTAGTATGAGGAAAGGTTATATGACTATATTAGATTTACACAAATCTTTGTGGTCGGAGGTAACTTTTGATTACTTTGGTAAAAGTAAAATAGAGATTTACAATCTTTTATACACTAATTTACTTTACTGCAATGTCTGGTGTTGAATTTCCTAACAAAAATGTTCAGACTTCTATATTTTTTTATTTGAAGAGAAAGGGCTGCATCCAACAAAAACAAAATTGCTTGAGCAACTTTCAATATGTAATGTTTACTCTTACCTCTTGATATTGCAATAAAGGAATGCAGTTTATTGGCCATCTTTTGTTCTACTCTTTCCTTTCATTAGTTTTTTTTTTTAATCTGTTTTCCAGTTTCGCCTCAAGCATTGTGGCTTATCAGAAACCATCATCCTTATTGAAGAGTATGGATCTGTTCAAAACTTCAGTCTGTCTGAAGAAAGAATTAAACAATCTATAGTCAACTCCCAGGTGAGTGTAATGTCATGATAACATAAAAATAGATAGACTGTAAAAGAATTTATCTAAGCTTTACCTCAAAAGAAACCGATTGGCCATTAATTCCGCTTTTCATTCAGTTGCTATGTTTATTTTTTACAATTTTTTATTCTTGAAAACACTTTCATTTTTCAGATAATTGATGGTTTCAAAGTCAAAAGATGTGCAAATGGAAGAGATGCAGTATCCTACCTAGCCATCATGACTCGCTTCCTTCAGCAGAACCTCTGTGTAAGTTAGGTTAAAGTGTCCTTTATTTATTGAAATTGATTTTCTAACAGAAATTTTCACATCGCCTTTGATCAGTTTTAAGTCCCATAATATTCATGAATCTTACAAAGAGAAGAATAAAATTAGAATTGTGCTTTGTTGGAACTAACTACAGTCCAACATGATGGCTTTGATCTTAGATCCCTCAAAATCACGTTTGTTTTTTTTCAAAAAGTTTTTTTTACTCTTAACGATTTCCTTCTCTTTATAACCTTTAACTTTTATAACACTTTTTTTTGCTGTGATTAAAACAATTCATGGGCAGTTTAGCTAAACAATACTCCCTAGGGTTTGCTTTAGCCTCTAGCATGTGTCTATGTAAAAACCATCCTTCACTTGATGTCAAAAACAGTCAATTGCAAGTAAATAAATTTTACAAGGGTCTGAGTGCAAATTACTCATTCTTTTTAGAATAATAAAATCGTGCTGATGCACATCAATATATATTGTAAAAAATCTGTAGCAATGCAAAAAGCAGACGTTTGGTATTCAAATTCTTGGTATAAGTTTTCTTATATTGCTTCAGGAATTTTATATTCTTTGCAGCTTCAAGTTCTGATATAGCTTTTTTGTTTACACCAGTTTCCCTATATAATTTGAAGGGCTCTATGCCTGACTGTGACATTATTTTTACTGTGGAGAGTCTTCCTTGTATGGTCTTTATTCTGCAATGTCAAACACCTAAACTGTCAATACACATGACTAACAAATCATCCGTCAAAACCTAATTCTTTGTAGCAAAAACTTTTTTTTTCTTTTATATCTCTTTAAAATGTCTAAATGTCTCTGTTTCATCAAAGATGCTAAAAATGTTTAAGTGATACATATGAAATCTTTAGTCTGCAAGCTCTATTATCAAATCTAACACATTCTGAGGTGTAGGATGAATAAAGTCTTCATCTCTGGTACAGTGAAATTGAGAGACTCTGGTAATTATTAAGTTCATATTAAGCTACTTCAACTCCTTATATAAAGGAGTAAACAATTAATAGGAGAAACATCAAGAGTATTATTATTTTGTAAAACATTTAGGCCTGGGTAAAACTGTTAAAGCAAAATTAATTGCCTGAAGTCTATGAGCCTGAAGGAGATAGACTCAAGATTTTGAATATATGTATATCTTATTATGAACATCAAAAGTGCTGATTTTTTTGTGTGTGTGTGTGTGCCTTATGTAAAGAGTTAGGATATTGTCTCCTTTAAACTTTAAACATATCTGCAAATTTGACTTCTGACTACCAATTCTGATGCTGTTGTAGCTCAATCAATCAATCAGATGCCATGCTCTTTAAGAGGGGGGGGGGGGGGGAGATAATGACCTTCCATGCATCTCTATCCCTCGTCCCTTTCAGTGCTTCTCTCACTGAAGCCATTTGTTAGTCCATTCAACATCTTTTCTCACTGTTTTCTCTATATGCCTTTTCGCTCAATCATTCCTGTTGTGACAAGATGTTCCAGTTTCTCTCTTCTCATCACATGGCCAAAAAAGGTGCTTGACGTTTACGTACTCTATTTATGAATGATCTTGTTGTGTCAGCTTCTTGAAAAACTTTTGTTTGATTACTTTGCAGTCCATGAGATTCATAGGATTCTCTGAGGGAAGCATATTTCTGTTGCATCCAGTTTCTTGCAGCTGAATTGAGTTAAATCTTTATTATGTTTTCCTTTTAAACTTTGAATTACTTATTTTTCTTTAAGACAATCTGTCTTCAACTGTATTTGATTTGTGCTGTTGTCTGTCAACTTTCTTCTGTGTAATGTTGCCTCTAGAGTTCACGCAAACCAGGATATTGATTGAGTTTGTCAGTCTGAGTATTTTCTGCATTAGAATTTTTCTCCTTTGAAGTTTTTTAAATTTAATTTTACTTCATTATCCTCCCATTCTTTTACTCAGAATAAGACTCTTCATGCTGTGCCTGTAGAGAAAATGAAGTTGTTAAAGGGTCATCAAAATGTACATAGCAGAGAGCAATACCTTGCCCCTTTCACTGCGTTTAATGAGGCTGCAGTGAAGCACAAGGTAATCTTGTTGGTTTGACCCTATTAATAATATATTTTACTTATAATTAACGGCATACTTGATTTTTTGTTTTTTTAACTTAAAGTACCTTATATTTTTTTTCTGTTTTATGTTGTTTCTGCGTATTTAAAACAAGAATGTTGTAACAAGTCCTTTTTTTTTAATTATAAGGATTCATATCTATTGAAATAAGGCTGCACTTGGCCAGAAATTGAATTTATTGTATGCAAATTCATGAAGATTGCCTGTATTCACATTTTATTTTATTAGTTTAAAAATGTACTGGTACTGTTATTTATTTATCTGATACTGTAATCTTAGAAATAGCACTTGCTGTGATAAAACACAAAAATCAGTACTCTTGATAATAAGACTTAATGCATACCTTGACTCTTTGAGGACCTCAAAGTAACTGAGCTGTTTGCCAAGCAGCTAATTCAAGTGCCTGGAGTCTCTGCTGAGAGGGCTAAGGCCATTATCAATGTCTACCCTACTTTGAGTTTGTGAGTAGTATATCTTTCAAATGTCTAAGGTGTATAGCTGATTCATCAAAGGCATTCTTCTTGTATTACTTTTGGGAGTGTTTTAGGAGATTTCAACCATTTAAAACTACTGCCATAACAGAATTTAATGATAATGAGTTACTTAAAACATTTTGAAACCAGAATTGAACTTGGTAAAATGTTACGGCTACAAAATGTTAGAGTGTAAGATCCATTCATTTATTACTTAAATTTTCAAATTATTTAATGACAGATAAATTAGTTATTTTATGTACAGGTCGAAATATTTGTGTAAGGATTCTACCAATTACATTCTTCTTTGAATTTTATTGATTGTGCCTTTCTCTTATCACATGTCTGTATCTTTAATTATGTATGATTTTTGTTCTTGTGTGAGATGAATACGCTTTCTTACCTCCTATGCTGTCTTACTATTAGTTGAATGGAGAATAAAATAAAAATTTTACCTGTCTGTTAAGGTTACTGGATGCATACAAGAAATGCAACAACGCAAAGGATAGAGAGAAGCTTCTGGCTACAGTAAAGTATGGGAAGAATGAAAGGTACGCATACATTTTTTATTTTTATTTTATTTTCTGTATAAAAAAATTTATTCTAGAAACGCCTGTTCTTATTATTATCAATTGCTGAAAAGGAAATCAGGAAAATTCATCAAATTTCCTTACTGCCAAAATTCTCTTCCAATACCTCTGAATTAAGACTTCTTTTTCATTGATTTTTTTTTTACTTTCTCTCTTCAGGAATCTTGGGATTGCAATCAGCCGAATGCTGCACATGCTGTATACACAAGAAAGTCTTTCTTGATCTTTTGTTTATGGTATACTTGCAATACTTCAGTGTGCTTCTGATTGCCTTCCTTCCCATTAAGCACAATTAAGATTGATGTAATGAATATGTATAATATTCTAACTGAAATATCTTGTCACATGATATGTATATGTATAGTGAATAAATATCTACAAACATTTTATTTTTAAAAAATACTCTTAAGTGTACATGATATTTTTTTTTCTCTTGATTTTGTTGTGTTGACATTTTCCTTGCTCTGTATGCTATGCACAAAATCAGTGAAATATTTATTGCTATGAAATTATGATCCCAAAGAAATCCTTGGCTTAGATAAGTTATAGTTACACTATATTGATATACTTTAACACCTGATGCCCTGACATTCTAATAAGCAAAGCTTTTAACACTTAATCATAATACTAAGTCTCCCTGGGCATACAGTTGAAACCTCATAATTCGAATTGTTTGGGAATGGATTAAATCTTCGAATTAAGAGTATTCAAATTACAAAAATGGGTTTAACAGAGTCTAAGACTCATTGAGTGAGTGTGTACTGAGCCTGCAACGAGCAACCCTCCCCTTCCCACGTTGCTATTAGTATCAGTACAGATTTGCTACTGGCACTTAATTGATAATGCATCCGTTCCCTTCTTGATTTGTTAGTGCACTGACCAGCCTTTCTTGGGCAGTGATTGACATTGCTTGCTGCTTGAGAGATGCATGTAGCACTTTTGTGATGCCTTATGAGGTGATATCGACTTGGGATTAAGAGAAGCAAATCAGAAATACTTCGAAATACGAGTCTGATTCTAACAAAGCCAAAGAGAAAAAAAAAAAAACCTATCATCTCGCAAAATTCGGTTTATGAGAAATTCGAATAATCAGACTTTGGTTTTTGAGGTTTCCACTGTATTATTATTAGCAAGATTGCAGTAGCACTAATTGGTAGATACCATTCTTGAGAGAAACAAGATATAGCAGAGAGGATGAATGACAAATATTGTAGGCTTCATATTTATCATAGACTTGAACATAATACAAAGAAAAGGAAGATATGACCTAAAGAAATAATATTGATAATGTCCAGCAATGATTTTAGATAGCAGCATTCATAAAGTGAAAATGGCTGCAAATGATAGTTGCTCTGATATGAGTATGTTTGAAGGCATTCACCTACAAAATTTTTTACTTGTTTTCTTTTTTAATTGGTTTAATGCCTGGGTTGCAATGAATAGTAGATTTAATTTTTTGGTCACACTACATGAAAAGTATTGTATCAAAAACTTTACTCCATAAAACAATGCATTTACATGTATGATGACCATCAAATTTAGACATGCACTCTGATAAAACTACATGTATATTTAATGTAAAGACCATGCCTTGGATTTCTTCAGTTCAATTTAATCCATTTACAGACAGAAATTGTATATGTTAGACAAAGAAAATGTTCATACAGTTGTAGAAAAGTACATGTGCATGTAATATGTATAAATAATTAAAAACATAGGTTAAATAGGTGATATGTCTGAAGCCTGGTAAATTACTGAAAAACATTCAAGAAATCTAAGCTCAATTTCTGCAGGAAATTTTGAAGCCTGTTAAGGACTCATTCATCATTTCAAGCCAAAAAAAAATTGTTCATATTTCATCTTCTTCTTCTCCCTCCTCCCCGGTTCTAGCTAACTGCTGCCCCATGAGCTGGCTTCTCTGTTTCTGTTTCTCCTTCTCTCTCTCTCTCTCTCTCTCTCTCTCTCTCTCTCTCTCTCTCTCTCTCTCTCTCTCTCTCTCTTTCCGCCTCTCTCCCCATCTGTCTTGTTCTCTATGTGCATTTAAAAAAAACAAGCACCAGCTTCATATGTTTCGAGTCTGTGGAATGATTGGTATGTACTAATACACATTATTGTACGTCAAGAACAACTTTGAATTGAAGTACCAGTAGATGGGATTTCTTTCTATCTTTATTTTAAGATTTCTGTCTATCTATCAATCTTTCACTTACCATTTTCTCCATTCTTCTGGTCTCTGCATCTCTTTCAATGTCTATTTTTTTCCCGTTCTATTATCTTCACCCTCTCTCTCTCTCTCTCTCTCTCTCTCTCTCTCTCTCTCTCTCTCTCTCTCTCTCTCTCTCTCTCTCTCTCTCTCTCTCTCTCTCTCTCTCTCTCTCTCTCTCTCTCTCTCTCTCTCTCTCTTACCCCCTCTCTTGTCTCTTTCTCTATCATTACTTTTAATTTTCTAATATCTCACTTGTTGTCCTTCTGATGGGTTATCTCTTTTTTCTCTGTCTTCCTCTCTCTTCAGATTTTCTTGCACTCTCTGTGTCTCTCTTTGTATTCTTTAATTACAACATCCAAAGTTGTGAGCAAATACATAGCCTACAGATAGGGGGCTTCCCCCCCCTCTCTCTCTCTCTCTCTCTCTCTCTCTCTCTCTCACTCTCCTTCTCTTTCTCCTCTGTCACTCGCTAGCTCCATGTTCTTACATCCGACTCTTTTTATTTCCTCCTACTCTCTTTTCTCTCCTCTGGTCTCTCTTCTTTCTTTTCTCCCTCTTTTGACGCCATGCATGGGAAGGTGGTGCTGATACATCCAAGATGCGGTATATGTGTTATGAACTGGGCTTTAGTAATATTCTGGTACATACTCTGTACAAAGATAGGATGATCGCTTCCGAAACGGATTCTGAATATTAAATTACACAAGGGCGTTCATTATCCGTTATGATAACAGTACGAAATGTATATAAAGAAGTAATTTCTAATTTTCCTTTATTTTCCTTTTTTTTTTTTTTGTGAGCAGCTTTCTAACATGATTATTCATATTATGAATACTTAAGCCAAATATTGAACTTACTCGTTTTATACTTTCAAAACGGTGTTGAGATAAAGATTTAAAAAGTAACAAAAACTAGAAAGCCTGCAAGTCTCTTAGAAATGTACAGAGAAGTAAAATATCTTATTAAAGCTGAAACTCAACATGCCATTGGCATACTGAAATGATTTAGCTTTTGAAAAAAAAATTGTTAGCAAATAATTATGCTGAAATTGAAATTATAATTAAATACCGAATAGACGATACGCAATTACACATAGACTTAGATGAGGAAGTTCTTTACTCGAGGCGCCGATGTGACCATATTCAGTTTGAACAAAGCAGAAATATGAGCCAGCAGAAGAGCACTTAACCCAACCCGGAACAATTACATCGGATGTCGATAGAGACTCATGTCTACATAGATCCGAGTTTGCATTGAACAAATTTGAAGAGATCCTGAAGAAGCAATAATTAAGTTCAGCGAATTCCTGGGAAAAGAAAAAAAGTGGAAGAAACGGAATTAAAAAGTTTTGTACCGGTATCACAAGTGAGATGAGGATTCTGTACTGATATGTCTGAGGAATTAAATAATACTTAATTAAAAAAAAAAAAACCATTCCATTTCATTTCAAGTTATGCCCTTTATAGAATGACCATTAATTTATTTGTTATCCTTTAGCTTCAGATTTTAAATTAGAGAAAATATTGTTTGTTCGGTATGGCACGTCCCCTGCAGGTCTCATCACTTTCTCGCATTCTAAATCCCGTTGGGACGGAACCAAAAAAAATGAGAAGCCAGATAATCTCACTAACGGCATTGGATCGAATATTATGTTATTTTACTGTGGATCTAAAACCTAAAGCTGATGTTCAATCTCGCAATATTTATCCATGTCTAAAGTACACAGGGGGAGTGAAAAGCAAGTTGATGAAAAAAAAAAAGAAGTAATAGTAATACTAATATTCATTAAAGATCATAATCAGTGGTTGTTCAGGCTTTAATAATTGATAGCTCCATGAGTGATTGCCTTCCACTGCAGCATCCATAACAGTGTGCGTTACGTGCTTCAAGGGTGATTACTATCTATAACTCGGCCATAATTAATGATATTGAGTTTGTTACTGTGAGATAAAATCAGAAAATAAAAAACACAGGGATAATGAGGTCTAGACAGATGTAATGGTACGTGTACATATGGTGAGAGAAATAACGAGAGCGCACAAGGTGGTTTAGATAGATAAATCATATCTATATCCAGTGGTTAAAGCAGAAAGTGGGGGTATAAAGAGAAACAAGGTAGCGACAGCAGCAGCATTAGTAGATTTAGTAGTAGTAGTGGTAGTAGTAGTAGTAGTAGTAATAGTAGGAGGAGGAGAAGTGGCAGCAGCAGTAGTAGTTGTAGTAGTAGTAGTAGTAGTAGTAGTAGTAGTAGTAGTAGTAGTAGTAGTAGTAGTAGTAGTAGTAGTAGTAGTAGGAGGAGGAGGAGGAGGAGGAGGAGAAGTGGCAGCAGCAGCAGCAGTAAGAGTAGTAATAGTAGTTGTAGTAGTAGTAGTAGTAGTAGTAGTAGTAGTAGTAGTAGTAGTAGTAGTAGTAGTAGTAGTAGTAGTAGTAATAGTAGTAGAAGTAATAATAGTTGTAGTATTAGTTGCAGCAGGAGTAGTACTTAGTAGTAGAAGTTAGCCTTGTAGAAGGCATAGCCTTATTACTATATCAACCAAAAGACTAATGCGGGAGGCTGAGTGAGGAAACTAAGAAAGGCAATGTGAGCGGAATCTTTAAATATCGAGTCGATTTTTACATTGGCTTTACTTATTCTTTAAAAAGCAATTGACTTTTCTGTCATAGATTAATTCTCGTGTGTTTAAATTGAGAACTTGAGATCGAGCACTATATTGACAACAACAACAACAACAACAACAACAACAACAACAACAACAACAACAACAACAGTAGACCTTACTTGTTATTACAGATATTCACTATTTCATTTCTTGTTCAGGCACTAGTTAACATGGTGGCTATCTTATGTATTTGGACTGTTAATACAAAGGTTTTAATACTAATCTTGGCCCCGATTCCTAGCTTTTTTGTAGCTTCTCAGATTTCATGGAATCAGCACGATCATGGGACTTGTGGAAATCATTAATTGCGAGGTTTAAGTTTGTAATATGCCTGTGCCACCCAATCTGCTACTGAAAATCAGAAGTTGCATTTTTAGTTTAATGCGTTCTACTTCAAGTGCAAACAGCTCGCTGCTTGCAAAAGTTTGGATATCAAAGTAAAAAAAAACAAACCACGAAGTCTTCTTCTTCTCAAATGCCCTGTTTGGAACAGACATCGGCGATCATGATTCTCCACTTGTCCCTATCTTCCGTCATCCGCAGTAAGGCTATGTTGTCTTTCTTGTTTCCTGTCACAAAAGAGCTCAAGCTATCAAGAAATGTAATCCTTTATCTACCTCTGCTTCTTGTACCTTCTATCTTGCCTGTAAGAGATAAAAATTCCAGTCCCTTATGGCGACATATGTGGCCTAAAAATTTCAGTTGCCTTTTCCTTATTGTTTTTATGAGGGATCTCTCTTGGTTCGTTTCTTCTAATATCGATTCGTTTGTCCTCTTTTCTTTCCATGACATTCTTAACATTCTCCTGTAGAACCACATTTCCGCTGCCTCTAAATTTTTCTTGGTTCCTGCAGTTATTGTCCAAGTTTAATGCGTTCTACTTCAAGTGCAAACAGCTCGCTGCTTGCAAAAGTTTGAATATCAAAGTAAAAAAAACAAACCAAGAAGTAATTCACCAAAAACGTCCCATAAAAAACAGTTTTGATGGTGGAACGCGCGTGTGTGTGGGTTTATTGTTGGTTGCATGCCAGATTCTGTGGTATTCAAGTTATATCAAAATACATCCATTAAATTGCTTTTTTTATTTCTTCCTTTCAATCTGCAACAACATTGAATCTTTCAAAACCAAGACTGTGCTTTTTCCACTTCCTCTCCCACACCACTCTCAAATCTGCTTACATCTCCAAATACTGAAAATAAATATTTTGACAGATATAATTTTGTTCAGCTTTCACTTGTGTTAAATAAACGGACAGCAGGTAGCTCTAGTACACAAGAGAATTTAAATTTTGAAAATATTTTCACAAATCAAAATGCACAGGCATTGCTTCATTCAGGTTTAACCTATGTCTTATTTCAATATTTGTATCAAACTTTGATTTTTTTAAAATTTTTGAAGTATTGTTTTTTTTACGCTTTAAGGATTAATAATTGAAGTTAGATGTAGAGACACGGAATAATTGCTAGTTTATCTGTCATAAGGGATGGGCATCAATGGTATGACATTTTTGACCCCTGTTGCAACTGTAAAACAGTTGGCTTTTTCATTTTAGATATTATGAAATACTGTGTCCAAAAAGTGCAGACTCAATTGACAATAGGCTTTGCAATGCAAATCAAAATCCAAAGAAAACTAAACAATAAGAGCAACTTTTGAATAAAGCACCAGCATTTCAATGTAGGTCTAAGGCATATTTCATTTAAAAAGTCTATGTACTTAGATCCAGAAAGATCATCCAGTAGATCATTTTGATATATTGGGTTTTTGGTGTATTTCTATAAATGTGAAAATCTTCTAGTGTGAGTAATGATATTTTGAACATAAAAGATAATAACTTGTAATGGTGAAGCAGATCATATTAAAAAACATTACAGGGTTATCTTAAATTACATGTACCTATTAGGCTAAATTGTTACACAATCATGCTGGTGTTGGAATCTAAATGATTAATTTTTACATCATTTTCTTTAATATTGCAACCGAAAATTCAATTCCACCATTAATTATGAGATTTTTTAAAAGTTTTGAACCTTT
Source organism: Elysia crispata (assembly GCA_033675545.1). NCBI lineage: Eukaryota > Metazoa > Mollusca > Gastropoda > Plakobranchidae > Elysia > Elysia crispata. Next base: position 1,150,279 of record JAWDGP010002890.1, on the reverse strand, counting down.
TCAGGCTGGTTTGGTGTAAAATTTATGTTCACCGTCATCATGACTAACTTTGATTACCGAGTTAAAATAAAAGAAATCAATATATCTTTTAATAATTTTTTTCATTTTTTATTAGATGACTTGATGGAAGATAATGTTCAAGGTTACATGAATGATAAAAACTTTTTTGTTATTGTTTTTTTTTTTTTTTTCAAAGTAATTTTAACAACCTATTAAAAACTGTAATAAGACTTAAAAGAAAACATCAGTATATATCAAGAGGGTGAAATTATCGCACACACACACACACACACAAAAAGAGACAAATACTGAAAAAGAAAGGAAAATGTAGTAATTTTGAAAGAAAAGGTTTTATTTCATATCTTCTTTAATTCATCTGAAAATCACTGAGAAACATTTTTGAAAATTGTTTGCTATAATTCCACAGAACATAACATTTTCCAGACAAATAAAAGGAGTGTGATATGTAACGAGTATTTGTTTAATGATCAGAATTACAAAAAGTTATACATATAAATGTGTGGATATAATACAAATCAAGTAAATTTATACAACTACATTTAATTTAAAAAAATTGGTCAAACAGATAGTATTTAGTATAAGTATTAGTTAGAAAACTAAGCCAATTGCACATTAGGAGATCCCTTGATAAAGTTTTCTTTAAATGAATGATGTATAATTATACAGTGGAATCCGCTTATACCGACAGCCGCTTTACCGACATTTTCAGATATCGACGCGATTGCTAATTCCAAATTTTGTCCTTCTTTATCGTTACTAAATAAATTCTATTAGATCTATATAGACATGATTTTATGATTTCTCCGCTTTATCGACATGCCGCGCATGAAAAACTAGCCAAAACCAGGCTTCAGAGACTGAGAAACCCGTCTCTGCCAGGCATCAAAAAGGGAAAAAAAATCGCAGCTTGGTACACGCTTTGCTAAGCCACGTTATAGAGTGATCTAGATCTACCCCTCTGTAATGTCCATCACTAATATAATTCTAAATAAGCCACTCTGGCAACATTGATACTTGTTCACCCCTTCAGAACATCAATGTAGAATAAACAGTTCCCTACGAATCATACCCACTGACTAGTCCGTTATCTTTCTCCGTCTCATGTCTTGTACCATTAATGAAGATACTATACCCTCTCACGCATATTAAGAGATATACACACTGTAGACAGTGCACCCACTACAGCCCCTTTTTCGGAGTGACGTCCCTTTTTTCTCTCTCTCTCTCTCTCTTTACTCCTATAATTTTATTTATCAAAATTTTGATATATCGACATTATATTTTCTTCCAATGGCATGTCGATATAAGCGAATTATACTGTATCTTAATTGAAATATTACTCCACAATATCCATTAGTTCTTTTCTTTTTTAGTTTTATTCATCATCATCCACTAACAAAAAAAAAAAAAGAAACATTACCCCTATATTTATCTTCTTGTTCATGTTATTAATGATGCAAAATGAACAATATGGAAATAAACTTTGAAATGTTATTTAAATATACATGTATCATCATTTGGTTCACCGATGCTTTTATTTAGGGATCCAAAAAATTCATTCTTACCTTTACATCTTGGGTGTGCAAGTTCAGAGATATTAATTCTGTAATCTTAAGTTTCTGGTATTTGATGGAACAGCTGTCAAACTGATATTGATAAATGGGCCTTAGACCACTTCGCATGGTGTCATAGGCTTTAGAAAATATTTGATTTTTAGGTCAGAAAAAATCTAATAGCCACAGGCTAGTCTTGTTAATCTATGTACCGATAGCAGGCTTATAAGGTGACACTGCAACAGATTTCTAAACAGGCATCAGTTCCCTAAACTTTTTACTTTTAAGGACCAAAAGGTCTCAGCATCTTCCAGATGCGAAGGCTTTGCTTAAAAGTGAAATATTTTTTCACTTTAAGTGAACAAACCATTTTAAACCATTCAACTATCTGTCAAGTGTGGGTAATATTTAAGAGAAATAATGGATTGAAATTAGTGGCATTTTCTGGAAATACAAGATACTGGAAATATAATTGGGTTTGGCATTGAAGTTATGACACAATAGTTTAAAGAAATAACATGTATTTAGATTATAATAACCATATGATTATGTTCATGACATTTACATAAAAAAACAACATATTATATATGTAATTTATGAAAAGCATGGGCCTACTAGTTAAAAATAACAGTAACGAATAGGGTATTGACTGGACATAACATCATTTATATTCTTGATTTCCTTCAAAAATAATAGTTCCATATTGATTATGATATAGTTACATACATGTAGTCATAATTTTTTTTTTTTTGGTAGACAATTTAACCTCCATGGACACAAGTGAGGCAATATATCTCCAAAAAAAAAAAAAAAAAAAAAAGGAAAGTGTTTTTGTGTGAAGTTTCCTGAGCCTAAACTAAAGGTTTATGCAATTTTATAAATGTGCATGAAAATATTTTAACTACAAATACACCTTCATTCCAATCATGTTCATATGGTGTACAATAAAATAATGGTTATGACAATTCAATAAAACATACCCATCAATATCAGTGGCGATCATTTATATCAAAATTCATTATTTGCATGATGGACATAACAGATTTTTTGCACCCCTTCCACATGAAGATCACTTATGTTATGAATCAAACAACAATATGACACAATGACTCGAGTTTCACCATTTTATTGAAAAGTATAAAAATACCAGTACACACACTTGGAGAAGTACATGTACTTGTAATTTCATACTCAATTTCATTTAATTTATCCCCTTCATAGTAATGACTTTGAAAATTTAGGATGGGGGGGTTGGGCTCAAATTGAAAAAGTTGATTAGAAGTAAACTTTTGTCACTTAACTTTCAACCCTTAGGCGCTCACTGTCTTATTACAGCTATATCCCATTAAATGTATACATTTTACAAGCCATAAAATAAACCTGTTTAAATATTTCTATTGTTTTGACAATCAAATGATGTCTTTTGTTTTCTGCACTGCTTACATTCTTGTTCTATCATTAGTATCAATGTTAAAGGTTTATAATAAGTGTCATTTTTTTTAACGTAACACTTAAAAATATTAAGTGCCTCAATTTCTTTTCTGATACCGATATTCAATTATGTACAGCATATTTCTTTAAAGTAGATGTGAACAGTTCCATCTAAATTGCATACCCTTTTGTTCGGTATTATTTATTCAAACTAATGCTTTTTTTCCCCCATTCCTTTTAATGTGCTACAAACAATGAAGACCCTTGTATGATTTATTAAAAGATACCTATCAAACATATAGAACATATCTACCATATCAGTCATAGATACATGACAGCAACACATAAATCTGTTTCACATAATTTTTTAGTTTATTTATTAAAATATCCAATGCAATTAAATATATTCTGTTTGATATGGTCCATATATTAGGGATTATTTATTGATATATCCACCATCAGTGAAGACACTAAAAGGATGTCATATAGGGTTGTTTAATTAGTGGAATCATTACATATAATTTCAGAAACAAGATTTAACATCAATTTCCTCTACGATTTTCTTTTTGTATGCACAATAAAAAATCATCAACTTCTATGCTTTTCATATTGCAGTTTGCAAAATTATGTTGAAATTTTTTTTCTTCTTAGCCGTTTTGTGTAATGTCTACACTTAACTTTTCATCCCTCAGTTTGAGTTCTTTATAAATTGTTTCATATACTTCTGTATGATTAAATTGTTTCTGTCAATTTTTGCATTGTTTTATATCCTTCTGTATAATTAAATTGTCCCCGTCAATGTTTGAAATTAAATTTATGTTATTATATCCAATACCTTAGTTGGCTTTATGCCATGAGAAAGCTTTCAAGCAACATCATATTTTATTACTTCTGAATCGCTCAGGTGGACAAAATCAATTGAATGATCTATTGTGATCTAAACAGTAGTCTATTGTTACGAGATATTTTTTTTTGCAATATCACTACTCACTTTCAATAAAGAAGTACAATGGTTATCTAATTCGCCATTGCCCAAGTATTTTCTAGGCTTTTTAGGCTTTGAGCCTTCACTTTTTTTTTTTAACCTGGACAGTTACATAATGACAAATAATATGGACAGCTTTGTAGCTTACTGGTATTGCAGTTCTCTTGCATACATATTCTGCCAAACCTAATTTTCAACTACAATTGTTCAAATTCAAGTTCCTCTTCATTGTTGTAGGTTTAAAATTAGTTTAATGTTTTATAAATAGTTAAAATAGAATATGAGCACAAGGAGCTATAACAACATTTTATCATAAGGTGATTTACTCTGTACTCACACTTTTTTCTGTTAAAAGTATTAATGGATAACATAATAAAAGTAATAAACGATGACTGCCCCACTAATTGAAGGTTCCATCTGCATCCATACCAAGAAAGTTTAATATTCCAATTTTCTCTCCAATTCTTTCTTTCATGCCTTGAAAATTATTGTTGTTGCAAAAGTCCCAGACAACACTGAAACTTTATTTCAAACTTGTCAGTATGGATCAGGTCCATGTAGATGGTGAGGAGCCAGCTCTGTCTGAAAAAATCAGTCAATAGTTAAATATCATGAGAATATTATTTCCAATGCAGGAAGGAGATGTTTTTTTTGTATTTTGTTTTTATTTTCAAATAATTTTGTCAGTTTCATGGGCGAGTTATGAGTCCATGTGATAAAAAATTTAACATTATGGGTAACTGTTTTGTATTTATACGTAACTAGTGACAGGTGCAGAGTCCCAATGACACGGACAAATAGACACCTTAACTCATTCTTTCCAACATCTATCATCTTATATTATGAGGAGATTAAAAGGATAACTAAATCATAATTATACTTTGCTTTCCAGTCTGATGTTGTAATTCTAGAAACACCAAAATGATATGCTCCCCTTTCCTTTACTTTTTTTTTTAATCACTTTTTTAATACCTCCTTCTACATGTATAGAATTATATCTCCATAAATTTATGTCACCTGTATACTCATACTGTGATACTAGAAAATCTATGTAATTATTGTATGTCCTGAGAGCATGCCATTTTTAATTTCCCTTTGTTGAATTAATAAAGTTATCTTATCTTATCTTATCTTAATTTCTTATATCATGTTTTAACTTCAATAACAAATATTTATGGGTACCTAACACTCCCTTTGTGGGAGTTTAAAATATATATATGCTAAATGTAGTGGTATTTAAACTGGTATACATGAAGTGAAATTCTAAAGAAAAAAAATTAAGGTTAAATAATCCAATGATCTTTGTAGAAGAAATACAAAATACATGTTATGATTTGCCCGGTACAATATTTCTTGTGTTGAATTGGAAATAACCAAGTTAAATCATCAGTTCTCAATTTACTTGCAGAACATTTATTTATTAGAGAAGTTAGGTTTTATTTATTTATTTACTTTTTACAAGGCAATAGCACAATTTAAAAATAATAATATTTGCATCCTGGTGATAATCAAAAACATTTAGAAATTGCAAGAGAGGTTGTATGTAGAGAGAGTAAAGAGTATAGGTTTATAGTTGTCTATAGTACATTTTGAAACACAGTGGGAAAAGAATAAATGTTTATATTACTATACTCCCCATGAGGTTAGCTAGGTTTTTCCATATTATTGCCACAAAGGTATCCAAACTTATAGGGCTGCCATGTTCTCAGGAGTGTCTTAGACCATCCACTATCTCTCTTTTCTAAATTTTGGCTGGCTTTGCCCTTTTCCTTTGTAATGCACTTCCTACTGAAAAAAATCAAAAACAAAAACAAAAAAAAAAACAGTCATATGAATACGTGTATCATGTGGAATTTTATTAAGATGATTGTGTGATTCCTTTATCAGTGATTCCTCCACAATGTTAAGGTCAAAGAGTGCTCACAAATGGGCCTATAAAAATAGAGGAGTAGTCTATTATTAACATACTGTCAAATCAAATTTAATCATTTAGTACATATATAAACTGTGTCGAGATGTCGAATAGATGCTAAAGAAAAAAAAATTTACATTCCTTCTCACTCTGTCACAATGTTTTTAGGTTATTTTGTAATTATTTTCACTTATAAACAGATATCACTTAAATTCTTACTCATCAGCTGAATTTGCTTGTGTACATAACTCTGTCCAATCCTCAAAGTGATCAAATTTTCACTCTTTACTTCCCATTTGAGTGAAATTTGAAGTGTACAAAATTAATAGAACCATAAGAAAAGTTTATTTCCATAATTCATGTGTATGGATATAACTCATTATCTCATGCCCCTAAGTTGAAGTTTTTGAAACTCACAACAATTAATGCTGTACACTTCAGTGTGCCTGACATATTTGATGTAACTTTTAATTCAAAACTGAAGCTTTAGCTATGGTGCGTAAGGTCTTCTTTTTTGTTTTTCCTTTGGAATTGGGAAAGTTGATTCTATCATTCCTAATGTTGCATGAAAATGATTATTATTTTGCAAGATAGGCATTTGTTTCTTCTTCAGGAAAGTTATTAAATTCAAACTTGATTGTAATGCCTGTAATAAAAGAAATATTGTCTAAATACTGAGAATTTTTTTTACGTCCACAACAGACCGCCCCCTTTTTTTTCTTTTTAAAATTCTGAAGGCAAGCAGATTATTCCTAGTTATGTACAGAAAGATCATGTGTTTATTAGTTTAACTTAACAATCAAATATGATTATGTAGTGAGATAAAAGTTTAAAACAAAAAAAAAAAAAAGAAAATTAAAAAACTTAAATGAATACCTTTCTCTCGGGCTGGGTTAAGCACACAGTTTAAAAAAAAAGTAGGGCCAAAAAAGCATTATTAACATACTGAAAAAAAAAATGGGCCAATGTCATTTTCTTTACATCTTTTATCAGGGTATGATTTTTTTGTGGGTTATGAAAAAAAAAAAGAGATTGAAATATGCAAAAATGTTAAAACTGGTTGAAAAAATAAGAATAAAAAATTTCGGCAGCAGTATCTTAAAATTATAATTATTATGTGGGACACTTTTCACGAATAGTTTCCAGAGCTAGCTGCTCTACTTTTTTTTTTTAGTTTATTCAATATTATGAAGAAACAAAATAAAAAAATCAGTCTCATCATTTCTATCTATATCTTAAACTTAAGTATGTTATCTGCTCAGCAGATTTGCCCACGTCAGGCCATATAAATGTCTTACTCTTTACTCGCAATGAACTTGAAGTTCAGACCTGACATAACTTTCATTTGAAAAATATAAAGTGTAAAAATAAGGCATTTTGAACATTTGAAGTAAATTATTATACAAGATGAAGTTTTTTTTTCCACAAAAATACAGGTCCAAATTATTTTGTTCATTGAAAAAAAAAAAAAAAAAAAAAAACATCAGCATAAATTAAATGTCAAAGTATGACTGAGTATCAATCACGCATTATTTGAAAATTGTTGAGTGACTAGTCAACATCCCATCCTTTGCAGGGTTTGCAGAGTTTTAGATTATCTAAATTGAGCATAACTGTTAGGCAGCTTGGAGTAAATCATTTCCCGTAGTTTCCCAAAAATACATTTATAAATGATAAACAAGAATAAAGAATTTTAAGGCTATTCCAAGGACAAAAAAATTCAGGCCTGATATTTGTTTACAATCAATTTCTGCTTATTATTCAGTTATTGTTATGTTTTTTAGTGAAACAAAGGCGAAAAGCATGGTATCTAGAGGTCTCAATTTCGAGATCTAGTCTGCAAAACTCTACTAGTCTAGGTCATAGCCAGAATCCAAACTCACCGTTAATCTTACATTGTTTAGCATGGTATAGTTCTCCATTTTTGATCAAGAAGAATAGAGAGCAGGTGCTGGATCCAGCTAAGTTTTTCTAGTCTTAATCTAATAAAGATCTCTTTCTAGGTCGGATTAATTATGCTCTACTGAAAAGTGAAATATTTAATTAAGATCATTGTAAATTTGTATTATTTTACATAGATTTGGGTCTAGATCTACACGTATCAAGCTCTGTTGAGTCATAATGTGCATCTTATTCTTACAGATAAAATACATTAAATTTATTTAACGGTTTTCTGTAATGTTATGTAGAACTAGATTTAGATCTCCATCGACCAAATATTTAAACCATTGACCAAGAATAGATGGTAAATTTTTACTTCTACACCCGGATCATTACAAATGCCAATGCGTTAGGGGTGTACAGGTAAAAAAACACCTCCATCTATGTAGATCTAGAACTGAATCAATCCATATCTCAGGGACAGGAATTGAGATCTATATCTGTGCATGGATTAATTCGATAATAAAAATCTCCTTTGTTTGCTGATTCCATGTGGACTTAACAATATATAAGGATGGATAAATAAAATATAAAGATATTAGAACGGCCTACTCTCTTTGCTATTAAAGCAAGGATTGAAATCGTCTGCTGCCAGATGAGTTGTTTACATTCGCCGCTCCTGCGCCGGAAGCTACGCATGGTCTATAAAAAAATAATGCTAAGAGGAGGTGACGTAGTTGCTATAAATAAAAATGTTTCAGGTGCCATTTAGCCGCTCCCGTTAAGTTGCATCTGCACAACAGGGAAGTAAGTTTCAACTTTCAGTTTCAGTTATTACAATCTCCTTCCAAAGGTCTACATAATAGCCAGATCTAGATGACCCATTGCCAAATACATGTAGCTTAGATCTATCATGAATTTACCCCCATATGGCATGCCTTTATCTTGAAAGTTATAGACATTTCTCTATAACTCAAAGAAGCAAAGTTGTAGTATAGACCTTTGTTGAAGATATCATATACTTCAGTATTGACAGAGTTATTGCCCTTGATTGATTACGCAATATTTAAACGGATTTACACGGATTTATTGTTATTTTACTCTAAAAATAATCATATTTTGGATACACTTAAAGCGAAAAAACGTTGCAATAATCTTCTAATTTAGGATAAAAGCTTTTCAATTTTTAAAATTTTCAATATCAGCCCTACTTTCAGACGGAGTGAGTGGATTTTAGCAACGTTACTCTCCCTTTACAAAGGCATTGAGAAAAAAAAAGGTTAACTTTTCAAGCTTTATGGTATTTTTTATGACTCACATTTATTAGTGAGATCAACCGAAGCTCATAAGCCTTTTCATTTGAAGTCTCTTAAATTACTAAGTTTTTAGTATTAATAAATTTTGTAGCCTCATCTGATTGCAGTTCTGCAACACGCCAACAGTCTTATTTAATCTCTTTTTCAATTAATGGGAAAAATCAAATATAACTGAATTCAAATGTACATCGCTATAAAAATTAAAGTTGCATTTCCCATAGAGTTAGATTGAAAACCAACATAGGCCTACATGTCACAAATAGACCTAAAAATTGGTGAATCGAAATTGTTTAAAGCAACCATTAAACTATTCTAAAAGTTAAAGGCAAAAATACAGAGTCAGTTCTCACTTAAGTATTATATTTATAGGCCTACTTGGAAGCTTTTTCACAAATAATGCAAAACCTACTGAAGGTGATGACCATTTATACTAGCCTATATAACTCAATGAATCCAGAGAATGATAGATTAAAAGAATATGATGGTAAAGCTATAAATGCTATAGCTCTAACTCTACTATTTTTCTCTTTTTCCTCTCCTTAGAATCTAGATTCTGCAATTGAATTAGACACTTAGAAATATTAAATAGGGCCTAATTTGAAGAGGTTTACAAACTAAAAAAGACAAGAAATTTTATTAATAATAATATTGCACACTTACACAGAATTACATTTAGGCCTACATATTATATATAAGTGTTACAAGGCTGATAAATTTTTTTATTTCATATGCTGTTAAATCAAGGTTAAAATTTTGGTAAATACTCAGGACAGATAATAATTTGTGAAGTTTTACTCTGCTCATTTATTAACAAAATGGAATAGATTATATGTAGAGTTGTTATTGCATTTAAAAAATGCCTTTATTTTGCTGAGAAAGAAAATTAATTTTGTTAACAAAATCCCACTTTCCACAACTTATAAGCGTGGGTCTGTTAAAAATTCTATAGGATGGCAGCCAATGTTCCTGGACCTTCTACCTCTTTGAAAGGAAAGCGGAAAAAGAAGATGCCAGCTAATCCAAACCCATTGTTCACCCAGTGGCTGCAAGAATGGAAGGATGAAGCCAATGAAAAAGGCTGGAAAAGTTCCCACACCTATGGAAAGGTATACTCTTAATTTCTTTTTTTTTTTTTTTTTGACATTTTCCTGGGGATAAGTTCTATTTGATTTTGAAGGATTCTATTTTGATGTAAAATACACTCAGGGTGAATTCCAAGACACAAGTGGTACGGTACTGAGGTTTTGTACCACTGGTAATGAGTCATAACTGGCTCGTATGCCATGTGCAAATCATCCAGTTATGTTCACATGGCAAGGGTGTGTAAGTCGGAAAAATATGTAAGATGTGCCTGATTTACGTTGTCAGGAAAAAGCTAAAATTTAACCCGATCATGGGTAATTTTTCTGTGACTTTCTAGAAATGAGAGGATATAATCTATAGTAAAGAAATGTGTGTACTGGTAGATCAGTGAGAGATTTTTAAAGTTGAATTTCTTTATTCATATGAGCTCCTCAGTTGTTTAAATCCCACACTAGCTGCCGCCCTTTGGCTTTTCAGCCTGTGAACTGTGGTGCTTGGCTTCAGTCACAGATTAGAAATATCACAGGCCTTGGGTCATGGGCCAATCTATGTACTGTCTACTCTGCATGTACAATCTCCACTCTCAATATGCATGTATCTCTGTGATGCAAAAAGGGATTATACTACTTACTGTTAGATATGAGTAATCAAGTTGCATGACTGAAATTTTCTAATCTACTTAGACCAATGGTATGTTAGCCTTGCTACAGTGAAGCCTCTCAAATGTTCTTAATGAAGATGAAAAAATGACTGTAGCTTTGCCTTGTCTTGAAATATTTTATCTCAAAGATACTGAAAAAAATGTCAAATACAAGTACTCAGTAGTTTCATGTCCTGTATTGATGATAGAACTTAGGTTGGCAGGGCTGAGGTTTGTCATGTGAATGTTGGTTCAACTATGGGGTGGTGGAGTTGAATCCCATCTAAACAGCTCTGTCAATAAGATGGGTATCATTAACTCTAAGGGGCTTTTGTCCCATAGACTGTAGAAAATAGCAATGACATTGCTCTGATCAACCGTCAGTGCTCTTGGCTCTAGAGATAAGTTGTGGAAATAGCCTTGTGTGTGCAACGGAAGACTAGTTTCCTGAAGGAGATTGCAACTGGTAGATTAGAAACAAAAAAGATAGATGATTGTTCACATAAGTGTTTTCAGTTTTGTTAATTTTTTTTTTTATTTTCTATACAGAAAATGCTTTTTATAGAAATACAAAGTAGGTAGAAACTCATTGGGGAGCTAGATAACAGGGAGTCTTCAGAGAAGAAACCCTCCCTTGTAGCAAGTGTTTCAGCCCTGAACTTCTGACATTCTAAGGGGGCCGGGCCACACCCAGGTCATGACTTCCAGGTGTCTCCCTGTTATCTTTTTTTTTGCACAGCGCCAGGATTCGAACCCACACCCTCATCTCTTGATGGATTGCTGATCCCGGCGCAATACCACTTCGCCAATTGGTCCTGCGATGGTTAGAGCATTTTTAATCCTCATGAAGGAACCTCTCTTGCTCCAGATCCACCGGGAACTGTTTTCGGCTATTTCAGCTATCAACTTTAGAGCTTTTGTTCTTTTGAAGCCACATACTGAAAGTTTAGTCAGAAGGTCGTAGACTCATGACCCTACGAATCCTCTAGCACCAACCTCAACGGGCATCACCACAGCTTTGTAGCCGGCATTTTCTAGCTCTTTGGTCAGGTTCATGTATTTCTCTCTTTTGTAGATGTGGGCCTCTTTCATTCTGTTTTCGTATGGAACTGTTAGCTCCACCATGATCAATTGTTATGTGGAAGCTGAATGGATCACGATATCAGGCCTTAATCTTGTTTCTTTGATTATACTGGGGCGACTGTCCCATTCTGGAAGGTCTGCTGAAACATCCCAGTCATCACAACCGTCTAGAAGGCATTTTATCTGGTTTGTTGTCCTCACTGGCCTTCCGTGCGATGACTTTGCGCCTCCCTCTTTTGTGAATATCAACGCGTTGGTATTAGGGAGGGTAGTCTCTCCTTTAGCCGTGTTTTTATGATTGCGGCAAGTTCCTGAAGGACTCTATTATGCCTCCACGTGTTTCGCCCCTGTGAGAAGGCGATTTTGCAAGAGCTCAAGACATGCTCTGTGGTCTGCCTGCCATGGCATAGCAGACAAGTGGAGTCCTGTTTCTTTCCCCACCGTACCAGATTTGCTTTTGAGGGCAGGAGATCGTACACTGATCTGATGAGAAAGCTGATCCGAAGTGGCGCCGTGTGCCAGATCTCATTCCATGTGAGGGATTTCTGCAGGGCATTATCCCAATTGGTCCATTGTCCCTGTTGAGGTTGCTGGACTGCTTTCTGAACCCTTCTGGAATCTTCATTGAGCCGTATCTCATTGATGACCATGTCTCTTCTCTCTTTCCCTTCTGCTTTTGACCACCACTTCGCTGTAGATGATCCTAGCCCTTTCCGGTCAGTTTGAGTTTGCCCAATCACTTCTTTAATCTTAAGGCACTCTTTGGCTTCGTCTACGGCTTCGACAACTTTCCATTTCCTACCTGTCTTTATGGTCGGTTGCACAGTGTATTCACAACCGGGTCCTCAGAGTCCTCTAACATAGAGAGTAGCCTGACTTTGCCACATTTATACTCTTCCAAGATGGATTCTAATGGGAGTCTCAGCTTTGCTTTGTGGCAGTACATTGCCACATCTGTGAGACCCGGAGGTACCCCTAACCACCTCCTGGTGAACTTAGTGATCTTAGCTTCTGTTGCCTCAACTGTAGTTGAGCAGATTTCATAGACCAGGAGTGGCCAGAGAAGCTTCGAAATTAGCATGAACTGTAGGCACCACACTTTCAGCTTACCCTGAAGGCCACATCTGTTGTTGGCTAGCAGGCCTTGGGTAGGAAGTTCTACTGTTTCTAGTCCTCTTTTTTGGTATCTTTCATGGATGAATCGTATCATCTCCCAAGGCTCTTAAATGGTTCTTGACTGACCACTGTGAATTTCATCGTCGCATCTATCTTACCTTTCGTTACAGAAAGACTGCGAGCTTTCTTTGGTTTGAATTTCATCCTGCACCATGCCATTAAGACGTCGAGGCGCTCTAGCATTCGGCATGTTTCATCTGTTTTTGAGCAGATTATGGTGGTATCATCCATGAATGCTTTCAAAATTTTTAACACTCATGTAGTTTGGCTGGAAGTAAATATATATTCTCAAACAAATTTATTTAAACAGATTTGAAATAGTCTTTATATTAGGTGACAGCCCTATACAATTTAGATATGATTTACACATATTTATACATGTATTTATTTCAAAATATTTATACATGTTGCTATACTGTTTTCTATATCAGGCTCTGAAAACTCTGAAACTTTTTCATCTCCCTTTGGAAAGTGGGAAAGATTGTAAACGGCTCCCAAATTTTGGTGACAAGATCTGCAAAATGTTAGATGAAAAGCTGGCTCAATACATAAAGAATGGTAGTAATTGTCTAAGACTTTCATACGTTCAAATGTATAATTTGTCTTTGCAGTGATAAGTATTTTGGGTGAATTGCGTGATTGAATTATTCTTTAAAACTATTGTATTTAAATTTTACACTTATGACATGTGAAAGAACAGAAAAGTCAATATGAAAACTGCATTAGTAAACATAAAAGGATAAGAGAAATAATTTATCAAATATAAAGCTGTCTTAGATTGAAAAAAAAAGTCTTGTTCAGGATCTTTTTACAATGGCCTATAATGAGCTTATTAAGGGTTAGGAAGATCCTGATTCCTATTTCATAATCAGCAAAATTTGATCATGCAATAGGCACATTAATTAAAAGTGCTGTTTGCTGACTGTGAATCCTCTGGCAACAATTTTCATCTTCACTGGGCTTACACATTGACAAAGTGTTGATTACATCCCTTTCAACTCTTTGTATTGTTCAGATTATATTTTACAAAAGGCAGCATGGCAGATAAAAATGTCTTTTCATTTCTGAAATAATAAACTTATAGTTGTCAGAGAATAAAGCTTCAATTATTTTAATTTTGCCAACAGAGCCTCGAGAAAATCATGCATCTACTTCTAATGGACAGAAGCTCATGGTCCAAACAACTGCTTCATCAAGTATGCCACTTCTTCCAAACTGCCCAAGTACTGCCAGTTCTCATTTTGCATTTAGTCTACAAAAAAGAAAAGGTCCCAACTCCGTTTCCTCAACAGGATCATCAAGCAGCCGAACTGCAGCTCACACTGTTAGTTATGCAAGTGAAGTAAAGACTGCTTTGAAGGCAAGTCTTGAAACAAGCTTATTCCAAGATACTCTCCAAATTAAAATTTCTACAGTCGCTTGCAACAGGTCAGTCTCTCAACAGCAACATGATGACTATGAATTCAGTGTTGAAGACACAGACTTGGACGCAGCCATAAAAGCAAGTCTTGAACCTAATTCTGCACTAGCATCTTCACCCACAAAGACCCTGGATATTGCTGCTCTTCCTAAATCACATTCTACCCCTGTACCAGAAACCAATATAGGCATAAGACCGCTGCCTAGTCTGTCACCTTCCATAGGAGACATATCAGGTAGTGATGATAGTGAGGATGATGAGGAAATGAAAAGAGCAAAAGCTGAGAGCCTTCTGTCATACTCTCAAGAGCTCCGCACGTCTCAGTCAGATCCTTCAGAAGAAAATAAATGTGAGGTTGTAAACCAAAGTCCTAAGATTACAAATAAGCAACTTGATCAGCTCAAATCAATAGATAACAATGAGTCAGTTCTAGTTATTAGTGATGATGATGATAATGATGATAAATGTGTAAATACAAGTTTAAAAAAGGAATCTACTGCTGATTCTCCATCTGAGTTGGAACAATTCTTTGCAACATGTACTCCTGATTTCACATTGCAGCCAGGAACTTTTGATATCATATTATGCTTGGATGACAGAGAAGTTAATTCGAGGTATGTGATTTCTTTTTATTATTATTATTATTATTATTATTATTATTATTATTATTATTATTATTATTATTATTATTATTATTATTATTATTATTATTATTATTATTATTATTATTATTATTATTATTATTATTATTATTATTATTATTATTATTATTATTATTATTATTATTTATCTGTTGTTTGAAAGAGTTTTATGGCAGGTAAATTAATTCTTTTTTTTGTGTGTTTTTTTAACTTGTTTTATTTTTTTTCTGTTGCCTAAAATAGTTTTCTCAGTACTTTACTTGCATGACAATAAGTAAAGCAGGGAATATGCAACTGCTTGTTTTCAACCTCAGAGGCACTGAGTTAGTGCAATTTGCTCGTAAGCTCTACTGTCAATGGAGACAAGGGCTCATTGAACCTCATGCTGGGACTGATTAAATGAGTTACGACCCTACCACCAGAGAGCCTAGGCCAGAATGCTAACCCCAGATCTCCATACTGTGAACCCAGAACAATGTGGCACCCCTATATTTATACACAGACAGAAACATTTTATTAAGAATAGTGCTTGTTATGTGGGATCTGATCCCACCACCTGATGGTCGCTTTCATATTAACAGTGTATTGTTGAGCTATCTGGCACGCCAGGGTTTAAATTCAAATCTGAGGAATTTCTCCCCTGATTATTATTGGAAAGCCCTTTATATAAAATGATAGCTTTCACTCAGTTTATCATGCCAAGAAACAAGTTTCATAAGAAATATCATGTTTCAAAACTGATATACAAAACAACCATTTTTTTTCCTCATGAGCATTATAATTTTCCATTTTGCCAGCAAAAGCAGCTGTAAGCCTCTGTTGCCAGATCTGATTAAGAGTGGTGTCCAATGTGATATAAGGAGGTTACATATTGGAGATCTGCTATGGATAGCCAGAGAGAGATTAGGCCCACAGATTGACAGGTATCATGAAGACTATCTTTACCACACATTTCTTTTGTGTTATCTCTTATGTTGAAATTGCGTTACATCTGGATTCTTTCATATTGATTTAAGTGATTTAGTCTGATCCAAGCAGGTCAACTGTTTAGTCTATGGGCTTGCTCTGGCTTGCTGTTGTAATACCCATAACCATGATTTTGATAGATATAACTAGATCATTTGGCTTAAATTCTTTGAAATGAAAACTTTTTACTCCTTGAGTTTTCTTTTTTGGAAATAGATTTTCATGGGCCTATTAATGTATAAACATGCATTGTTTGAATTATATCAACTTATGCTTATACAAAGAAGAGAGTCAAGCTAACGTACAGAACACACATTTACAATCTAAGCATTATTATGCTTTGTCTACTGACAAAAAAAATGCGAGATCAAGGCTATTAGAACACATTCATGCTGCACAATTTTGAAAGGATGCATTAGTAGAGCAAACACCTACATTTCACATATTTCTGAGTGAATTTTCTGCTTTTGTGCTTCAAGAGATCTGAACAAACTTGAAATGGAGGCACCTAAAAAGAGCATATTCCATACTTACTAAATTTAAGTCCATTTGTTGATTAATACGAATTTTTTTTTAGCCTTTTATTTTGTGCGTTTTCTTTTTCAAGCATTCTAATTCATCAACCATATGTACTCCTATTAAAAGTATCATGTCTCTGTTATTTGTTTAAGTTGAGTATTGTGTAATTTTAGCAAAGATGTAAGAAACTCTAGCAGTGTACTGTGGTTATTTTAGCCAGGAGGAGAAAATAATTCATTCAAGTTGAATCAAGGAATAATCTTTATTAATTAAGTGAAAAACATCCAAAGGATTTTCTATTACAGGGTCCAAGGACGAGAGCTAGTTTTGAATTACATCATTGAGAGGAAACGAATGGATGACCTGGTCAGCAGTCTTACTGATGGTCGCATGAAGGAGCAGAAGGTGCTATGGCGTTTGGTGTTCTCATCACTAAAAACTTATCAATTGTTAAATTGTTTGTGAATTACTTTACAATTTCTGTGTTAAAAATGAAGCAGTATTCTTAAATGAACCCAGTCTTTAATAATCTGTTTGAAAATAGAGAGTGCGGCTTTAATTATGCTTTTATGTTAATATTATTCACTTTGTGTCTTTTAAAAAGTCCAAGAGAATGGGATATCATACTGATAGTCTGGCACTTTTGACTAGTATGAGGAAAGGTTATATGACTATATTAGATTTACACAAATCTTTGTGATCGGAGGTAACTTTTGATTACTTTGGTAAAAGTAAAATAGAGATTTACAATCTTTTATACATTAATTTACTTTACTGCAATGTCTGGTGTTGAATTTCCTAACAAAAATGTTCAGACTTCTATATCTTTTTATTTGAAGAGAAAGGGCTGCATCCAACAAAAACAAAATTGCTTGAGCAACTTTCAATATGTAATGTTTACTCTTACCTCTTGATATTGCAATAAAGGAATGCAGTTTATTGGCCATCTTTTGTTCTACTCTTTTCTTTCATTTTTTTTTTTTTTTAAATCTGTTTTCCAGTTTCGCCTCAAGCATTGTGGCTTATCAGAAACCATCATCCTTATTGAAGAGTATGGATCTGTTCAAAACTTCAGTCTGTCTGAAGAAAGAATTAAACAATCTATAGTCAACTCCCAAGTGAGTGTAATGTCATAATAACATTAAAATAGACTGTAAAAGAATTAATCTTATTCTTAGCTTTACACCAAAAGAAACTGAGAGAATCATTTATTGGCCATTTATTCCGCTTTTCATTCAGTTGCTATGTTTATTTTTTACAATTTTTTATTCTTGAAAACACTTTCATTTTTCAGATAATTGATGGTTTCAAAGTCAAAAGATGTGCAAATGGAAGAGATGCAGTATCCTACCTAGCCATCATGACTCGCTTCCTTCAGCAGAACCTCTGTGTAAGTTGAAGGTTAAAGCGTCCTTTATTTATTGAAATTGATTTTCTAACAGAAATTTTCACATCGCCTTTGATCAGTTTTAAGTCCCATAATATTCATGAATTTTACAAAGAGAAGAATAAAATTAGCATTGTGCTTTGTTAGAACTAACTACAGTCCAACAAGATGGCTTTGATCATAGATCCCTCAAAATCACGGGGTTTTTTTTTTCAAAAAGTTTTTTTTTACTCTAACGATTTCCTTCTCTCTATAACCTTTAACTTTTATAACACTTTTTTTTTTTTCTCTGATTAAAACAATTCATGGGCAGTTTAGTTAACCAATACTCCTTAGGGTTTTGCTTTAGCCTCTAGTATGTGTCTATGTAAAAATCATCCTTCACTTGATGTCAAAAACATTCAATTGAAAGTAAATAAATTTTACAAGGGTCTGAGTGCAAATTACTCATTCTTTTTAGAATAATAAAATAGTGCTGATGCACATCACTATATAGTAAAAAATCTGTAGCAATGCAAAAAACAGACGTTTCATATACAAATTCTTGGTATAATTTCTTATAATGCTTCAGGAATTTTATATTCTTTGCAGCTTCAAGTTCTGACATAGCTTCCTTGTGTACACCAGTTTCCCTATATAATTTGAAGGGCTCTATGCCTGACTGTGACATTATTTTTTAATGTGGAGAGTCTGCCTTGTATGGTCTTTATTCTGCAATGTCAAACACCTAAACTGTCAATACACATGACTAACAAATCATCCGTCAAAACCTAATTCTTTGTACTGTAGCGAAAACTTTTTTTTCTTTTATATCTCTTTAAAATGTTTAAATGTCTCTGTTTCATCAAAAATACTAAAAATGTTTAAGTGATACATATGAAATCTTTAGTCTGCAAGCTCTATTATCAAATCTAACACATTCTGAGGTGTAGGATGAATAAAGTCTTCATCTCTGGTACAGTGAAATTGAGAGACTCTGGTAATGATAAAGTTCATATTAAGCTACTTCCACTTCTTATATAAAGGAGTAAACAATTAATAGGAGAAACATCAAGAGTATTATTATTTTGTAAAACATTAAGGCCTGGGTAAAACTGTTAAAGCAAAATTAATTGCCTGAAGTCTATGAGCCTGAAGGAGATAGACTCAAGATCTTGAATATATGTATACCTTATTATGAACATCAAAAGTGCTGATTTTTTTTGTCTGTGTGTGCCTTATGTAAAGAGTTAGGATATTGTCTCCTTTAAACTTTAAACATATCTGCAAATTTGACTTCTGACTACCAATTCTGATGCTGTTGTAGCTCAATCAATCAATCAGATGCCATGCTCTTTAAGAGGGGGGAGGGGATTATGATCTTCCATGCATCTCTATTCCTCGTCCCTTTCAGTGCTTCTCTCACTGAAGCCATTTGTTAGTCCATTCAACATCTTTTCTCGCTGTTTTCTTTATCTACCTTTTTGCTCGATCATTCCAGTTGTGACAAGATGTTCCAGTTTCTCTCTTCTCATCACATGAGATGTTGCTTGATGTTTTCTATTTATGAATGATCGTGTTGTGTAAGCTTCTTGAAAAACTTTTGTTCGATTTCTTTGCAGTCCATGAGATTCATAGGATTCTCCGAGGGAACCATATTTCTGTTGCATCCAGTTTCTTGCAGCTGAATTGAGTTAAATCTTTATTATGTTTTCCTTTTAAACTTTGAATTACTTATTTTTCTTTAAGACAATCTGTCTTCAACTGTATTTGATTTGTGCTGTTGTCTGTCAACTTTCTTCTGTGTAATGTTGCCTCTAGAGTTCCAGGATATTGATTGAGTTTGTCAGCCTGAGTATTTTCTGCATTAGAATTTTTCTCCTTTGAACTTTTTTAAATTTAATTTTACTTCAATATCCTCCCATTCTTTTACTCAGAATAAGACTCTTCATGCTGTGCCTGTAGAGAAAATGAAGTTGCTAAAGGGTCATCAAAATATACATAGCAGAGAGCAATACCTTGCCCCTTTCACTGCGTTTAATGAGGCTGCAGTGAAGCACAAGGTAATCTTGTTGGTTTGACCCTATTAATAATATATTTTACTTATAATTAACGGCATACTTGATTTTTTTGTTGTTTAACTTAAAGTACCTCATATTTTTTTTTCTATTTTATGTTGTTTCTGCGTATTTAAAACAAGAATGTTGTAACAAGTCCTTTTATTTTAATTATAAGGATTCATATCTATTGAAATAAGGCTGCACTTGGCCAGAAAGTTCATGAAGATTGCCTATATTTACATTTTATTTTATTAGTTTAAAAATGTACTGGTACTGTTATTTATTCATCTGATACTATAATCTTAGAAATAGCACTTGCTGTGATAGAACACAAAAATCAGTACTCTTGATAATAAGACTTAATGCATACCTTGACTCTTTCAGGACCTCAAAGTAACTGAGCTGTTTGCCAAGCAGCTAATTCAAGTGCCTGGAGTCTCTGCTGAGAGGGCTAAGGCCATTACCAATGTCTACCCTACTTTGAGTTTGTGAGTAGTATATCTTTCAAATGTCTAAGGTGTATAGCTGATTCATCAAAAGCATTCTTCTTGTATTGCTTTTGGGAGTGTTTTAGGAGATTTCAACCATTTAAAACTACTGCCATAACAGAATTTAATGATAATGAGTCGCTTAAAACATTTTGAAACCAGAATTGAACTTGGTTAAATGTTACTGCTACAAAATGTTAGAGTGTAAGATCTACTCATTTATTACTTAAATTTTCATATTATTTTATGACAGATAAATTTGTTATTTGTTGTACAGGTGGAAATATTTGTGTAAGGATTCTACCAATTACATTCTTCTTTGAATTTTATTGATTGTGCCTTTCTCTTATAACATGTCTGTATCTTTAATTATGTATGATTTTTGTTCTTGAGTGAGATGAATATGCTTTCTTACCTCCTATGCTGTCTTACTCTTAGTTGAATGGAGAATAATATAAAAATTTTACCTGTCTGTTAAGGTTACTGGATGCATACAAGAAATGCAACAACGCAAAGGATAGAGAGAACCTTCTGGCTACAATAAAGTATGGAAAGAATGAAAGGTACACATTTTTTATTTTTATTTTATTTTCTGTATAAAAAAGTTTGTTCTAGAAACGCCTGTCCTTCTTATTATTATCAATTGTTGACAAGGAAATCAGGAAAATTCAACAAATTTCCTTACTGCCAAAATTCTCTTCCAATACCTCCCAATTTTATTGATCTTTATCACTGAATGTTATCTGCTTAATTAAGACTTCTTTTTCATTGATTTTTTTTTTTACTTTCTCTCCTCAGGAATCTTGGGATTGCAATCAGCCGAATGCTGCACATGCTGTATACACAAGAAAGTCTTTCTTGACCTTTTGTTTATGGTATACTTGCAATACTTCAGTGTGCTTCTGATTGCCTTCCTGCCCATTAAGCACAATTAAGATTGATGTAATGAATATGTATAATAGTCTAACTGAAATATCTTGTCACATGATATATATATGTATATAACATTTTATTTTTAAAAAAATACTCTTTTGTGTACATGATATATATATTTTTTTTTTCTCTTGATTTTGTTGTGTTGACATTTTCCTTGCTCTGTATGCTATTCACAAAATCAGTGAAATATATTTTTTGCTATGAAATTATGATTCCAAAGAAATCCTTTGCTTAGATAAGTTATAATTACACTTATTGATTTACTTTAACACCTGATGCCCTGACTATGATTTCTAATAAGGAAAGCTCTTAACACTTAATCATAATACGAAGTCTCTCTGGGCATATTACAAAGCAAGATTGCAGTAGCACTAATTGATAGATACCATTCGTGAGAGGAACAAGATATAGCAGAGAGGATGAATGACAAATATTGTAGGCTTCATATTTATCACAGACTTGAACATAATACAAACAAAAGGAAGATATGACATAGAGGAATAATATTGACAATGTCCAGCTATGATTTTAGTTAGCAGCATTCATAAACTGATAAAAGTGAAAATGGCTGGAAATGATAGTTGCTCTGATATAAGTATGTTTGAAGGCATTCACCTACAAAATTTTTTACTTGTTTTCTTTATTAATTGGTTTAATGCCTGGGTTGCAGTGAATAGTTGATTTAATTTTTTGGTCACACTACATGAAAAGTATTGTATCAAAAACTTTAGTCCATAAAACAATGCATTTACATGTATGATGACCATCAAATTTAGAAAAGCACTCTGATAAAACTACCTGTATATTCAATGTAAAGACCTTGCCTTGGATTTCTTCAGTTTAATTTAATCAATTTACAGACAGAAATTGTATGTGTTAGATAAAAAACACAGTTGTGGAAAAGTACATGTGCATCTAATATGTATAAATAATTAAAATCATAGGTTAAATAGGTGATATGTCTGAAGCCTGGTAAATAACTGAAAAACATTCAAGAAATCTAAGCTCAATTACTGCATGAAATTTTGAAGCCTGTTAAGGACTTATTCATCATTTCAAGCCAAAAAAAATTGTTCATACTTCATCAACTTCTTGTTCTCCCTCCTCTCCCCGTCCCCCCCCCCCACCCCCTTACCCGGTTCTAGCTAACTGCTGCCCCATGAGCTGGCTTCTCTGTTTCTCCTTTTCGCTCTCTTTTTCCGCCTCTCTCCCCATCTGTCCTGTTCTCTATGTGCATTAAATAAAAACAAGCACCAGCTTCATGCGTTTCGAGTCTGTGGGATGATTGTTATGTACTAAAACACATCATTGTACGTCAAGAGCAACTTTGAAGTACCAGTAGATGGGATTTTTTTCTATCTCTATTTTAAGATTTTTGTCTATCTATCAATCTCTCACTTACCATTTTCTCCATTCTTCTGGTCTCTGCATCTCTTTCAATATCTATTTTTCATCCTTCAGTTTAAGTTCTTTATAAATTGTTTAATATACTTCTGTATGATTAAATTGTCTGTCAATTTTTGCATTGTTTTATATCCTTCTGTATAATTAAATTGTCCCCGTCAATGTTTGAAATTACATTTATGTTATTACATCCAATACCTTAGTTGGCTTTATGCCATGAGAAAGCTTTCAAGCAACATCATATTTTGTTACTTCTGAATCGCTCAGGTGGACAAAATCAATTGAATGATCTATTGTGATCTAAACAGTAGTCTATTGTTACGAGATATTTTTTTTTACAATATCACTACTCACTTTTAATAAAGAAGTACAATGGTTATCTAATTCGCCATTGCCCAAGTATTTTCTAGGCTTTTTAGGCTTTGAGCCTTCACTTTTTTTTTTACCTGGACAGTTGCATAATGACAAATAATATGGACAGCTTTGTTGCTTGCTGGTATTGCAGTTCTCTTGCATACATATTCTGCCAAACCTAATTTTCTACTACAATTGTTCAAATTCAAGTTCCTCTTCATTGTTGTAGGTTTATAATTAGTTAAAATAGAATATGAGCACAGGGAGCTATAACAACATTTTATCATAAGGTGCTTTACTCTGTACTCACACTTTTTTCTGTTAAAAGTATTAATGGATAACATAATAAAAGTAATAAACGATGACTGCCCCACTAATTGAAGGTTCCGTCTGCATCCATACCAAGAAAGTTTAATATTCCAATGTTCTCTCTAATTCTTTCTTTCATGCTTTAAAAATTACTGTTGTTGCAAATGTCCCAGACAACACTGAAACTTTATTTCAAACTTGTCAGTATGGATCAGGTCCATGTAGCTGGTGAGGAGCCAGCTCTGTCTGAAAAAATCAGTCAATAGTTAAATATCATGAGAATATTATTTCGAATGCAGGAAGGAGATGTTTTTTTGTATTTTGTTTTTATTTTCAAATAATTTTGTCAGTTTCATGTGCGAGTTATGAGTCCATGTGATAAAAAATTTAACATTATGGGTAACTGTTTTGTATTTATACGTAACTAGTGACAGGTGTAGAGTCCCAATGACACGGACAAATAGACACCTTAACAGTTAACTCATTCTTTCCAACATCTATCATCTTATATTATGAAGAGATTAAAAGGATGACTAAATCATAATTATACTTTGCTTTCCAGTCTGATGTTGTAATTCTAGAAACACCAAAATGATATGCTCCCCTTTCCTTTACTTTTTTTTTTAATCACTTTTTTAATATCTCCTTATACATGTACAGAATTATATCTCCATAAATTTATGTCACCTGTATACTCATACTGTGATACTAGAAAGTCTATGTAATTATTGTATGTCCTGAGAGCATGCCATTTTTAATTTCCCTTTGTTGAATTAATAAAGTTATCTTATCTTATCTTATCTTAATTTCTTATATCATGTTTTAACTTCAATAACAAATATTTATGGGTACCTAACACTCCCTTTGTGGGAGTTTAAAATATATATATGCTAAATGTAGTGGTATTTAAACTGGTACACATGAAGTGAAATTCTAAAAAAAAAAAAATTAAGGTTAAATCATCCAATGATCTTTGTAGAAGAAATACAAAATACATGTTATGATTTGCCCGGTACAATATTTCTTGTGTTGAATTGGAAATAACCAAGTTAAATCATCAGTTCTCAATTTACTTGCAGAACATTTATTTATTAGAGAAGTTAGGTTTTATTTATTTATTTACTTTTTACAAGGCAATAGCACAATTTAAAAATAATAATATTTGCATCTTGGTGATAATCAAAAACATTTGGAAATTGCAAGAGAGGTTGTATGTAGAGAGAGTAAAGAGTATAGGTCTTTATAGGTGCCTATAGTACATTTTGAACCACAGTGGGAAAAGAATAAAATAATGTTTATATTACTATACTCACCATGAGGTTAGCTAGGTTTTCCCATATTGCCACAAAGTTAACCAAACTTATAGGGCTGCCATGTTCTCAGGAGTGTCTTGGACCATCCACTATCTCTCTTTTCTAAATTTTGGCT
Organism: Elysia crispata; assembly: GCA_033675545.1. Taxonomy (NCBI): domain Eukaryota; kingdom Metazoa; phylum Mollusca; class Gastropoda; family Plakobranchidae; genus Elysia; species Elysia crispata. Next base: position 1,125,307 of record JAWDGP010002890.1, on the reverse strand, counting down.
GGCTTTGCCCTTTTCCTTTGTAATGCACTTCCTACTGAAAAAATCAAAAACAAAAAAAAAAAAAAAAAACCAGTCATATGAATATGTGTATCATGTGGAATTTTATTAAGATGATTGTGTGATTCCTTTATCAGTGATTCCTCCACAATGTTAAGGTCAAAGAGTGCTCACAAATGGGCCTATAAAAATAGAGGAGTAGTCTATTATTAACATACTGTCAAATCAAATTTAATCGTTTAGTACATGTATAAACTGTGTCGAGATATCGAATAGATGCTAAAGAAAAAAAAATTTACATTCCTTCTCATCTCACTCTGTCACAATGTTTTTAGGTTATTTTGTAATTATTTTCACTTATGAAAACAGATATCACTTAAATTCTTACTCATCAGCTGAATTTGCTTGTGTACATAACTCTGTCCAATCGTCAAAGTGATCAAATTTTCACTCTTTACTTCCAATTTGAGTGGAATTTGAAGTGTACAAAATTAATAGAACCATAAGAAAAGTTTATTTTCATAATTCATGTTTATGGATATAACTCATTATCTCATGCCCCTAAGTTGAAGTTTTTGAAACTCACAACAATTAATGCTGTACACTTCAGTGTGCCTAACATATTTGATGTAACTTTTAATTCAAAACTGAAGCTTTTGCTTTGTCCGTAAGGTCTTCTTTTTTGTTTTTCCTTTGGAATTGGGAAAGTTGGTTCTATCATTCCTAATGTTGCATGAAAATGATTATTACTTTGCAAGATAGTCATTTGTTTCTTCTTCAGGAAAGTTATTAAATTCAAACTTGATTGTAATGCCTGTAATAAAAGAAATATTGTCTAAATACTGAGAATTTTTTTTACCTCCACAACAGACCGCCCCCTTTTTTTTCTTTTTAAAATTCTGAAGGCAAGCAGATTATTCCTAGTTATGTACAGAAAGATCATGTGTTTATTAGTTTAACTTAACAATCAAATATGATTATGTAGTGAGATAAAAGTTTTAAAAAAAAAAAAAAAGAAAATTAAAAAACTTAAATGAATACCTTTCTCTCGGGCTGGGTTAAGCACACAGTTTAAAAAAAAAGTAGCGCCAAAAAAGCATTATTAACATACTGAAAAAAAAATGGGCCAATGTCATTTTCTTTACATCTTTTATCAAGGTATGATTTTTTTGTGGGTTATGAAAAAAAAAAAAAGAGATTGAAATATGCAAAAATGTTAAAACTGGTTGAAAAAATAAGAATAAAAAATTTCGGCAGCAGTATCTTAAAATTATAATTATTATGTGGGACACTTTTCACGAATAGTTTCCAGAGCTAGCTGCTCTACTTTTTTTTTTTTAGTTTATTCAATATTATGAAGAAACAAAATAAAAAAAATCAGTCTCATCATTTCTATCTATATCTTAAACTTAAGTATGTTATCTGCTCAGCAGATTTGCCCACGTCAGGCCATATAAATGTCTTACTCTTTACTCGCAATGAACCTGAAGTTCAGACCTGACATAACTTTCATTTGAAAAATATAAAGTGTAAAAATAAGGCATTTTGAACATTTGAAGTAAATTATTATACAAGATGAAGTTTTTTTTTCCACAAAAATACAGGTCCAAATTATTTTGTTCATTGAAAAAAAAAAAAAAAAAAAAAAACATCAGCATAAATTGAATGTCAAAGTATGACTGAGTATCAATCACGCATTATTTGAAAATTGTTGAGTGACTAGTCAACATCCCATCCTTTGCAGGGTTTGCAGAGTTTTAGATTATCTAAATTGAGCATAACTGTTAGGCAGCTTGGAGTAAATCATTTCCCGTAGTTTCCCAAAAATACATTTATGAATGATAAACAAGAACAAAGAATTTTAAGGCTATTCCAAGGACAAAAAAATTCAGGCCTGATATTTGTTTACAATCAATTTCTGCTTATTATTCAGTTATTGTTATGTTTTTTACTAGTGAAACAAAGGCGAAAAGCATGGTATCTAGAGGTCTCAATTTCGAGATCTAGTCTGCAAAACTCTACAAGTCTAGGTCATAGCCAGAATCCAAACTCACCGTTAATCTTACATTGTTTAGCATGGTACTGTTCTGGATCCAGCTAAGTTTTTCTAGTCTTAATCTAATAAAGATCTCTTTCTAGGTCGGATTAATTATGCTCTACTGAAAAGTGAAATATTTAATTAAGATCATTGTAAATTTGTATTATTTTACATAGATTTGGGTCTAGATCTACACGTATCAAGCTCTGTTGAGTCATAATTTGCATCTTACGGGTAAAATAGATTGAATTTATTTAAGTCTGTAATGTTATGTAGAACTAGATTTAGATCTCCATCGACCAAATATTTAAACCATTGACCAAGAATAGATGGTAAATTTTTACTTCTACACCCGGATCATTACAAATGCCAATACGAGACGGATGTACAGGTAAAAAAATACCGAATAGATCTACAGTCTACATCTATGTAGATCTAGATCTAGAACTGAATCAATCCATATCTCAGGGACAGGAATTGAGATCTATATCTGTGCATGGATTAATTCGATAATAAAAATCTCCTTTGTTTGCTGATTCCATGTGGACTTAACAAATATATAAGGGTGGATAAATAAAATATAAAGATATTAGAACGGCCTACTCTCTTTGCAATTAAAGCAAGGATTGAAATCGTCTGCTGCTAGATGAGTTGTTTACATTCGCCGCTCCTGCGCCGGAAGCTACGCATGGTCTATAAAAAAATAATGCTAAGAGGAGGTGACGTAGTTGCTATAAATAAAAATGTTTCAGGTGCCATTTAGCCGCTCCCGTTAAATTGCATCTGCACAACAGGGAAGTAAGTTTCAACTTTCAGTTCAGTTATTACAATCTCCTTCCAAAGGTCTACATAATAGCCAGATCTAGATGACCCATTGCCAAATACATGTAGCTTAGATCTATCATGAATTTACCCCCATATGGCATGCCTTTATCTTGAAAGTTATAGACATTTCTCTATAACTCAAAGAAGCAAAGTTGTAGTATAGACCTTTGTTGAAGATATCATATACTTCAGTATTGACAGAGTTATTGCCCTTGATTGATTACGCAATATTTAAACGGATTTAAACGGATTTATTGTTATTTTACTCTAAAAATAATCATATTTTGGATACACTTAAAGCGAAAAAACGTTGCAATAATCTTCTAATTTAGGATAAAAGCTTTTCAATTTTTAAAATTTTCAATATCAGCCCTACTTTCAGACGGAGTGAGTGGATTTTAGCAACGTTACTCTCCCTTTACAAAGGCATTGAGAAAAAAAAAGGTTAACTTTTCAAGCTTTATGGTATTTTTTATGACTCACATTTATTAATGAGATCAACCGAAGCTCATCAGCCTTTTCATTTGAAGTCTCTTAAATTACTAAGTTTTTAGTATTAATAAATTTTGTAGCCTCATCTGATTGCAGTTCTGCAACACGCCAACAGTCTTATTTTATCTCTTTTTTCAATTAATGGGAAAAATCAAATATAACTGAATTCAAATGTACATCGCTATAAAAATTAAAGCTGCATTTCTCTTAGAGTTAGATTGAAAACCAACATACATGTCACAAATAGACCTAAAAATTGGTGAATCAAAATTGTATAAAGCAACCATTAAACTATTCTAAAAATTAAAGGCAAAAATACAGAGTCAGTTTTCACTTAAGTATTATATTTATAGGCCTACTTCGAAGCTTTTTCACAAATAATGCAAAACCTGCTGAAGGTGATGGCCATTTATACTAGCCTGTATAACTCAATGAATCAACAGAATGATCCGAAGTGGCGCCATGTGCCAGATCTCATTCCATGTGAGGGATTTCTGCAGGGCATTATCCCAATTGGTCCATTGTCCCTGTTGAGGTTGCTGGACTGCTTTCTGAACCCTTCTGGAATCTTCATTGAGCCGTATCTCATTGATGACCATGTCTCTTTTCTCTTTCCCTTCTGCTTTTGACCACTACTTCGCTGTAGATGATCCTAGCCCTTTCCGGTCAGTTTGAGTTTGTGAAAGCTATTGTGGGAGGGGCGGGGATGGCCCGGTAGCTTTCAATGCTCAACGACGAGCTTAGGGTTCTTATTTTGGATGGTTACGTGTTCTTTCACTCTCTATCTTCTCATCTCTCATAGAATGAAGGCAGGAGGCATTGTCTATAGTTTTATTCATTCATTCATTAAAGGCAAATGCTCAAGAAGGTACAGGAAGGCTCAGGAAGGCTCAGGAAGACTCCGGAAGGCTCCTGAGATGAACATTAAACACAGACATAAGCAATGTATCTTAACATATTCACATGATAATGAAATCAGTTGCGACATAGTTGTACTATCTTCGTGTTGTTTAGAAATGCCATACGACTCAGTGAAACAAATCACTGCAAGGAACATAATGGATAATATTAATACAACATAACAGGACTCATTCCTCCACTAAAGTATGGAATTATACACTGATAAACAGGCGGACGTAAATTGGTAAGTAGGTTAGTGAATATACTATTTTTCCGTCTCTTACTTGTTTCTCTCTCTCTCTCTCTCTCTCTCTCTCTCTCTCTCTCTCTCTCTCTCTCTCTCTCTCTCTCTCTCTCTCTCTCTCTCTCTCTCTCTCTCTCTCTCTCTCTCTCTCTTTATCTATCTACCCATCTAATGCCTGTATTCTATATACAAAATACAGCGCGTTACCGGTTTAAGAATGAAACTCGGTCTCTTTCTACTTCTCGATCTAATATCAGTTTCCAGGGCACCTCAAGCCACGAGAATGAGCAAAACAATATGAAATGCATAACCTCAAAGTCAGAACTTCATCGACTGTTTTACTAACAAATCAAACTATAACGGAATATTCTTATAGACTTTTAATCAAATAAATTAAAGCCAATAGTTCGCATAAATGTCGAATGATCTCCTCCAGAGTTTGGATTAGCATCCTATTGATATATGCAATGAATTATCTAAATACAAAGATGCTACCAGATCTAGATCACTAAGTGTGCTACATTACATATTTGGAAATACCCCCAGCACCGACTGCCTCTAGATGTTGGTCAAACTGACGGTCGTTCGTTCGATGGTCGAATGTAAAGTTAGTTTGAGAGATACCCCTTTTTATGTAATTTACGGAGGGCCTACTACGTGTTGGACTCCACTCTAAAATTAGTATATGATGCACAATTTAATTGCGAGCGTCACTGGTGACTCATATGGAAGGATGGGGACTTGGGACCAATTCTGGCATTGTCTTCAGGTAGGTACGATCCTCCTACTGCGTAACTGAGCTGATTCATTCGGTTTTGACGTCGGGGATTTCCCAAGCGTTTCCACTCCCACGCTTGCACACGTTGACTCATTGTTGCTGGGGATCATTGAGTACAACTTTATACCTTTACCTCAAGACTTAATGACGAGAAAAGGTGGACTTAAAGAAGTAATGAGGGGAATTAACGGAGGAATAAAGCGATTAATAAAACTATTAACATTGAAATACTATTATCATTGTTTTATCAATAGCCCAAAGGTACATATCCCACATTTGCCCAATCACTTCTTTAATCTTAAGGCACTCTTTGGCTTCGTCTACGGCTTCGACAACTTTCCATTTCCTACCTGTCTTTATGGTCGGTTGCACAGTGTATTCACAACCGGGTCCTCAGAGTCCTCTAACATAGAGAGTAGCCTGACTTTGCCACATTTATACTCTTCCAAGATGGATTCTAATGGGAGTCTCAGCTTTGCTTTGTGGCAGTACATTGCCACATCTGTGAGACCCGGAGGTACCCCTAACCACCTCCTGGTGAACTTAGTGATCTTAGCTTCTATTGCCTCAACTGTAGTTGAGCAGATTTCATAGACCAGGAGTGGCCAGAGAAGCTTCGGAATTAGCATGAACTGTAGGCACCACACTTTCAGCTTACCCTGAAGGCCACATCTGTTGTTGGCTAGCAGGCCTTCGGTAGCAAGTTCTACTGTTTCTAGTCCTCTTTTGGTATCTTTCATGGATGAATCGTATCATCTCCCAAGGCTCTTAAATGGTTCTTGACTGACCACTGTGAATTTCATCGTCGCATCTATCTTACCTTTCCTTACTGAAAGACTGCTAGACTTCTTTGGTTTGAATTTCATCCTGCACCATGCCATAAAGACGTCGAGGCGCTCTAGCATTCGGCATGTTTCATCTGCTTTTGAGCAGATTATGGTGGTATCATCCATGAATGCTTTCAAAATTTTTAACACTCATGTAGTTTGGCTGGAAGTAAATATATATTCTCAAACAAATTTATTTAAACAGATTTGAAATAGTTTTTATATTAGGTGATAGCCCTATATAATTTAGATGTGATTTACACATATTTATACATGTATTTATTTTAAAATATTTATACATGTTGCTATACTGTTTTCTATATCAGGCTCTGAAAACTCTGAAACTTTTTCCTCTCCCTTTGGAAAGTGGGAAAGATTGTAAACTGCTCCGAAATTTTGGTGACAAGATCTGCAAAATGTTAGATGAAAAGCTGGCTCAATACATAATGGATGGTGGTAATTGTCTAAGACTTTCATACGTTCAAATGTATAATTTATCTTTGCAGTGATAAGTATTTTGGGTGAATTACGTGATTGAATTATTCTTTAAAACTATTGTATTTAAATTTTACACTTATGACATGTGAAAGAGCAGAAAAGTCAATATGAAAACTGCATTAGTAAACATAAAAGGATAAGAGAAATAATTTATCAAATATAAAGCTGTCTTAGATTGAAAAAAAAAAGTCTTGTTCAGGATCTTTTTACAATGGCCTATAATGAGCTTATTAAGGGTTAGGAAGATCCTGATTCCTATTTCATAATCAGCAAAATTTGATCATGCAATAGGCACATTAATTAAAAGTGCTGTTTGCTGACTATGAATCCTCTGGCAACAATTTTCATCTTCACTGGGCTTACACATTGACAAAGTGTTGATTACATCAATTTATATTTTACAAAAGGCAGCATGGCAGATAAAAATGTCTTTTCATTTCTAAAATAATAAACTTATAGTTGTCAGAGAATAAAGCTTCAATTATTTTAATTTTACCTACCATAATTTTGACATCAGGTGTGCTACCAGTGCCAACAGAGCCTCAAGAAAATCATGCATCTACTTCTAATGGACAGAAGCTCATGGTCCAAACAACTGCTTCATCAAGCATGCCACTTCTTCCAAACTGCCCAAGTACTGCCAGTTCTCATTTTGCATTTAGTCCACAAAAAAGAAAAGGTCCCAACTCCGTTTCCTCAACAGGATCATCAAGCAGCCGAACTGCAGCTCACACTGTTAGTGATGATTCTGAAAGTGATACAGAGAGAAGACCCCCACCACAAAAGGTGCAAAATAGCCTCTTGCTAATAAATCCTCAACAACTTACATTTTTTGTCTTGAACAACTTGACAATTAGAGATAAATGAGTTAGTTAGGTATATAAGAGGTGTCTAATTTTTCAACAAATTGGAACAGAAAAAAATGTTTTTCTCTCTTTTCTCATTTAAACTAATGTGAAAGAATGTTGTTGATATTCTGATATATGACCAAATTTCCTATTTTATTTTTGCGAACCTCAGTCATCAGGAGACTCTGCTTTCTGAGTTTGTTTTTATTTTATTTTATTTTTTTATGTTGCCCTTTTCAGGCAGGTGGTAATTTTTGTGATAAAAGAAGCTTAAGATTAAAATATGTGAGTTCCATAGTTTTTTTTTTTTTTTTTGTTCAATATATAAATATATGAAAAAATTAAGGCATAATTCTGATTTCCTAAAGCTATAAAAATGAAATCCATACCTCTCGCACTGGTTTACAGAAGAGAGCGCCATCAGGTAATGCTCGTGAATATGTGCCTGCCTACAGATCTGGACCATATTCTTTGATTCTCTCCCTGTACAGGACCATGCAGGTTTTTTTTGTTGTTATTGTTTTCCTGTATTTTTTAAGTGTTAACTTTGATATACACTATGCTCTTGATTTTGGTATCAATAATACCTGACATTATTATACATTCATAAGCATTCTATGCCTAAAAAATATTTGGAATAGCAATACTGCTAAAGTAAATATTTTTAAAACAACATAATTTTTAATTGCAATTTAAGTTTATAGTGGCTTTCTGGTATGCAAGGGTTTAAAATAACAGACTGATAAAGGAAGGTGAGAAGCAAAAAGGAACCAGAACTTTTACTTCTCCTCATCCTTGGACTTAGAGATAGAAATAAAAGACTGCAAGGCAAAAATGCAAGAAATAGTATGTGTGAGATGATAATAACGGAAAAAAATAAAAGGGAGGAAAGGTGTGAGTGGGAGGTGATAAGGGAGAATTTGATTACTCCCAAAAATGTCCTTGCAGTTTAATCTAGATTCTTTTGAATATTATTATGCTTGAAGTAAAATTTGAATTTCTGTTGGTTTTTTTTTTTATATAAATTTTGAATATAATCTATTGAGCAGGCAGTGGGTCATTTGAATTGTCACTTTTGCATGAATGTCAGAACTCTTTATTCCTTTTTTTAATGGCAGTGTACGCTCATATGCCTGCTATGTTGTAAGCTCTTAATGATTTTTCTTCCAGGCTGCTGGTTATCGAGGCTACATGTCTAAAGTTGAATTAATTGAGGCTGCACAGCCCTTGGCAGATAAATCTTTTACTGTTGTAAGTTATATCTAAAATCTCATCATTGAAATGAAAGCTTCATATCGTAGATTTATATGCAAAGTTAATTAACTTGTTGTCTACATATAAAAATGTTCATGGTGCTGGAATACTTAATGAATGTTTTATTTCATTTGCAAATATCTTATACTTCCTAAATGTACAACATTGCATTTTATTTATAACAGCTTCATATTATCTTATTGACATTGCTTTTTTATGATTAATGCAAAGACTTGGGTTTCTTTTTATATCTCTAGCCTGATCCTGGGAGTCGATATACAGCTTGGTCTTCTATGGGATCTCTTCTCAGGAAAGGCCTTGTTATCAAATACAGCAACCCAGCTAAGTAAGACCATATGCTCTACCAAGGTTTTTTTTTAAATTAAGTTTGAATAAATTTCAAATATTTTGTGATACACTGTAATAGATTTCTATGTTTTTACCATGGTCAAAATCACCCATGCTGCATAGACCAAGTTTAACTGAAGTTTGTAAATTTTCAATTTTCCTTTGATTTGTGATAATCTATGACAAGTATATAACTTTTTTTTGAGCAAGTTCATCTTTGAAAGGATAAAAAGTAGAATTTCACTAAAATAAAAACTTAACTTAAATTCTGCCCCCTCTCCAGGCGTAGGAAAAAAATTTAATAAAAAAACAAAACAAATGTTTTTACAGAAAGAATGCGTTCAGACTTTATGCACCAGTCTGTAAATTTAAGCATCATATAAAAGCCATGTATACTGTAAACATTGAGGTTAGGCCTTCATATCTCTTTAAGCCTTGCTTGCTCAATAAACAAAGAATGATTAGCGCTTTTTATTATATCTCTCTCACTATCATAGTATCAATTTCTATAACCATCCCATATTCTTTGTACCCACATACTCCTAATAATCATAACTCCCTGATATTTAGGTCCTGCAATTAGGGATAGTTGACTAGATTTGGAAAAGCTCAATACTCATATACCCTCCTAAATCAGTTCACACAGCTTTGCTATTCACATGATTGTGGATCAAGTACATATGGAGTCTAGATTCTGTATTTTATCTATATGTACATAAAAATAAAATCTTGACCTTGAGAAGGGTTTTGTCTATTTTGCTCACATTGAGTTGGTGAAAAAAGAAAAAGCTTACTGCAAATTGAGGCAAACTAAAAATTCTTTATAGGCCTTTTTTCCCATTTAACCTTTTCACACAAATACAAATCTACTCCACTTGTTCTCTTACTAGACCAACCAATGAATTTTCATTCTCAAAATGATGTATCCAACATATGCCATGCTTATGACTCTCTAAGAATTTCTACTTAATATCAATGTTTTATATACTAGCACGCCCAGTCTTTTTACATTTTTTTCATGCAGGTTTGTTCTCACAGAGAAAGGGCAAGCTTTAGGAGAGAGATTAGAGGAAGCAGAAAAAGGGAATAATACTTCAACCATTAACCAGCAAACCATCAACTCTCAAGCAAGGAGCAATTCATTGTCAGCAAATGATCTTGGCTCAAGTTTCTCAAGTAAAGCTGCTGGAACAGCCAACCATTACATTTCACCAGGTTGTCAGGTTTTTGATACAGGGGATGCAGATTTGGATGCTGCTCTAAATGCAAGTCTAATTGCAAACTCTCAGCCTGATCATAACAGATCATTCAATTACAACAAGGATTTTGAAGAAAATGCTCTAAACGCTAATTTGAATAAGAGTTTGGAAGTTAACAGTTATGCAAGTGAAGCAAAGACTGGAGCTGAGGACCCATATTTAGAAGCAGCTTTGAAGGCAAGTCTTGAAACAAGCTTATCCCAAGATACTCTCCAAATTAAAATTTCTACAGGCGCTTGCAACAGGTCAGTCTCTCAACAGCAATATGATGACTATGAATTCAGTGTTGAAGACACAGACTTGGAGGCAGCCATAAAAGCAAGTCTTGAACCTAATTCTGCACTAGCATCTTCACCCACAAAGACCCTGGATATTGCTGCTCTTCCTAAATCACATTCTACCCCTGTACCAGAAACCAATATAGGCATAAGACCGCTGCCTAGTCTGTCACCTTCCATAGGAGACAGATCAGGTAGTGATGATAGTGAGAATGATGAGGAAATGAAAAGAGCAATAGCTGAGAGCCTTCTGTCATACTCTCAAGAGCTCTGCACGTCTCAATGTACACAGTCAGATCCTTCAGAAGAAAATAAATGTGAGGTTGTAAACCAAAGTCCTAAGATTACAAATAAGCAACTTGATCAGCTCAAATCAATAGATAACAATGAGTCAGTTCTAGTTATTAGTGATGATGATGATAATGATGATAAATGTGTAAATACAAGTTTAAAAAAGGAATCTACTGCTGATTCTCCATCAAAGTTTTCTAAACGACTTCATGAAATAACACCATCTCCATCACCTCCTTCTTGTCCTCTCCCAAATTTGCCCTATTCCCCAGACATTGATGCTACTAAAAAAACTACACTTAAAATGCCAGCTTGCCTACGGTCATCATCTCCTAAAATTTCCACCAAGATGGGGCTTATTTCAAAAGCTTTTGCAAATAAGGAACCTTCTTTTCTTAAAATAGGATTAGACAATAAAGATTTGGGGGGTGTGGTCGTTATTGCTGATGATGATGATGTGGAAAATAATAATGGATTGAAAACTGCCCCACTCAATGTAGCACCTATTTTATCTATGGATAGTGATGATGACTTGCCAGACCTTGATGTTCCATTGTTTCAGAGGTTGTTAAACAAAGGAAATATCCAATCTGATCTGCTGAAAGATTCAGCAACTAGCAAGAAACATCAAGCAAATATAGTGAAGCCATCAGATTGTGTTGACTCCATACCAGTGACTGATGCCATGCATTCAAAAAATGATAGAGCTGTGTCGATCAAAGAAACTTGTAAAAGCTCTAATGAAAAGTTATGCAAGCCATCTGAACCAGGTAGCTCTGTTTGCCATCAACCTACTTCATCAGTTCTCCCTTCAGAAAATCAAATTGGGAATATTTGCATAGAGAAAGAGAGCAACCAAAAGGTCAGTACTAATCCAAGCCATCTCACATCTGCTGACTCATCTTCAGTCCTATCATCATCATCATCATCATCATCATCTGAGTTGGAACAATTCTTTGCAACTTGTACTCCTGATTTCACATTGCAGCCTGGAACTTTTGATATCATCTTATGCTTGGATAACAGAGAATTTTATGGAAGGTATGTGATTTCTTTTTTTTTTTTATTAATATTATTTATCTGTTGTTTGATGGAAGGTAAATTAATTCTTTTTTTGTGTGTGTGTTTTTAACTTATTTTATTTTTTTCTGTTACCTAAAATAGTTTTCTAAGTACTTTACTTGCATGACAATAAGTAAAGCAGGGAAAATGCAACTGCTTGTTTTCAACCTCAGAGGCACTGAGTTAGTGCAATTTGCTCGTAAGCTCTACTGTCAATGGAGACAAGGGCTCATTGAACCTCATGCTGGGACTGATTAAATGAGTTACTACCCTACCACCAGAGAGCTTAGGCCAGAATGCTAATCTCAGATCTCCATACTGTGAACCCAGAAAAATGTGGCACCCCTATATTTATACACAGACAGAAACATTTTATTAAGAATAGGGCTTATTATGTGGGATCTGATCCCACCACCTGATGGTCGCTTTCTTATTAACAGTGTATTGTTGAGCTATCTGGCATGCCAGGTTTAAATTCAAATCTAAGAAAATTCTCCCCTGATTATTATTGGAAAGCCTTTTATATAAAATGACAGCTTTCACACAGTTTATGCCAAGAATCGAAGATAAAAATTTCATAAGAAATATCATGTTTCAAAACTGATATACAAAACAACCATTTTTTTCCTCATGAGCATTATAATTTTCCATTTTGCCAGCAAAAGCAGCTGTAAGACTCTGTTGCCAGATCTGATGAAGAATGGTGTCCAGTGTGACCTCAGGTTGTTACATGTTGGAGATCTGCTATGGATAGCCAGAGAGAGATTAGGCCCACAGATTGACAGGTATCATGAAGACTATCTTTACCACACATTTCTTTTGTGTTAGCTCTTATGTTGTAATTGCGTTACATCTGGATTCTCTCACATAGATTTAACTGATTTAGTCTGAGCCAAGCAGGTCAACTGTTTAGTCTATGGGCTTACTCTGGCTTGCTGTTTTAATACCCATAACCATGATTTTGATAGATTTAACTAGATCATTGGGCTTAAATTCTTCGAATTGAAAACTTTTTACTCCTTGAGTTTTCTTTTTTGGAAATATGCATTATTTGTATTATATCAACTTATGCTTATACAAAGAAGAGATTCAAGCTAATGTACAGAATACACATTTATAATCTAACCATTATTATGCTACTGACAAAAAGTGCTAGATCAAGACTATCTCATAGCATTTAGAACACATTCATGCTGCAAAATTTTGAAAGGATGCATTAGTAGAGCAAACACATACATTTCACATATTTCTTAGTGAATTCTCTGCTTTTGTGCTTCAAGAGATCTGAACAAACTTTAAATGGAGGCAACTGGAAAGAGCATATTCCATACTTACTAAATTTAAGTCCATTTGTGGATTAATAAGAATTTTTTCCTAGCCTTTTATTTTGTGCGTTTTCTTTTTCAAGCATTATAATTCATCAACCATATGTACTCCTATTTAAAGTATCATGTCTCTGTTATTTGTTAAAGTTGAGTGTTGTGTAATTTTAGTAAAGATGTAAGAAACTCTAGCAGTGTACTGTGGTTATTTTAGCCAGGAGGAGAAAATAATTCATTCAAGTTGAATCAAGGAATAATCTTTATTAATTAAGTGAAAAACATCCAAAGGATTTTCTATTACAGGGTCCAAGGACGAGAGCTAGTTTTGAATTACATCATTGAGAGGAAACGAATGGATGACCTGGTCAGCAGTCTTACTGATGGTCGCATGAAGGAGCAAAAGGTGCTATGGCGTTTGGTGTTCTCATCACTAAAAACTTATCAATTGTTAAATTGTTTGTGAATTACTTTACAATTTCTGTGTTAAAAATGAAGCAGTATTCTTAAATGAACCCAGTCTTTAATAATCTGTTTAAAAATAGAGAGTGCGGCTTTAATTATGCTTTTATGTTAATATTATTCACTTTGTGTCTTTTAAAAAGTCCAAGAGAATGGGATATCATACTGATAGTCTGGCACTTTTGACTAGTATGAGGAAAGGTTATATGACTATATTAGATTTACACAAATCTTTGTGATCGGAGGTAACTTTTGATTACTTTGGTAAAAGTAAAATAGAGATTTACAATCTTTTATACATTAATTTACTTTACTGCAATGTCTGGTGTTGAATTTCCTAACAAAAATGTCCAGACTTCTATATTTTTTTATTTGAAGAGAAAGGGCTGCATCCAACAAAAACAAAATTGCTTGAGCAACTTTCAATATGTAATGTTTACTCTTACCTCTTGATATTGCAATAAAGGAATGCAGTTTATTGGCCATCTTTTGTTCTACTCTTTCCTTTCATTAGTTTTTTTTTTTTAATCTGTTTTCCAGTTTTGCCTCAAGCATTGTGGCTTATCAGAAACCATCATCCTTATTGAAGAGTATGGATCTGTTCAAAACTTCAGTCTGTCTGAAGAAAGAATTAAACAATCTATAGTCAACTCCCAGGTGAGTGTAATGTCATGATAACATAAAAATAGATAGACTGTAAAAGAATTTATCTAAGCTTTACCTCAAAAGAAACCGATTGGCCATTAATTCCGCTTTTCATTCAGTTGCTATGTTTATTTTTTACAATTTTTTATTCTTGAAAACACTTTCATTTTTCAGATAATTGATGGTTTCAAAGTCAAAAGATGTGCAAATGGAAGAGATGCAGTATCCTACCTAGCCATCATGACTCGCTTCCTTCAGCAGAACCTCTGTGTAAGTTAGGTTATAGTGTCCTTTATTTATTGAAATTGATTTTCTAACAGAAATTTTCACATCGCCTTTGATCAGTTTTAAGTCCCATAATATTCATGAATCTTACAAAGAGAAGAATAAAATTAGAATTGTGCTTTGTTGGAACTAACTACAGTCCAACATGATGGCTTTGATTATAGATCCCTCAAAATCACATGTTTTTTGTTTTTCAAAAAGTTTTTTTTACTCTTAACGATTTCCTTCTCTTTAACTTTTATAACACTTTTTTTTGCTGTGATTAAAACAATTTATGGGCAGTTTAGCTAACCAATACTCCTTAGGGTTTTGCTTTAGCCTCTAGCATGTGTCTATGTAAAAACCATCCTTCACTTGATGTCAAAAACAGTCAATTGCAAGTAAATAAATTTTACAAGGGTCTGAGTGCAAATTACTCATTCTTTTTAGAATAATAAAATCGTGCTGATGCACATCAATATATATTGTAAAAAATCTGTAGCAATGCAAAAAGCAGACGTTTGGTATTCAAATTCTTGGTATAAGTTTTCTTATATTGCTTCAGGAATTTTATATTCTTTGCAGCTTCAAGTTCTGATATAGCTTTTTTGTTTACACCAGTTTCCCTATATAATTTGAAGGGCTCTATGCCTGACTGTGATTATTTTTACTGTGGAGAGTCTGCCTTGTATGGTCTTTATTCTGCAATGTCAAACACCTAAACTGTCAATACACATGACTAACAAATCATCCGTCAAAACCTAATTCTTTGTAGCAAAAACTTTTTTTTTCTTTTATATCTCTTTAAAATGTCTAAATGTCTCTGTTTCATCAAAGATGCTAAAAATGTTTAAGTGATACATATGAAATCTTTAGTCTGCAAGCTCTATTATCAAATCTAACACATTCTGAGGTGTAGGATGAATAAAGTCTTCATCTCTGGTACAGTGAAATTGAGAGACTCTGGTTATTATTAAGTTCATATTAAGCTACTTCCACTTTTTATATAAAGGAGTAAACAATTAATAGGAGAAACATCAAGAGTATTATTATTTTGTAAAACATTTAGGCCTGGGTAAAACTGTTAAAGCAAAATTAATTGCCTGAAGTCTATGAGCCTGAAGGAGATAGACTCAAGATCTGGAATATATGTATATCTTATTATGAACATCAAAAGTGCTGATTTTTTTTTTTGTGTGTGTGCCTTATGTAAAGAGTTAGGATATTGTCTCCTTTAAACTTTAAACATATCTGCAAATTTGACTTCTGACTACCAATTCTGATGCTGTTGTAGCTCAATCAATCAGTCAGCATATGCCATGCTCTTTAAGAGGGAGGGGGGGATTATGACCTTCCATGCATCTCTATCCCTCGTCCCTTTCAGTGCTTCTCTCACTGAAGCCATTTGTTAGTCCATTCAACATCTTTTCTCACTGTTTTCTCTATATGCCTTTTCGCTCAGTCATTCCTGTTGTGACAAGATGTTCCAGTTTCTCTCTTCTCATCACATGGCCAAAAAAGGTGCTTGACGTTTACGTACTCTATTTATGAATGATCTTGTTGTGTCAGCTTCTTGAAAAACTTTTGTTTGATTACTTTGCAGTCCATGAGATTCATAGGATTCTCCGAAGGAACCATATTTCTGTTGCATCCAGTTTCTTGCAGCTGAATTGAGTTAAATCTTTATTATGATTTCCTTTTAAACTTTGAATTACTTATTTTTCTTTAAGACAATCTGTCTTCAACTGTATTTGATTTGTGCTGTTGTCTGTCAACTTTCTTCTGTGTAATGTTGCCTCTAGAGTTCACGCAAACCAGGATATTGATTGAGTTTGTCAGTCTGAGTATTTTCTTCATTAGAATTTTTTTCCTTTGAAGTTTTTTAAATTTAATTTTACTTCAATATCCTCCCATTCTTTTACTCAGAATAAGACTCTTCATGCTGTGCCTGTAGAGAAAATGAAGTTGTTAAAGGGTCATCAAAATGTACATAGCAGAGAGCAATACCTTGCCCCTTTCACTGCGTTTAATGAGGCTGCAGTGAAGCACAAGGTAATCTTGTTGGTTTGACCCTATTAATAATATATTTTACTTATAATTAACCGCATACTGGATTTTTTGTTTTTTTAACTTAAAGTACCTTATATTTTTTTTCTGTTTTATGTTGTTTCTGCGTATTTAAAACAAGAATGTTGTAACAAGTCCTTTTTTTTAATTATAAGGATTCATATCTATTGAAATAAGGCTGCACTTGGCCAGAAATTGAATTTATTGTATGCAAATTCATGAAGATTGCCTGTATTCACATTTTATTTTATTAGTTTAAAAATGTACTGGTACTGTTATTTATTTATCTGATACTGTAATCTTAGAAATAGCACTTGCTGTGATAGAACACAAAAATCAGTACTCTTGATAATAAGACTTAATGCATACCTTGACTCTTTCAGGACCTCAAAGTAACTGAGCTGTTTGCCAAGCAGCTAATTCAAGTGCCTGGAGTCTCTGCTGAGAGGGCTAAGGCCATTACCAATGTCTACCCTACTTTGAGTTTGTGAGTAGTATATCTTTCAAATGTCTAAGGTGTATAGCTGATTCATCAAAAGCATTCTTCTTGTATTGCTTTTGGGAGTGTTTTAGGAGATTTCAACCATTTAAAACTACTGCCATAACAGAATTTAATGATAATGAGTTGCTTAAAACATTTTGAAACCAGAATTGAACTTGGTAAAATGTTACTGCTACAAAATGTTAGAGTGTAAGATCCATTCATTTATTACTTAAATTTTCAAATTATTTTATGACAGATAAATTAGTTATTTGTTGTACAGGTGGAAATATTTGTGTAAGGATTCTACCGATTACATTCTTCTTTGAATTTTATTGATTGTGCCTTTCTCTTATCACATGTCTGTATCTTTAATTATGTATGATTTTTGTTCTTGTGTGAGATGAATACGCTTTCTTACCTCCTATGCTGTCTTACTCTTAGTTGAATGGAGAATAATATAAAAATTTTACCTGTCTGTTAAGGTTACTGGATGCATACAAGAAATGCAACAACGCAAAGGATAAAGAGAAGCTTCTGGCTACAGTAAAGTATGGGAAGAATGAAAGGTACGCATACATTTTTTATTTTTATTTTATTTTCTGTATAAAAAAATTTGTTCTAGAAACGCCTGTCCTTCTTATTATTATCAATTGCTGAAAAGGAAATCAGGAAAATTCAACAAATTTCCTTACTGCCAAAATTCTCTTCCAATACCTCCCATTTTTATTGGTCTTCATCACTGAATATTATCTGCTGAATTAAGACTTCTTTTTCATTGATTTTTTTTTTACTTTCTCTCTTCAGGAATCTTGGGATTGCAATCAGCCGAATGCTGCACATGCTGTATACACAAGAAAGTCTTTCTTGACCTTTTGTTTATGGTATACTTGCAATACTTCAGTGTGCTTCTGATTGCCTTCCTGCCCATTAAGCACAATTAAGATTGATGTAATGAATATGTATAATAGTCTAACTGAAATATCTTGTCACATGATATGTATATGTATATTGAATAAATATCTACAAACATTTAATTTTTAAAAATACTCTTAAGTGTACATGATATTTTTTTTTCTCTTGATTTTGTTGTGTTGACATTTTCCTTGCTCTGTACAAAATCAGTGAAATATTTATTGCTATGAAATTATGATCCCAAAGAAATCCTTGGCTTAGATAAGTTATAGTTACACTATATTGATATACTTAAACACCTGATGCCCTGACATTCTAATAAGCAAAGCTTTTAACACTTAATCATAATACTAAGTCTCCCTGGGCATGCAGTTGAAACCTCATAATTCGAATTGTATGGGAATGGATTAAATCTTCGAATTAAGAGTATTCGAATTACAAAAATGGGTTTAACAGAGTCTAAGACTCATTGAGTGAGTGTGTACTGAGTCTCCAACGAGCAACCCTCCCCTTCCCCCGTCCCACTTTGCTATCAGTATCAGTACAGAGTTTCTACTGGCACTTAATTGTTAATGCATCTGCTCTCTTCTTGATTTGTAAGCGCACTGATCAGCCTTTCTTGGGCAGTGACTGGCATTGCTTGCTGCTTGAGAGATGCATGTAGCACTTTTGTGATGCCTTATGGGGTGGTATCGACTTCGAATTAAGAGAATCAAATCAGAAATACTTCGAAATACGAGTCCAATTCTAACAAAGCCAAAGAGAAAAAAAAAAAAACTATCATCTCGCAAAATTCGGTTTATGAGAAATTTGAATAATCAGACTTTGGTTTTTGAGGTTTCCACTGTATTATTATTAGCAAGATTGCAGTAGCACTAATTGGTAGATAGCATTTTTGAGAGAAACAAGATATAGCAGAGAGGATGAATGACAAATATTGTAGGCTTCATATTTATCACAGACTTGAACATAATACAAAGAAAAGGAAGATATGACCTAAAGAAATAATATTGATAATGTCCAGCAATGATTTTAGATAGCAGCATTCATAAAGTGAAAATGGCTGCAAATAATAGTTGCTCTGATATGAGTATGTTTGAAGGCATTCACCTACAAAATTTTTTACTTGTTTTCTTTTTTAATTGGTTTAATGCCTGGGTTGCAATGAATAGTAGATTTAATTTTTTGGTCACACTACATGAAAAGTATTCTATCAAAAACTTTAGTCCATAAAACAATGCATTTACATGTATGATGACCATCAAATTTAGACATGCACTCTGAGTCTGATAAAACTACATGTATATTTAATGTAAAGACCATGCCTTGGATTTCTTCAGTTCAATTTAATCCATTTACAGATAGAAATTGTATATGTTAGACAAAAAAAATGTTCATACAGTTGTAGAAAAGTACATGTGCATGTAATATGTACAAATAATTAAAAACATAGGTTAAATAGGTGATATGTCTGAAGCCTGGTAAATTACTGAAAAACATTCAAGAAATCTAAGCTCAATTACTGCAGGAAATTTTGAAGCCTGTTAAAGACTCATTCATCATTTCAAGCCAAAAAAAAATTGTTCATATTTCATCTTCTTCTTCTCCCTCCTCCCCGGTTCTAGCTAACTGCTGCCCCATGAGCTGGCTTCTCTGTTTCTGTTTCTCCTTCTCTCTCTCTCTCTCTCTCTCTCTCTCTCTCTCGCTCTCTCTTTCCGCCTCTCTCCCCATCTGTCTTGTTCTCTATGTACATTTAAAAAAAACAAGCACCAGCTTCATATGTTTCGAGTCTGTGGAATGATTGGTATGTACTAATACACACTATTGTACGTCAAGAGCAACTTTGAATTGAAGTACCAGTAGATGGGATTTCTTTCTATCTTTATTTTAAGATTTCTGTCTATCTATCAATCTTTCACTTACCATTTTCTCCATTCTTCTGGTCTCTGCATCTCTTTCAATGTCTATTTTTTTTCCCGTTCTATTATCTTCACCCTCCTGTCTCTCTCCCTCTCTCTCTCTCTCTCTCTCTCTCTCTCTCTCTCTCTCTCTCTCTCTCTCTCTCTCTCTCTCTCTCTCTCTCTCTCTCTCTCTCTCTCTCGCTCTCTCTCTCTTACCCCCTCTCTTGTCTCTTTCTCTATCATTACTTTTAATTTTTTAATATCTCACTTGTTTGTCCTTCTGATGGGTTATCTCTTTTTTCTCTGTCTTCCTCTCTCTTCAGATTTTCTTGCACTCTCTGTGTCTCTCTTTGTATTCTTTAATTACAACATCCAAAGTTGTGAGCAAAAACATAGCCTACAGATAGGGGGGTTCCCCCCCCCCCCCCCTCTCTCTCTCTCTCTCTCTCTCTCTCTCTCTCTCTCTCTCTCTCTCTCTCTCTCTCTCTCACTCTCTTTCTCTTTCTCCTCTGTCACTCGCTAGCTCCATGTTCTTACATCCGACTCTTTTTATTTCCTCCTACTCTCTTTTCTCTCCTCTGGTCTCTCTTCTTTCTTTTCTCCCTCTTTTGACGCCATGCATGGGAAGGTGGTGCTGATACATCCAAGATGCGGTATATGTGTTATGAACTGGGCTTTAGTAATATTCTGGTACATACTCTGTACAAAGATAGGATGATCGCTTCCGAAACGGATTCTGAATATTAAATTACACAAGGGCGTTCATTATCCGTTATGATAACAGTACGAAATGTATATAAAGAAGTAATTTCTAATTTTCCTTTATTTTCCATTTTTTTTTGTGAGCAGCTTTCTAACATGATTATTCATATTATGAAGTATATACTTAAGCCAAATATTGAACTTACTCGTTTTATACTTTCAAAACGGTGTTGAGATAAAGATTTAAAAAGTAACAAAAACTAGAAAGCGCGCAAGTCTCTTAGAAATGTACAGAGAAGTAAAATATCTTATTAAAGCTGAAACTCAACATGCCATTGGCATACTGAAATGATTTAGCTTTTGAAAAAAAAATTGTTAGCAAATAATTATGCTGAAATTGAAATTATAATTAAATACCGAATAGACGATACGCAATTACACATAGACTTAGATGAGGAAGTTCTTTACTCGAGGCGCCGATGTGACCATATTCAGTTTGAACAAAGCAGAAATATGAGCCAGCAGAAGAGCACTTAACCCAACCCGGAACAATTACATCGCATGTCGATAGAGACTCATGTCTACATAGATCCGAGGTTGCATTGAACAAATTTGAAGAGATCCTGAAGAAGCAATAATTAAGTTCAGCGTATTCATGGGAAAAGAAAAAAAGTGGAAGAAACGGAATTAAAAAGTTTTGTACCGGTATCACAAGTGAGATGAGGATTCTTTACTGATATGTCGGAGGAATTAAATAATACTTAATTAAAAAAAAAAAAAGAACCGATTCCATTTCACTCCAAGTTATGCCCTTTATAGAATGACCATTTATTTGTTATTCTTTAGCTTCAGATTTTAAATTAGAGAAAATATTGTTTGTTCAGTATGGCACGTCCCCTGCATGCAGGTCTCATCACTTTCTCGCATACTAAATCCCGTTGGGACGGAACCAAAAAAAATGAGAAGCCAGATAATCTCACTAACGGCATTGGATCGAATATTATGTTATTTTACTGTGGATCTAAAACCTAAAGCGGATGTTCAATCTCGCAATATTTATCCATGTCTAAAGTAAACAGGTGGAGTGAAAAACAAAGAGGAAAACAAAGAAGTAATAGTAATACTAATAGTCATTAAAGATCGCAATCAGTGGTTGTTCAGTCTTTAATAATTGATAGCTCCATGAGTGATTGCCTTCCACTGCAGCATCCATAATAGCGTGCGTTACGTGCTTCAAGGGTGATTACTATCTATAACTCGGCCATAATTAATGATATTGAGTTTGTTACTGTGAGATAAAATCAGAAAAAAAAAAACACAGGGATAATGAGGTCTAAACAGATGTAATGGTACTTGTACATATGGTGAGAGAAATAACGAGAGCGCGCAAGGTGGTTTAGATAGATAAATCATATCTATATCCAGTGGTTAAAGCAGAAAGTGTGGGTATAAAGAGAAACAAGGTAGCGACAGCAGCAGCATTAGTAGTAGTAGTAGTAGTAGTAGTAGTAGTAGTAGTAGTAGTAGTAGTAGTAGGAGGAGGAGGAGGAGGAGGAGGAGGAGGAGAAGTGGCAGCAGCAGCAGCAGTAACAGTAGTAATAGTAGTTGTAGTAGTAGTAGGAGGAGGAGAAGGAGGAGGAGGAGGAGGAGGAGAAGTGGCAGCAGCAGCAGCAGTAACAGTAGTAATAGTAGTTGTAGTAGTAGTAGGAGGAGGAGAAGGAGGAGGAGGAGGAGGAGGAGAAGTGGCAGCAGCAGCAGCAGTAACAGTAGTAATAGTAGTTGTAGTAGTAGTAGTAGTAGTAGGAGGAGGAGGAGAAGTGGCAGCAGCAGCAGCAGTAACAGTAGTAGTAGTAGTAGTAGTAGTAGTTGTAGTAGCCGTGGTAGTAGTAGTAATAGTAGTTGTAGTAGTAGCAGTAGTAGTAGTAGTAGTAGTAGTAGTAGTAGTAGTAGTAGTAGTAGTAGTAGTAGTAGTAGTAGTAGTAGGAGGAGGAGGAGGAGGAGGAGGAGGAGGAGGAGGAGGAAGAGGAGGAGAAGAAGTGGCAGCAGCAGCAGCAGTAACAGTAGTAATAGTAGTTGTAGTAGTAGTAGTAGTAGTAGTAGTAGTAGTAGTAGTAGTAGTAGTAGTAGTAGTAGTAGTAGTACTAGTAGTAGTAATAATAATAGTAATAGAAGTAATAATAGTAGTAGTATTAGTTGCAGCAGGAGTAGTACTTAGTAGTAGAAGTTAGCCTTGTAGAAGGCATAGCCTTATTACTATATCAACCTAAAAGGCTAATGCGGGAGGTTGAGTGAGGAAACTAAGAAAGGCAATGTGAGCGGAATCTTTAAATATCGAGTCGATTTTGACATTGGCTTTACTTATTCTTTAAAAAGCAATTGACTTTTCTGTCATAGATTAATTCTCGTGTGTTTAAATTGAGAACTTGAGATCGAGCACTATATTGACAACAACAACAACAGCAATTATAATAATAATAACAATAACAACAACAACAACAACAACAACAACAACAACAACAGCAACAACAGTAGACCTTACTTGTTATTACAGATATTCACTATTTCATTTCTTGTTCAGGCACTAGTTAACATGGTAGCTATCTTATGTATTTGGACTGTTAATACAAAGGTTTTAATACTAATCTTAGCCCCGATCCTAGCTTTTTTGTAGCTGGCTCAGATTTCATGGAATCAGCACGAACATTGGATTTGTGGAAATCATTAATTTCGAGGATTAAGTTTGTAATATGCCTGTGCCATCCAATCTGCTACTGAAAATTAGAAATTGCATTTTTAGTTTAATGCGTTTTACGTCAAGTGCAAACAGCTCGCAGCTTGCAAAAGTTTGGATATCAAAGTAAAAAAAAAACAAACCACGAAGTAATTCACCAAAAACTTCGCATAAAAACAGTTTTGATGGTGGAACGCGCGTGTGTGCGGGTTTATTATTGGTTTCTTGCCAGATTCTCTGGTATTCAAGTTATACCAAAATACATCCATTAAATTTTTTTTTTTCTTTCTTCCTTTCAATCTGCAACAACATTGAATCTTTCAAAACCAAGACTGCGCTTTTTCCACTTCCTCTCCCACACCACTCTCTTCCCCTCCCCCCGCCCGGGTCCTCTCTTCAATATAATTCCTTTGACGATCCCTTGATTTACATTGATTTATAATGGTTATTAATGTAAAGAGCCAATAGGAATGTTTATTGCACTTCCTTGCCATTATCTTTAACAATATGAGATCTCAACCCTTATTAAAATAAAGCGCGGTTCCTCACTTTCTTTTCAAGAGATATTAACTATACACCTATTTTAAATACCTTTTTAACAACGGGTTATAAAACCCTCAAGATTTAATAAAGACATTATAACACATTATCAATTACTATGGCACGTCTTCTTTGCGAGATCCGACCCCCGTGATAAAGGAGACCGATCAGCTTTATGGCCTATAATGATCCCTTGCTCACAACTCCACCAAGTGTCAATAAAACCATTGGTTCTCGGTCTGCGTTCAGGTCCATTATAGCCTGCTTCTTCACCTCTGTTAATCATACCAAGTCCGGAATAAAGACAGGAGGGCTGGGATCTCGTGCCTGTAAAACATTTAGCAGTTTATTATGAGTTCCCTATCTGATTTTGTAAACAAGGAAATGCAGTACCCGAACGACAAACATTTTTTTTTAATTCGTGCGTTTCCCTAAATGAAGGTTGAAGATAAAAGAGCGATGGGCTTATTGTAAAAACTAGACAACTATTCTACATTGAAAACTGAAAAATATTACCGAATTTATATTACTATTCAACACTTTTATGATAAAAAAGGCTCATTACCCAATCGATTAACAATCTTGAGGTCCTGAAAATTCACCTGAAACGATGGAAAACCAACACACGCAACGTGCTCAGAGTAAGTAGACCTTGTTGTATATGCCACCTTTTCTTACTACACTTTTAACGATTTTTTCCAATGTAAGGATTTTGGTTGTAGATCTCAACTTTTTCTTCTTCTTCTTATTTAGTAGTCTTCCATGATTTCCAGTATAATAATATGACCTGATCGGGATGATACTGGACTGTATCCAGACATGATAAGCATATTTTTACTTCTTTGTCTAGTCCTAAGATTGGCATTTTATTGGCACATCTAATATAGTTTTGGTGATCTGTTTCTCGTTTTATTGTTGTACGTTGGACTTCCTTTCTTATAGTACTTTCATAAACGTTCCTAGATGAGACCAAAAGATTTGTATATATGCGGTAGATAATTTCGTAAAGCCTACAATTCTTTGGGTGTGTTTTTTTATTTCCAAAAACAAAGTTTGTGCTTTATTTAAGTTGCAGTTGAGATCTAGTTGATTAAGTTATCATCAGTATTATATATGACATGTTATGACTAACTTAGCTTAGAGCCGCTTTGTATCAAACTTTTCCGTCTAAGATGCTTTAGTTCTGGCTGTGAGTTCTTGGCATAGTTTCATATTCATTTACTTTCTGAGAATGTCTTTTGCAATTTAAGAATTTGAATGAAACGAAGTGAACGGTCGATAAGGTTGAGATCTCTTTCAGGCACTATTAGACGAGTTGCTTTTGGTCTTTCTCTAAATTTTTGCTTCCCTCTGAACGGTGTATCTGAAAAAGATCTTGCGTACTTCCAATTATATTTGCTCTGATAGATGTTTTCCTTCATATAATATTCGTTTTTAATTTAAATGGTATTTGGTACTAGGACTTTTTTCTATCAATATTGTTTTCGCTAGAAAAAATTCAATATCTCCTTCCCCTTCTGCAGAAGTGCCCACCCATGTGCCAATATGATAAGGCAATTATGGATTTGACGAGTGACTTGGAGAGATAATGATTATGAGGTTGATCTTAACTTCTTTTATCTTAGTTGATTTAGATAATTGAAAAACTGTTTTCTTCGTCCAACATCATGTAGATCACTAATATATGAGACAACTTACTTCGACGTCTTTTTTCAGTCTTTATTTATTTTTTTATTGAAGGATGTTAATTTTGTTCAGTAATAATAAGTACACAAGAACTTTTCATGCATTGCCACCCGTGCCAAATGCACTTAACTATGATCGTCGAAAAGTCAATCACGTACACATTGTTTCAATTTCAGCCTGTCTCCTTTGTATTGAATTTTAGAGTATTTTTGGAACATTTTTTTCGAATTCATCTCAATTTCACTTATCAATCACGTCTGGTGAAAACAACATACCAGCGTTGTTTATCTTATTGGAATTTTATTTGCCTATGAGAATTTGATGTGGGCAAGGTGATTCGGATCCCACCGTTAGCACGTTGAAAACAGAATTTTGAAGAAAACAGGGCTAAAAATGTCATTCTCGGGTGATCCAATATTGCTTTTGGATGGTCTTTAATTTTTAGGAGACATTGATTCTTATAGTAATTCATTATTGAATAACTCAATAAAAAGATGTTGATATCTGTTGATTACATCAAAACTTTGGGCATATTTATGAGTCTGAAATTTTTACCCTGATATTTTTTGTTAAACTATCACCATGAAGCCTGAGCGGTACATCGAAATTTGTTATGCTTCTGTCTGAGCGAAATCCTTTATGAGTGTTCATAGAAATTTTCCTGCAACAAAGTCTCATTTGATTCTGGGCTATGATTTCGTTGTAGTTTTAACGGTTTTGAATTGCTTGAAAGACCTTTCTTTAATCGTCTTCAATGAATCTTTAGGTTCTTTTCTTTTGAAAAAGTAGTATGTATCGGCTTTTTACTGATCTATTAGTGGTATGTCGTATTTTCAATGTTCTACATACTCTACGTGATTGGTCTTCAACTGATGATATGCCGTGAATAAGACTGTTAAAACTTGTTAATATTCTAGAATAACTTGACATAAGCCACAATCATTTAACGCTAGTAAATGAAGCTCTAAATTATTAAAAAATATAACCGCAAAATTAGTTTGGCAAAGTCCAATTTTTAGTGCTATTCTTTTAAGATTTTGTTCGTTAGATGGTATGTCTAAATCAACGATTGTAATATACTTTGCCGGTCATCGAAAAAAACAGAGTATACATTGATGCTCCTTGAAGAGTTCATCTTCAATTTTTTTTTAAACTTACGTCGTTAGTTCATATTATAAAGAAGTCATATAGGAATTTTTGGTTTTTATTATATCTATTATGAGCTTGAAATAAACCTCGCAAGGCACAAGAATTTTTAATTTCTTATTCTCAGGCTTTTATTAAAAATCAGATTTGTACCTTGCTATTAATGCAAGTTAGATTATTGATCTTGTTTATTAATGTATAAGTTGGACTATCGATCTTGTTAACCCCCAAATCTCTCTTTTATAAACCATTCTTTTCTTACATCCAAATATGAGAGGTTTTATTCTTATTATGCTAATTGGGTTGTTTGGGTTTGAATGTTTACAGTTCCTGCTATGCGTATATCGATAAGTGCATAAGAAAAATAGTAAATGTTGAACTTTTGGTGTAAGACATTTTATGTTCTTATGAAACATTAGAGATGTATATGGAAGAGATAAAAGACATACATTATGCGGTTAATACTCTATTTAAATTTAATTATAATGATTTTATGAACATTAACTGGGTTTTCATTTTCTCAAGCACCAGGTCTCACGAGAAGAGCAACGCCAGACGAGATCAGGCGGCAGCCGGAATATCAGTATCTGACATCATGGGCGACCCCACACAACAAATACGACATTCGTTGTATGCTGCGCCCTCACACTGCAGGAGCAACAGAAATGTCAGTCCTCAGAACCCGTCAAAGGTCATTCAGTAGTGGAAATTTGAAATTTTCAACGTCTCAGAGATTCAAAGAATCAAACGCAGAGAAAAGCATTCTTCGCTCCTGCCAAAATGGTGGCACTTTTCAAAATAACATTCACTTTAGACGTTTTTCATTAGGGCCATTTTCACATGAGTATGATTCCAAAACTGAAGTGAGCGTCTATAAAAACATAGCTCACCTTTTCCAGACAAATATAAATTGTAGCAGAGAATTTCCCAAGACCGGCTCAAGCTATGACGTAAAAGTCCCAGGGAGTCAAATTTTAACCTCTAGGAAAAAAGTTATCCGCTTCCTTGATGCATTCGACAATGACGAAGAACAAAGTAGCAAGACGTATATCGGCGCATCCGAAGTTCAGGAGCCAAAAAATAACGAGAGAGGCCTTGGCAAAGTCCCTCGTGAAAGAAAAGATACAGCAAACGACCTTGTCCATTCTAATGATGACTACAGAGAAACATCGATTTTCACTGGCTCTTCCTGCGAAAAAGACTGCAAAACAAGTCAGTCTGACGATGAGTCTATCTCAGAAAGTCTAACTGCAAAAAGTTTTTGTCGTGAAAAAAGTGAAAACACTGGAGGATGTGGAACGATGGAAAAAGAGTCCCCCAAGGAAAGCCTTGTAGGGCTACCTGCAAATATCAACAACACTGAAGAAAGCTATGCACAAGATATATGTGATCGCTTAGAACAACTAAGCACACAACCTACAGATCAAATTCATTTTCCTGAACAGAGCATGGAAAGCGCAAAAGTCAATGAACAGTCTTATCATGAAGAGAAAAATGCGTTCCGAAGTAAAAAACATAAAACTAAGATAAAACGTTGCAACTCCAACTACGACGCCGATTTGGAAAAATCCGATAAATACTTGCATGCTCAAAGCCGCAATTTTACACAAACAAGCCAATACATGAGCAACACAAAACGAGGCTTGAGTCAACTCAGCGTGCACTACTCTCAGACTAACACCGCCCATAACGATCGCGTCATCATGGCAGATCTGCTGAAAAATGGGCATACTCGAAACGCTCTCATCGGCGACAGCGTTTATGCCATCGAGCGCCGACTTTACAACCGGCGAAGGGATCCCGTAAAATCTACTACATTTTATGACAGATTCGCAACCCAAACCAAACAAAAATTTCATACACTACCTGCACGAAAACGTAAGTCAAGGACCGTAGCCGACCGTGCCAAAGAGAGACAGGAAAGAATCAACAAGAAAAAGGAAGAACTTGAGCATAGTTTCCCGCCGCGAGCCTGGTCCCTTGTGGAAGTTGGGGCGGAAGACATCGAGCACATGCTGAACACATGCCGATACCTCAGGGTAGACATTCGGAAACAGCCAAATGTATATGGGATAGTTGACCTCTCAGACGAAATCTGAAAAAAAATGCACCTGTTTAGAAAAAAAAATTTCTGTTATTATCTATACTTGTGATTCAGACACACCCATTGAGACGATATAATAAAATAACTTAATTAGATAATAAGCCGCATAGACAACTGTAACTTGATAAAACTATGTCTTCGATAAAAATAAAACTAATATTTGATGTATTGTTTCTTTACTTCTCTTGGTCCTAAGCATGAACACAGAAAAAAAAAGGCTTATTTTCGTTCATCTAACGTCATTCACTACAAATTATTAGACATTTGGTAATAGAAAATTTAAATGTTACTATTGGTTCCAAGCAAACTGAGAACAGTATCGGAAATCAACAAGTCTGTGCTTTAGAGATTCTTTTAAACGCTCTAAATTCCCTCAAAAAGTGCCAAGAAGTGCAATGCCTTTCAAGAATTCTTGTAATTTGTACTAACATGGTAATGAGCGTTTAAAGGATTTAAAAATAGTTTGTGGTTTTACCATGATAGCTAACTACTGTATTATAGGGACCTGATCTTTTTAATCTGAGCCGCTCAAGCGTTAACGTCACGCCGTGAGTTTTACAACAGCACAATACGCTCAAAAAGAGCAAGATCATCTTAACTTGTTTATACTTTTTATACAATTGAAATAATTTATATGGAGAAACATAATCTTGTTTATAATTATATTGATAACACAACTGATTATGTTTTATGAAGGGCCAGCTAGCAAGACGCGAACACGTAGCGACTAACCTCTTTTCGTCCGACTCGTACGCTAATGAAGTAATGAATATTGCTTTTGAAAAGTATTTCAGTAGTGAGCTTTTCGTCATTTTAAAATTAACCTCATTTTCGCTCAATTCTGCTTTGTTTATAGTTTGAACATCTTAATCTATGTTGGATTTCAACTAAACTTTTTTTCAACATTATTTTCTTGTATGTTTCCTCCAGTAAACAAAATTGACGTATTCATCGCAGAAAAAATCAAAGCA
The DNA here is from genome assembly GCA_033675545.1 of Elysia crispata. Taxonomy (NCBI): domain Eukaryota; kingdom Metazoa; phylum Mollusca; class Gastropoda; family Plakobranchidae; genus Elysia; species Elysia crispata. The sequence goes on along the minus strand of JAWDGP010002890.1, from coordinate 1,095,434 downwards.
GTTTGAGAATATTTTAAACACGCACACACATATAATAAAATTTTAACATAAATCATTGAGCGTGGTAATCAAAGATTGAAACTTCCCTGAAAGTGTTTTTATTTTTTCCTCATATGAACAAGTGACTATAGTATCTTGTCTAATTTAGCTCATGTGGAAATATTTCTTATGACCAGAAATAAACTTCTCATCTTAACCTGAAAGCTTGATTTAACATTTCTTCGACTGTGTACGTGTCTGTCCTTAATCTTCGACCTGAGAGGAAATGAAAGTTCCAAATAAAATTAAGAAACAAGGAAATGAATTATTGGAGTTAATAAAAAAAATCAAAACCAAATAACATCGTCTCATTTTCTCATTAATTAAAAAAGCCTCCTCAGAAACTTACCAACCAAAACTATTGAGCTTCCGCATTTATTATTAGTGTCATTATTGCAAATTCTTCAGATTCATCTTGGAACAATAAAATGCAAGATTGATCTCATAGACAACCTCGATTTTTAGAATTCCAAGAAAGGAGTCTTTGTACGCATTTCACCAATCTCCCTTCTTAATGATAAGTAGTGAGCAAATCTACTTACATACAATCTTCCCTTTCCTCTCCTTCTCTTATGCTGGCTTTCGCTCGCCAAGTTGGATTATGGGCTGTCAAAACAGTCTTGCCGCCTTCTCTTATGCTGGCTTTCGCTCGCCAAGTTGGATTATGGGCTGTCAAAACAGTCTTGCCGCCTTCTCTTATGCTGGCTTTCGCTCGCCAAGTTGGATATGGGCTGTCAAAACAGTCTTGCCGCCTTCTCTTATGCTGGCTTTCGCTCGCCAAGTTGGATTATGGGCTGTCAAAACAGTCTTGCCGCCTTCTCTTATGCTGGCTTTCGCTCGCCAAGTTGGATATGGGCTGTCAAAACAGTCTTGCCGCCTTCTCTTATGCTGGCTTTCGCTCGCCAAGTTGGATATGGGCTGTAAAAACAGTCTTGCCGCCTTCTCTAATTTCTCATAGGACCCAAAGTCATCAGTGTGCAAGCCAGTATCATATCACTTCAAAACCTTAACATTATAAACTGAAGCGTCACATTGGTTAACTCTAATTTCTTTGTTGCTAAGAAGTGATCTGTCTAGAAGAATATAGGAATATACATGGAGATAAAAATGTAACAACTTATCTTAACCATTTTTGGAAGATGAGCACATTATGGTATATAATTATAAAAAGTTGAGACAAAACAAAGCGCTTTGTACAATAACGTAGCCTATTAAACTGTGCCTTTTTATCATTTTTTTTAAACAATGACGAGTACAATAAGACAAAACGTATTTGCTCACGACAAACTCCAGTTATCACATTTTTTTTTTTTTTGCTTCTGGTGAAAATATTTTCTATTTGCAAATAACTTTCGTACAAGATAGGCAAGAATAAGAAATGAAAAATTCGAAAACCAGAGCTATTCAATTCAGTACCATAAAGCCGAAATCTTAGATTTTTTGAAGCTCTTTCACAATCTAGATGATAGAAAAAAACAACAAAAAAACCTCGAATCTCACTCGTGCTGACAATAAAAATAGTTTGAAACAAGTTTAACACAATATCACTCCATAATTGAAAGCGCTTACGTTGCCTTTAGTGGCCCAGCATCTCTGAACATTTTACAAATTTTAAATTTTAAACAATTAAAAAAGAAACAGCAAAAAACAAAGGCGAGTCTAGATCATCATTTCTTAAGCCTGGAGGATGATTTCGTCAGTTATGACAAGTACTTGATTATATTTAAGTACAGTATACACATTGTAAAAACAAAATGAATTTCAACACGTTACAATTTTTAACTCTTCCGATTTATTTATAACATGATATTTTACTGTACCATACAATGAGAAACCTTATTTCTCAAACACGCTTTAAATGGCTTATAAATTGAAAAAAAAAAAAAAAAGATAAAAAAGGACAAAGTTTTTTCACTTGGTTTGCTTTGTACAATAAAAATTGTATAGATTCTAGTTCCTGCGGCATAATATTTAAGACTTCAATGAGATTGTCTAGTAATGATTTGGGATATTAGACTCTGCATTTGAAATGAAAAGGTAAGTGGCGCAATGAGATTGTGTTTAATCCATCTCTTTAATTTATACCTGTGCATGCAAAGGCCATTAGGGGGCATAGTATTTGTTTTCATGCGAGTGGCATATGTTTTGCCATATCGTCCACACATAAAGAGACCAATATAAAAAGTCAGATTTCGAATCCTTTACTTAAGTCACAATAAACAGGGAAATCTGAAGCAAAGTAGTATTTTACATACGTCTTTGTGATCTACAACTTTGACTTTGATGAGATGCTAGCTGGATCATATACATTTTATAGAAGATTGAGTAAAAGCACTCGGATGTCCGTATTTTTAGCTGCACTTATATGGAAGTCAAACCTTAATCTAGCTAAACCGATATTCCTTTCTTCCAAGAAAAAATAAGCTGCTTAGTTAAAAAGTCATGAAATCTTTTCACGAAGCATTCAGAAAATATCGGAATAATTATTGTTGTAATTTTTACTCAATGTGCTTGCAAAGTAAAGCTCAGCAATGTGTTTATTAAGTCCCATCCCCCATGGACATGACCATCAAGTTTTACGTTTAAAGTTGACTTTAAATAAACAATTTGCCTTTTTTTTTTTTTACTGAACAAGCCATAATAGGTCAAAATCGAACACGGATAGGCCCGTATTCATAGATTTAGATACACAGACTTTTTTCTCTGCTTCCTGAACCATGCTAAAAGGATAGGTAAATCATAGTCTGAAAGAGATTATACTTTTTTTTAAATTATCATTATTACAATTCATCCCTTGAAAAATAATTTTTAGAAATATCATGGCTGTGGTGGTTCTTAAATCCTGAACATTGGAATGAGAATGACTGGAAAACATCTCCTTACCGATATCCATTATTCGCCTCGGTATCAAAAGATGAAAAATCACGAAATCGCTTCATAAAGAGCATATCTCAAAAGGGTGCTTATTATTGTAGAACTCAAGGCCTACAAATTCAGATTTGCTCAATTATGTTACATCATCTGTTTTTGAACACTAAAATACTTCAGTTTTCTCATTAAATACACATTGGAAAGATAGTGCTCTTTCCAACGGACAAGATATAGAGTCTTTATCGACCATTCCTAGGAAAGCATCAATCATAACACGGAAAAAGTAAATTTTATACTCCTCCTCCTCCTCCTCTTACTACTACTACTACTACTACTACTACTACTACTACTACTACTACTACTACTACTACTACTACTACTACTACTACTACTACTACCACTACTACTACTAGTTGTGAAGTACCGAAAGAAAAACAAAAAAATGGGTACATGTAAAGTGCAGCTCTGAAATGTACAAAACAAAACAAACATGTAAGCTTTCGGCTTTATGCCTTCGTCAGACACAAAGATAAGAACAACAAACCACAGAAGGATCTTCTTCTTATATATATATATATATATATATATATATATATATATATATGAAATACAAACTATAAAAAAAGAATAATGTTCAAGTATACACAGAAAAAAAATATAACAAATACGTGGAAGGAAAGGGGGGGGGGGGGGGGGGGTAGGGGGGGTGAAAACTTTTACTTCATTCTCCAGGTCTTTTTCTTTTCCAGTGTCTTAAGGCCTGTTGCTGAAAAGAATCAAAGCGAATCCCACGCCTATTTTCTCCAAAGCGTCTTCATTTCACAACGAAACCTCCACATCTGACAAGAGCAGGCCATTATTGGTCTTCTGTACCAACCTTAGCACCTATTTTACGATAAGGCACGCTGCTTCATCCATCGTACATAATTTTGCAAAGTACACAATTGCTAATGAGCCTTTCTCGTTTTGTCTCCAACTCTCCAAGTGCACTTGATCAGACTCTCTTGATCTTCCTTTCGTGTCCTTAGGCTCTCTGTTCTGTTTATTTCTTTATATATATATATATTGTGCAGTTTTAGATCGGGAACAAAAGTTTCCATTCTTTTCACGGAACGTTTTGATTAAATCTAGTTTTACTACAGAACACTCTAAATTTCTAAGTCTTTAATCTTTTCATCACTAGATTTGTACTGCTGATTTGTCACTTCGCTCCCTCTTGAAACAGATCAACAGGGACGATGAGTCGATACCGTAAGCTCTTAAAATATCACCACTATTTGTTGGATGATTGCCAGAGAATATTTTCTTCACGGTCTCTCATTTTGTACCTTCACCGTTTGTAGTTCTCATAGTCGCGAACTCGCCTCAAATTTGGAGATTGGCAGAATATAAACACAATAGTAGTAATTTTATAATACTTTTTATTTATTTTGAGATGTATATTCAGGAAAATTTTTGCTATATTAGTTAATATATGGAACAGTTAAAGAAAAATATTTTACTAAATTATTCTTTGTTTATAAACATTACACGAAACCACGTGAACAGCACACATGTCGAGGTTTGCGCGTGTCGTCCACACTCAACTGCCTAATGAAACAAGACAAGACCTAGGAATCTGAGGGCAACCGAACAAACTTGTGACCCTGTCTCTTGCTTAGCAGTACTTTTTGCCAATTCTACCACCCCCTACACTACCTCTTCACCAAAATATGAGCGACGAAGATAGAGAAATCGACATTGAAAGCGATGCTGTAAGTATTGAAATTTTGTTCCTTTCGTATGCATGACTTAAACCTAGATGTAGGCTAAATCCACATGTAGAGTTCTAGATCTAAATCTAGATCTAGATAAAGAGCCTGTATTTAGCAGTTAAATATAACTTAAGGTCTTTAAAACCTAGATCTAGATTAATCTCTATCCTAACCAGACTAGTGCTCAAAAGCTTCATGGTATAAACGAAAAAAAATCTCTCTGATATTGTTATAACGCCAGTGATTGGCCTAGAAAGGAAGACAGTTTGTTGTTCAGTCTAAACTGGACTAAGCTAGGTCATATCTGCCCGTAATCTAATATATTAATCTAATCGAGAGATTGTAGCCTAGATCCAGTTTATAAGAGTTGAAGGCTCACCTTTTCTTCGTTCAGGCATAAAAAGAATGGTGTATTTATAAATAAATACATGATAACTAATTGATATTTAACTATTGTTCAAGAGAAAATTAAGCGCCCATTAAGTTTTGACGCTGCTTTGTTTTTATGGCTGTGATGATGGATCAGCTCAGGTATTTCTTTGTACAAATTGGTGAGAGTAATAAGCTTCAAATTTGCCTAATGCCTTAACAGTTACACCGTTCAATTTTATGATTAAAGCTTCAAATTAATTTTCAGCTCAACAAATTGGATTATTAAAAAAACACAAATATCAAATTTTAGTTGGATCTACTCTTTATAATTTTCACAAAATATATCGACAGCTTTCTCAATTTTATTGACTTAAATAGTTAAATCTTTTTTTTTCACTCTAGCAAGTCTATAAAGGCAAGCTTTGTAAAGTAAAGAAATAGCAAATTTATATCTTACTGCTGCTACTGTACCAGAGTTCATGACAGGGGGTTACGGCTCACGCAGTGCCTTTTGGTAATACTAGTAGTAGCAATATCTTCATTCCTTTTAAAGTCCTTTTCATTATAACTTGACTCTTTTTTTTGACTTAACTTTATGAAATTCAGCTCATTGTAATTACTCTACTTTTCATAATCTGCATATTGATTTTATTCTGGCATGTGTTGTGCAATAAATCTAGCAGTTCATGAACTAATTGATCTCTGTTTTGTCTTTATTTTATTTTCAATAGATTTCTAATTATTTTATTTTTAAGAAGTCGGTAACACTCTTTTGTCATTGAACTCTTTAAAATATGTGCTACTTTAACTTCTACTATCAGAATAGTTGCTGATTAATCAACTGAAACTATCTGCCTCTCTTTTTTCATTTTGTCAAACATCATTTTTTGTTTGGGCCTTTTTTAATATTCATTCATAAAGTTAATGTCCAAAAGCAAGAACATTGTAACCAGTGCCTGTTTTATGTTACTTTATAAATTGGTAAATTTGCAGTTATCGGCCCAACTCACACAAAGCTTTGAAATTGTATTTTTCATAATGAATTTGATATGCTTAACACGGATATGAAGATTTTATTCGTCTCAAATAAATACTTTTCAAGATTTTAGCATTTTTGGATTTCACTATTTCCTCATGTTTAGCCCAGTTCTGTATACCAATCCACACATTTTTGCGTACTAATAAGTCCCGCTTGACTACAGCAAAGATCTGCAGATGTGATTTCATTCACTTGGATTGTTCTATTCTATTTTATATTTTGTTTAAAAATTTTGGAATATTAACACAATCCCTACCATGAGCCAATTGTAGCGGCTCACGGTCGCCAAACTTACCTACCACGAGCCGGTACAATCGGTTCGGACTTTCTAGTCCTAATCCAATCCATATTTTCGATCTATCCAATCCAATGTTTACTAAAACGAATTCTACTTCCCTTCCGGCCTATTTTTAGCGTCGTTTGAGCTAAGTGGCGGTTGATTTTCATCAGGTTTTGACCAAAATAATTGTTAGATCTACAGGATTGCCGTTATTTTTTTTATATAGGTGTTGTTAGTAAAAATGTTGTAAAATTTTTATTTCTTGGATTGCACTCTTCAAATTTGACACATGACTTCATAATTGGATTATACACAAGGTGGTGTGCTGTTTGATTGGATTGGATTAAAATTTCCAGATCAATGAGACCAGTAATTTGGATATTTTATTTTTATTTTATTTTTACTTTTCGGTTATATCATCTTTTTATACATCTACCTCCTTACAAAAATTTTTAATTGCTATCTAACACTGATATTTCAAATCTGTATTCAATTCCCTGCATTTTTATATATAATACTTGTAGGTTCTAGAAATATAGGGGGTCATAAACTTCAATTAAAAAAATCAGGTCTAGGATTTACGTGGGTCACAAAATATGGCTTGGGCACACGGTAAAAAAAACCCTGGTACGTATTGTGTTAATTATGTAATAATGTGATTTAAAATGTTATGGCTTCGCATTTTGACTGTTTATTGGATTGTTTTTCTGTAATTGCTAAATTTCACGAGGACAAAGCTGCTTTAACTTTCTTGCGTGAGCACGGAGTTTTGCCTACTTAAGTTGAATGTCCTAATGGTGATCAACTTATTCTTGACTTGGGTAGCTAACCCAGTGCATGCGCAGAATTTAGACTGGACAACAGGGGCCCCTGCTTTCCAATTCTGAAAGTGAAGACACAGATCAAAATGAGCCTCAGTAAGATAGGACATGTAGTATAATGGAATTTTAGAGTAATGCAAAAATGCTTATATCTTGAAAAGTATTTTTTTGCGATGAACAAAACCTTCATATTCATATTCAGGGTATCCAATTCATCCAGATACAAACAATTTTGAAGCCTCAAGAAAATTGGGCAGATATCTGCAAATTGACCTATAAATTTAACCAGCAATCATTCAGGGCTAAAGCTAGCATATCATGTCTTTTAAGGTGCAATTATAATACCCCTTTGAATAATGCAGTCTTGCTCTCGGTCTACATTTCAGGATGATGAGGATGGGTCCCAAGCTTATAGCTCAGTAAGTTGTTACAAAATTCATCGCACCCTTGCTACAAAACCTCTTGAAAAAAAATTGATTTGGGATGCTGTTAGAACTATAGAATTCAATCAGAAGTAAATTTTACATAAGCAGGCCGAGAGAAAATATCATTTTATAGATTTGAATTCTTCCAATGAGAGTAAGAAAAGTACTATTAAAGCTTTTGGTTATAAAAAGGAAATAAAAATTCAGTGGTTTTTTTTTTGTTTTTTTTTTTTAGTTTTGAAACAATTGTTTGAAATTTTTAAAAAATTTTCAGGAGGATAAGAGAGCTCACCATAATGCATTAGAGCGCAAGCGCAGAGATCATATCAAAGACAGCTTTCACAGCCTGCGTGACTGTGTCCCTCAGGATGACAGCAAAGTAAGAATAATAGAATAATAGATATTTTGATAATTTTATATTCACAGATACAGTCAAGATTCATTAATGGAATTTTAAATGTAACACATGCTGGCAAAAATGTACGTGAGTTGAATGTCTGCTACCTAATGTAGAGTGACAAAGCGATCGTGTTGCAAGTTAATTGAGTATTAATTTTGTTTCACCATAGGTTAAAACAGCTTCCGTCAGAATATGGGTAAGCTGTATACAGAGCCTTATGCCATATTCATTTCAAACACGACAATTATAGTCAATTATTGATATGAAAATGTTATAGTAGTAATTTTCTAGATTAACTATTACCAGACTGAGAAACCAAATTTTAATTGTAAAATCTTGGTGTTGTAGCTTATCCCCATGTTAGACTTTAAGAGACCCAGGGGTCATTAAATTATTTGAAACTACTGTTTAAAATTCATTCTGTAAGGCAGAATTTTTGTTTTGTTTTCTCTGTTCCTCTTACCTAAAGAATTTTTTTTTCATTCATATTTTTTATTTTTTATTTTTATTTATCTTTTTTCAGAGCTCCTCAACTAAAGTAAGTTCTTGATTAAAAATAACTCTTAACGTAGCTTTAAAAATGTATATAAAAACAATAACTAAGTGAAACAGCTACAGCTTGTTTTGGCTTCAAAGCAATATTCTATCTGTGCAATGGGATTAACGAAAAAATAAAAATAAAAAATCAGTCTGAGTATTTGCATCAACCCCTCCTGTAAACTTCTTCCTTTGAGGTGAATGAATGCAGTAGACCAACTCTTTCTCATCTGACTTGAATTTACAGTTTGTAACATTTTGTGTGGTTATTAAAAATTAAGCTATTATTTCACCAATAAAAGCTGGCATCTTTGAAATCCTGATCAGTCAAACTCAAATTAAGTTATCATCTTCTTAATCTGCAGACATCAAGAGCACAGATTTTGAGGCAAGCTGCTGAATACATCATTAGAATGCGGGACAAAACTCAAAAAAATGATCGCCAAATTGATATTCTAAAAAAGCAAAACGATGAGCTTCAGTCTCAAGGTAGGAAATCTTAAATGTCCTTTTTTTTAGTTGAAGATATAATCAATGTAAAGTAAAGACATAAATCTGTAGTTAAGTCTTGTGCACTCCATTTGAATAAGTTTATGATAATTGAGAATTTTAAACCGCATTAAAGTGTGTTGAAGAAATAAAAGATAATTACTACTTATTTTAAATCAATCATTTAATTGAAATCTGACTCTGAGAAACTTATTTAGTGGCATTAAGTCAATCATCAATTTTTTTTTATTTCTCGATCTCAGCAGACTTGTTAATACTCATGAAGAGACTGCCTAAAGTTTTTGCTGAGCTATGCTTATTGTAAACCACTTGTAATAGCTATTTTAATTTGCATTAACATATCTAAGCCAATTAGTTCAAAGGTCCCATAATGGTACACTCTCCCTTTCTCAAATCCTCTGCCATTTCCATCAATAGCCTCTTTCAGTGCTCTTCTCTTTAAAAATTGTATCATATGACTTTTCAAAGGGAGCGGGTGAGCCAGGACTAGGTATTCCTGGCTGACCAATCCCCTCTCTTTAAATTTATCAAGGCTTTGAAGAGTGAGGTATTCTTCGAAATAATTTGATTATCTCAGTTCAGGTGTCAAGGTAGAATGAAACCAGGCAGTAAAATTAATGTAAGAGTGACAATTTATATGAATCTTTTTTCATTTATTTTTTTCTCAAGGATGAAATTGTCAGATACGAATCTGAAATTAAAATATTCATTTAGTTGATTTGCATGCAGAGCACTACCAAAAGCTCATACTTAAATGTTGGATTTCTTAGAACTGCATGGTTATATAATATATTAAAAAGAGCTTTGTGTAATGAGATTATGAAAATCATTCTTTGCAAGAGCATCAAAAGTTTTGCTTCAGTTTTATGAGATTAAGAACTTTACAACAAAGCCAAGTGAATCTGAAATTAACATCTTTGTGCCAAGCCAACCAGATTAGGCTAACTTACAACATTCTCGCTTTCAATTTCTAATGTCCTAAATGTAAACAAATTTCTTTTCTCTCAGTCCGATCTCTTCAGAAATCTCAAGCTGGTGGTAAGGCTGTCCACAACTCCAATTTTTATGGCGACAGAGATGACGATGATAGTGAAAGCTACGAGGAAGAAACTGTTGTGTCATCACCGCCAACCAAGCGTAAAAAAATGAAAACAAGTAGCTGAGCTGTGAATGTTGGTTTGTATATATATTTTGTAGTTTCAGAATCACTACTCATCCTTTTTTAAGAGCTTAGTATTGTGGCATCGAACAATTGAGATGTTACTTGTGCCCTGAATGTTTTGCTAGGTGATATTTTTTTATGTATAATTGATTATTCAGTATATATATATATATATATATATATATATATATATATATATATATATACATACATACATACATTTGAGCATTTGTTACTGTGGGTGCTTAATTCTGTTTGCTACACTGCTATTTCTTTCTTGTAAAAATTTTTGAAATATATTATCTCCTTTGTGATTGCTAGTCAGATAATAGAGCTCTAACGTGAACAGAAAAACATACTCTTTAAGTGGTTTTATGTTTAAAAAAGTAAGTGAGAACTGATTTTCTTAACTTAAACTGAAGATAGAAATTAAAAAAAAAAATCAGATTATTTAAGGCATAAGCTCCTTTCCAATTTAAATATTACATACTGATAGTGTAGAGCAATTTAAGTGGAGACACCTCAGAAATTCCCTCTGCAAGTTTTAAATTGCCTCTCTGTTGATAACGATAGCATTTGCTTCAGCTTTGTACTGAGAAATTCTGATGCGAAATAATTTTGTTATGAGATCATCAGTTCATAGACAACTTGTTGAACAAAATTTCATTCCTGTTGATTTAAAAAACCCTCCCATTTCTCATCTTACATTTGCAACTATGGTTCCAATCACTCAAATGTTTGTGTTTGAATTATGACAAGTAGCAATGAATGCATATCAAAATTGAAGGAGTGCAAACAAAACATCGAGTTGGATAAATTTGACTGTATTAATTAATATATAATTGATAAAGTGTCAATTACTTATACAAACTTGGTAAGTTAATGCAATTGGAGAACAACATCTTGGCTTATTTGTCAACTCAAACAACCGAAGTATACATTTTTGTTTGAAATGCAATTTGTCTGAGGCTGACTGCAAAGTTTTCATTAGAGCTCATTAGACTAGGCCACTAAAATAATTCTGACACTCATTCTCACATTCATAAGTGCAAATCACTGGAGCTGTGTGAGATATCAAGTGTGAATTTTTTTCCTTTTTCTTATGCAAAACATATTGTTACCAAAATATAGATATTTGTGACTATACAATGTTTTGCGTTCACTATTAATAAATCATATAGAGAGCTGTCACGGAAAGTATGTTTTTTTATTTGGGAATGTTGTGATTGGATACAAGCCTTACTCATTAAGGTAAAGATTCTTTAAATGAACTTGAATATAATGTGTCAGCAAAGATTGCATGATTAAAAATAAGTAGAAAATGAATGAGCTGTATTTATGCTTGTTGAATGTAATGTCTTCATAATGGTGAAGCCCAACCAGTGTTTAAGTGGGCTTTTAAAATATGGTTTACGCAGTGTTCAGTTGTTCTAGTTTATATGTTTCATGAAATGGTAAACAAGTATTTATATTTCTAGGCTATAAGTTTAATTCTTTATGTTATGCTCAGGTTCCTTAAGTTCTTACACATTCAAAATCACTCCTTTATTATTAAGTTGGCTACTTTAAACTTCATTTATGATAACTTAGGGTAGTAATTTCTTGTAAAAAAAAACGCCTATTGTGTTGTTTATTAGTAGTTTTATGCCTGTACTTTTTATTACAATTGTACACAAATCATCTTTGTGGTATATGTATACACAACTATTAAACTGCAAGAGAATGACAGTTAGGAGCATACCTCAAATATTAGTAGCATAACTAGTCTATCATAGATGCAGTGAATTTTATTCCTTTTTTCTTTAACGAGATAGATGAAAAATTCTCAAACATTTATGGGATAGGTTGATTTGCCTTTTGAGCTTAACTTCAAGAGCACAAGTCATAAGCCTACATGCTATCTGAATCTTTTGTGGTGTAGATAAAATTACTTCTTAATATTACCCAACAAATAAATAAAGTTCTGTTTGTTCTATTAGTTTCTAAAATGTATGCTGGGAGACATTGGCAATCAAAAGGTGAAATTGCTAGTGCTTTTTCTAAAATTTCTATTTTTTTTTATTTCTAATATTATAGTATGCTTTTTTGTGGAATTAGTTTATAGTTTATTGATGTACATAAAGTTAAGTCCAAAAAAAAAAAAATTATAAACAAGAAATGTCTTTCTAAAGATTGTTTTGAGCAGGCTATTGAGAGCACTTAAATTATGCCAAGAGAATGTTCAGTATATTATTGCAATCTAAAATTCTTAAACTCAAGATAAAAAATATAGGACCTTCCTAAGCAGTTTACTTTCATAAGTGGGACCAGATAGTATTGTATATCTATTGAAGTATAGTTACCCATCCTGATGTAGTATTGTTATTTTAAGCTTTTGGGTTGGAATTTTTTGTTTCCAAATACCAATAATTTTGTTTTTTCATTGGTTTGAAGCTTATATTTTTGTCACTGTGATGTGAAACAAATGAATCTCATATTTTTGTCAATAAAATCAGTTAACAGATTTCCCTGCCCCCACGAACCCCCCGTTTTCTTGTTTTCCAAGAAAGAAAAAAAAATATCACGCTGACTTGAAAAAAGGTGTTTATTCAGTTAGTTTAATTTTGATTGCATCTGCATAAATTAGTTTTACTTTTTATACATGTATTTTTTAAAGAAAAGACTCCCTTGCACCCTTATTGAAACATCTTTTAATTTTGATGAAGCTGGAGATGTGAAATGGAAGAAATTCAAGCATTTTTTAAAAAGTCTAAACAGAGTGGAAATAAATTGTTTGCATGGTCTTGAGCAATCTTTTAATGTTTACATGTTGAGCAGTAGAAGCCTTTTAAGTTAGATTCTCGATCCTTAAACATAGTCTTAGATCAGTCACTGGATCAAGAATACAAGGCTGAAGGAGGGGTGAGAAGTGTTCTGGATATCTCTTTACCCCCTGTTTATTTAAAATTATGTAAAAAAAAATCATTGTATTAAAGAACAAAAAAAGAATACATATTCAGCGTAATATATATCGGCAATTCCAAGTACATGATTTTTCTTTATCAGATTTATCTTTAAAATGTAGGATTGCATAACTTTCAGATATATAGAAACTGGAGAAAATCATTGTCTGAGAAATAATTATTCAGCCTTTTAATTCATGTTTAAGATGTGTTAGTTTGATCTTGTATGAAATATGTATCAGTTTTTATAACTATGACTTAGCTCGACATTTTGGTTGTTTTCAAATCTTGGGGGGAGGATTTAGTTTTTCTTGACTCTAGTCTAAGTAAGGCTCAGGTTATGTTTTATAGAGAACTACTGTATATCTAGGATCTTCCGTTACACATCTACACATAAGGTCATAGCATTTGGTTTTCCTTTTACATGTATAGAAGTATGCACAGGGGCAGGGCATACTTGAAACCCTCAAATTCCAAGACATGTAAAATTTGATTTCAGAACTTGATTAGAAAATAGAATATGAAGTGCATAATATATGTAATATGAATGTATCACTGTCAATAGTTTTTTTTTTTTTTTTTTCACTTTCATTTGAAAAATGCATTTTTTTTAATTCCTCAAATTCAAAAGTTCTTCATGTTCCTGATAATTATTCAAGATATCTACCATATCCAGAGAATGTGAAACCAAACAGTTACTTTGTGAGGCCAGGTATGAAGCTATTCTCTCCTGTTTTTTGTTTTTTACTATGTATATGTAATATACTTCAAACTGAGAAATGCCATTGTACAGTAACTTCTTTAAATTTATACTTTGTTGAAACAAAAAGTCAATAGTAACAAAGATGAAGTGTTTTGAAATGGATGTGTAATAAATAATGCCTTAACTGCCATTAGGACTTGCAGATTACTGGCACAAATCATCTCTTTGTTCTGTTTAAGCTGACTTTGCTGCGTTGAGTGTAATATAATTTTTTCCCTTTTTTTAAAATATCTTTTAGATCTTTTATGTTGCCAATCTAAATTAGATTTAGATTACTGATCACATGTGATAATTTTCTTTTTGTTGTTTCCTCTCCTGAGCTGGGGATAGCTTGAGCAGGACATATTTTTTCCTATCATTTTATATGAATGAATGCTCTCTTAGATGGCAAAGAAGAATTGAGAGGCCCTTGAATTTTCTTTAGAGATAAGAGTAACAATTTCATAATTATGGCAGCTGCACATCTGTGTCATTCATGTGAGAAAGATTATGACCATGAATGCCTCTGGTATAATAAGGTGATGCATCAAATTAAATTAACTCGCCATAACTTATAAAATTATTTCTCTGAGATATATTTTTCTCTTGGCTTAAGCTTAGAGGAATTTAACTGACTCTCTTTTTTTCCATACTTGAAAATCCATTTTTACTTTGTAAATTTTATTTTTTAGCAGGTATAAATATAACTTTTTCAATGTTTTGACAAATATATAAAAGGGAAACAGTTTGTATTATCTTTATCTATCTTTTTAGTGACCTTTACAAATCAGGTTCACCTTTAAAATTACCACACATAACAGCAAAATGTTTGATTTTTCATTAACAATGATATGGAAAGGCATTTTTATTTATTGTCTTTTTTATTCTGTTTGAAATGAATGTGACAACCTTTTTTTATGTAAAGAAACAACAAAAACCTTTTGTGCTCTCTCTTCTTTTAAAAGTAGTAATAACAAGTAACAGTGCTTGTGTAGACACTTCAGACCTTTGTGCCTACCATATTCTCTTAGATGTACCTTTTCTTATCGTCATTAAACATTGATACCTACATACTAACGTGTACCAGTTTGGACTTTTTTTCCCCCCATAATATGAAGTATTGTGTATTTGAAAATTGTTGTGCTGAAAATGAAATGAAATAGTTGCATATTTTTCACCAACCTTGAATGAACCCTTTTTTTTTACACATTTTATTTCGGGTACAACAGCAGAAGCCTACATCGCTGCTGCAATCTCCCTCAGTTGATTTACTCTTTTTGAAATTTTGTAAATGTAATACCCTCAATGCTTCAGGCACATGTCACTGCAACAAAAAATATATGTAACTAAGCAATATTTTGTCTTAACCATTCCCTGATGAAGGCTCTGGTACAATTTGGGAAGCATAAAACAAACTATAACTTTTCTAAGATTTAATATGTGGAACTACAAAAAATTCAGCTGCGCCATACTGACTCAATAATAATTATTACTGGCAAAAAATCATGAACAAATCAAAATTTCAAGAAATACAAAACATGTTTTAAAATCATTTTAACCATATCCTGAACATACCTACTTGTGATAGGGTGAATATGAAAATTTGACAACTAAAACTTTTTTTTTTAACTGATGAGGGGAGCTAAAGAATTCACAAACTTAATGATCATGTATGTGCGGTGGTTCGAGATTTTCAGACTCATGTCAGGAAAACAACGTATCAGCTATATGGCTTCAATCATAAAAAAAAAATAATCTCATGAACGATCATCCATTTGTCTATCATGTCAAGTTTCAAAACCCAAACACAACTTTAAATGTTCTTTTTTTTTTTTTTTGTGTGTGTGTGTATTTTTGTGAATATACCTGCAACTCTCTATGATAGCTTTCCTTAACTTAAAAATATTTTTTGTAAGCTTTCTGTTTCCCACACCTTGTGTTAGATTTTAAAGTCATATCTCAGCCAAATATTAAAATTTTTGAAAAATTTTAACTTACGTGTAGTGAATTGGTTGGGTTTTGAGATATATAATAATCATAATTTGTACAAACTAGTGATTGAGCCTAAAAATTGACAGCCACCTTACAAGTTACATGTTTTGCAAAGCTACAAATGAGCAATACTAAAGACAAGATTGAACAATAAATTGTCAACTTTATTACACAAGGGCATGAGCAAATTTATTTTTGCCATGAAAAATATATTAAAACTCAAATGTTGTGTTATCCATGCTCTATTAGTCTTTACTAGCTGTAGTATCAATTCCTTCCCTCCTATAAAGATTTGAAAAAAAAGAAAATTACAAATCCTTGCTATAAAAAATCTCACACTTACTTTTTCTATACTAGGGTCTAGGCTTAGTCTAGATCAATATTTTAAATTGGAGTAAACGTAGTGGAATTTTCTTATTTTTTTATTCATACACATTTAGCTCCCATTTAAAAAAAAAACCCTCGAGAAACAATAGCTTTTTTTCCATAATCAAGCAGAAATAAATCTATATCACGATGCATATATGTGTAATGCTGCACACATACTTCAACTGAATAGCCCGATTATGCCAAGCCATGCACTATATTGGCCATAAAATCTTGTTCTGGTTTGCAACAAATGTACAAATTTATAAAAAGAAACCCTGAAACTGACCTTCAGGTTCTTTCTATTGTTTATGAAAAGAAAACTTGAAACATAAACACTAAGATCTTTTGCAATGTATATGAATCTTAATGTGAACTTTGCTGAAGTAATGAAAAAAAAGAACAATAATATTACAAGGTATCATTTGATTAACTTCGGTTACAACATACATTTACTTCCAGATAGAAGGGAGGGTGAAAAATTAAAGGTCTAAATTCTGGGTTTTCTTCATAGAATATTGTGCTTTGCTTACAACTTCATCTACTATGATTCCTTTGATATGCCATCTCAGAAGGAAATGGGTCACAAAAATGATTCATTGGTTTCTCTTATTCCGTAAATCAAGATTATGCACTTATGCTTGATTAATAATATGTTTCGCTATTAGTGGCTAGCTCAGTAACCATTCTGAATGAATGCAATTTCTCATTTTTTTTTTTTTACATTTCTAATGGCACCTCAAAAATGTACACATATTCATAACTTAAAAAAAGCATTTTATTATTTAGACAGTCTTTTGATAGAGCGATTTGAGATAATCTTAATTATCAAGTCTGGAATGGCATTTTGTGGTTTCATTACAGTGTGCAATTTCTGCTATGAAAAATAAACAGAAAATGTGTACATGTATTACAATCAGCAAGCAGTACAAGTAGTGGTATTCTGAAAACCATTCTTCGTGCTTATCTCTTTTAGAGATGTAATAAATCACAAACGCAGAAGCACCAATGGAAATGAGAATAAAAAACAAATATGAAATGAGAATCAAATGCTAGATAAAAAAGTATAAAAAACAAATAGAGAGATTCAGTCAAGCACAAAGCATACCCCTAGCAATCACATTTTTTAATGGATGCTTCTATTCTCCTATGCAAGTTCCATCTTTGTGTCTATATGACCTTCACCTCTTTTATCTAACAAGCCTTCAATTCCTGGATTAGTTCAATGGAGCATTATTTGTCTTCCAGGGATACCAAAACACCTTGGAGTTGGTACAATGTTTGTTTTGCCCCATTTGCAGATCTTCAGATCAAAATATATTCCATATCCTTCCGACTCCCAGATAAAAAAAATCTGTTTTAGAGCCAAAAGGTAAAGACAAAATGTGGGAATATAAAGGAACCCCTAAAATAAGACCTGGTCAAAAAAGCCCACACATGTAGTGTTATGCATGAGACTTTCCTTTCAATGACATTTTTATTTCTATTAGTAAATGAAGATCAAGCATTTAATGTGATCTCTTTTTCAATTTACAAGGTCTCAACTGAGGTGTTCCACTGTACCGGGAGTAGGGATAAAGAGGGGCTTACTCAGAACACAATGTAGGAAAACTTGTTTCAGTACAATGCAAACAAGTGAAACAACTAGAAGATTTTATCTTGGACAGTTGTGGCCTAGGATGTGAGCTGGAAAAGAGAGTAATCAGAACAATATACTGAAGCCAATTGTGTTTACATGTACTGAGATATGAATCTACAAATTTAGAATTACAATTTATTACAGTCCTCTGCTTTGCACTAAATAGAATTAAATCCACAGCCTTTAATATTTCAGAATCCGGCTTCAACCATTTTTTATTTTACATTGAGAAAGAAATTATTCAATTATGCTATTCAATAATTTGATAAGTCATAGGTATTTCATTCAATTTAGACACAGATCATGGTCATAATAACATTTGATCCAAAGTCTTTATAGTAAATATATTTGTATCTCTAAACCTCTCTTCTTTTTCCTTTTTCCACAAGCTTCTCGCCACTTTGACTTATTTCTGTCATAGTAGAACTAATATTCATCACTTGATATCCAAGATATCTACAAAATAATTGATATTGAACTTAGGTTGCATCCTTAAATCATAGCATATATTTACAGGCTAGCATGGATTCCTCAAATTCATTGGGGAACGTATATTTATTCGAGTAAGCCGATGTCGAACATTCTATTTTCAGCACTAAAGCCCTGGATTTGCCTTTTGGACTGCTTTAGCGAATATTTTGAAGTATGTTAAAAACGTTTTGAGGCTTTGTGTTTTCTTGCCTACTTCCCTACAATTCTGAGCATTATGGAGATACCCGATTTGCTGTATTTTCCCTACTTTTGGTATTTCAAATATGTAGCGGATTGAAGACATACCTCCTAACAATCTGATCTGTCATTCCCAACTCATCTAATGTAAAAACTCTCAAACTCCAGCGCTTATGGCATCTCGATCTCTTGATGCTAGATAAGATCTAGACTCTAAGTCTACATTCAGTTTGGGGTAACAGATTTCTTTCTAGCTAGCCATAAATTCAGTTAAGTTGACATTCAAATACAAAGAACCTTGTTTGTTCCTGAATGATCTTTCACCCAGACAAGGACTGCCTGTCAAGGCAAAGCTAGACCTAATCACATCAGACAATCTGAGAAAGGATTGAACCTGAGGTGCACTATTGTCAGTCGAACATTCTAACTTTTATGCTATCTGGTGTCATAACTATCAATAAAGATGTCTTGTACATGTGGGACAAGCAAATCTTGTTCACAACAGAACCCTTTGAAGTCTTGGAGACAAGTGGGCCTAGCAGGCATTAACAGACAACTGGCGCTAGTTGCATCAAACTAGGCTACAGTAAAGTGGGATGAGAGAGGGGGTGTCTTTCTCCCTGGCGACTAGGGATCAAAGGCTACGCTGCCTGTCAAAAAATTGTTTCTACACAGAGAAAGGGAGATGTTGGGCATCCTGAAGAATAACAACTGTGCAGAGCACTTGATCAAAATTTAAGATCTGCGAATGTGATGAAAGAACTTTTTTCAAAGTCACAATCTATCAAATTTCTCAAGAGGCAAACATATTCTTTTCCTCATTGAGGACTACAATGTTAAAAGAATATGTGTGATTATTTCAAACTAGTGCGCCGAAAACTTAGAAATAAGAAGGGAATAAAGAGAAAATCAAAAGGTGAAAAGTGAAAACGGATGAGTTCAAGGACTTCATGATTTTGAGGGATCCTTGTGGGATCTAATCCTGCTCTCCTGTATTATCTTCCCATAAGGTGAAAACATTTCTAAAAGATACTGATTCAAACAACTATGTGTAGATCAGACAGGCAAAACAGCTTTTTTTCAATAAATTCCAAGATTGGTACAAAGAAAGAAAAAGAATGAGAGGCTTACAGCACCAATTTAAGATGCTGACAAAAATTGTCAAATAGCAGAAGATCTCATAAAAACAACTTCATAATGAAATTGATTGACAAATAAAATTCATTTCTTTGAACTTGATGTACATGGTGCTTACCTCCTGCTTTATCAACAAGACAAGGCTCTAACAATTGCCTAAAACTAAAAGATAAGTAGATTTTTCAAATCTTAAGCCAGTAAACTCTTGATGGACAGGAGACTGAAGAAGCTCAGAACATCGTAAAATTCTGATCAAGAATCTTGAACTTCTCCATGAGATCATGATATGCCACACTTTCTATAAAAAGCAGACAAAAGAACCTGAACTTTAGAGGAAAACTTTTTTTTAAGCCATTGGGGTATTTAAAAAGTAAAACAGGAAAAAAAACAACCAAAAACATCTTGCTCACAGATGAGAATATGGGCAAGAAGGGGCAGCAGCAGAAAACAAAGAAAATAATCAATAATCGATACAAACTTTCATAGACACAAAAAAAAATACATTCATTTAACTACTTAAAGAAAATATGTCAACAGAATTTTCACTGGATTTAAATGCTTTTCCTGAGTACCAAACTTTTTACATGCACATTAACTTCTGCAACATGTTCCATGTAACTGCTGCCTGTCAGAAGGGGTATTTTTAACTATTTTAAGTTGAACAAGAATAGGCTGAAGTGTTGGTCCTTAACTTGCAAAAGCAAAAAGTTCATCTTTTCTTTTATGTGCTTCAAACTTCAGTTAATTCACAAAGTGAAGACAAATCTGGTACATTTGCTTGTAGTTAAACATTTTTTCTTCACTTAATGAAAATTTCCATATATATAAGGATGTGTTCATCAACGCTAATTTGTAGAGAACTATCAAACCATAAATCATGTCAGTGGTTTTCATCACACCTAGAAAAAGGAACTAAATTTTCCAAGTAATCTAACTGCATTTTTACTTTGGGTTAAGAACACTAAGACAAATATAAGACTCTGCTTTAGGGTTAGAGAAATAAGCAGCTAATGGTCACTTTATCTGAACAGAAAGTGTGCAACTTGGTCTACAGCTTACTTATGCACATAGCAACTAAGCATATAACAGTGTACTTTTACAAGGCCTTCCCAAATTTAAAATTTATTTTATTTTATTTTTTTTTAAATTGATAACAGTTAAGACATTTATCCCAAGAAATAAAATATGTCATAGACTTATGTTTAATTATATAAATCTTCAGCGCAAAGATTTGAACTTCTATAGCTTTGCATTGTTGTATACCCCTTTTCTCTTTCACAATCAAATCACTTATACTGCCTAATCATTAACAATGGCAACTGACACCCCTCTTTTTTTTTCCACAACAAATAGTCTTTATCTATGTATGGAGTTGTGCAGATGTAGGATCTTTCCCAGGTAACTTCATAGACCCAAAATACTTCTGAGCCATCATGACTGAGTCCAGACTCAAGTTGTACACAGGTTGAAGAGGCCTCTGAAAATTAAGAGAAATAGATAGCTTGATTTACTTAAGATTTAGTTTTCTTATTTGTAGTTCTATAAATTGTAAAACATGTATCGAAAAATAGATGCTCCCACATTATCAACTCATTGATTTTCTTTAAAAAAAAATCCCTGCATCTGGAATATCATAGTTCACTTTGTAAGACAAAAGATCTATCTGTATTAAAGTGTTGATTAAGTGAACTTTTTTGTTTTCAAAGTATGCTGTTGGGAGTAGAAATTAGAATTGAAGCCATGACAGTCAATTTCTACATCTAAGTCTATTCTTTATAGTGCATACTCTATGGCTTTGCACCTAATCTATGCTCATAATATTTAACAATATCTTTAAGTAACAAAACTGAAACACATTTTGATGAAAAAAAAAATACCCATCAAATAAAACTCTAGAAAAATATCTTGTATCCATAATTTTAGTTCGAAACCATTTATCAGGAGAAAGTAAATTTGTAAAGATGTAAACAAAATTACCTATAGATTTATAGTAAAGAGTAAATAATGCATTCAAAATTTAAGTTACCAAAAGCATGACAGCACCAATACAAAAATGATAATCATCTGACCCCAACTTAACTAATCATCTTTCTGCATTATCTATATTGAAAAAAAAATGGCTGATGTCTAACTAGGAGAGAAACCCCAGCATTGGTAAATACCTGTTGAAGAGAAAAAAGTTGAACTTACAAGTTTATTTGTTGTACTTCCAATAACAATATCATTTTGTAGAGATCCTCCAATAAAGTGCTGGGCCACTGACAAGCCACTGAGACAATAGCAGGTATGATAGTGGTCTCTTGACCTGAAAATATATTGCATTCCTTTACCAGAACACCTCAAAGTTGCTTCACATCTAGAATTAGAATATCTCCCTAATATTAATCCTTTTGAACATGTAATATGCTGTACCATACTCATTATGTTAGCTGTGAGAACTTTGTGTAAGGAAAAAGTCTTTTGTTTCAATTAAAAAAAAAATATAACAAAAAAAAATCAACTGTATATTTTATATTTTATATCTTTTGATTTACGACTTCATACTGTTCACTAGCTCAATCATTTTTAACACAAATATTCAATATAATAAATAAAGAAAAAGAAATTTGCCTTACTTTCCTGGTTTATCCAGTAAACCACCATAGTCATGCTGGCAGCATATTAAGATGTATTCCTGTAGAGCCTCCT
The DNA here is from genome assembly GCA_033675545.1 of Elysia crispata. Taxonomy (NCBI): domain Eukaryota; kingdom Metazoa; phylum Mollusca; class Gastropoda; family Plakobranchidae; genus Elysia; species Elysia crispata. The sequence goes on along the minus strand of JAWDGP010002890.1, from coordinate 1,073,049 downwards.
GGTTGAACATCCACCTGCTAGCACTTAGGTTCTGGTCATCATCTACAGATGTAATAAAGATAAGAGCAATCAAGGAATCAAAAGCAAAAACAATCCTTAACAAGATTTTGAATTAACAAAAGATACAAAAAGAAACAAGTACTTAGATTTTTCGATAAAGTGAACAAGATAGAATGCTAAAAAAAGTCCTAATATCTTTTTAAATGAAATAAAACATTCAATAAATAACTTGATATTCCCTAGAATTGAAAGAGGCAATTGGCTCCACAATTGAAGCTAGTATTTTCCTTTTGACATTTTAGTACAAAAACATAAAAAGGAAGGTGAATATCCTTATTATTTCCTGTAGACCAATTGTTTTTGCCATTGCTGTTTTCATGCTCCTTATACCGTCAGTTAGATAATCCAATATAGGTCTAAAACAAAAGGCAAACCAAAACTTCCCAAGTTATTCTATTGGGTTTTTTCATTCCATGCACCTAATGTAAAATAGCTGTGCCTTGGTGCCAGTGATTTATCAAACCTTTTGCATTTTTTCCAATAAAAACACACTGCATATGCAAAAAGACATTTTGGAACCTTTGGATCACATTGCAAGACCTCTAGAAAAACCTTAAAGTTTTTAGTGATAATATTTATGAGGAAGTTACTCTAGGCCAGTATGTAGACCCAATCAGAAAAGATTATCTCAGATATAGATCCAACTGCTGCAAAGATAGGTACATAAAAGATATAATTATCAAATGAGCACACATGATACATATGGTGTGAAAATTGCATTTCCCTTTAGATGAATTGTGTCTTGACAGCCTTCTTCACAATGTAAAGTTAATCTTAATCAAGCTTGGTCAGACACCCACGCATGGTAATTTCTAAAATTCAAAAGCTCAAGGCTACAATTGTTAAATCAGCAAGACCTAATAAAAACAATGCCAAAAAGATCAATACTATAATTTTAAGGAGCATACCATCAGTACACATGATCATATGGATGATGGGAAAGGTGGCACCCTGCCAGAAAGAATAGCAACCATCCACCAGCTTGTTAGTCCTGCCTTGGAAGCCTCCTTCAAATTGTGTCTGCCTATTTGCTGCCCACCGCTAGCATAGTCAAAGAAAAAAAAAAGACCTCAAATGAGCCTTTACAATACAAAAGGAAAAAAAAAAATAATCTAAAGAGAATGGTTTCGAGATGACCATGAAATAAACGGAAATTAGGAGTGAAAAAATTTGCTAGTTTAATAGAAATCATAGACATTCAGTTATCTTGCTTTAACATGATTACTTTTTTTTTATGAACAGTAAGCCATGATTATCGATTATAAAATTATTACCATTTAATTTACACATCTCTGATCTTGAAAAAAAAAAAAAAAAAATCTCCAAAAGATAGTTGTCTTGATATTTAGATTTATTATTGAGAAAAAAAAAACCCGAACATTTGCATTTAACAAAATCATATTTCCTTTTAATGAAAAGTTTGCCAAAATAGAAGTTTAAATGAACTCTCACCAACAAGGACCTGAGATTGCACCTCTCTGTATGCCCCAGCAGAACTAGACTAGCAACACCACAAAATGTATAGCCACCGTGAGCTTCTAAGCCTGGGTAGCCAGCAAACCCACCTTCATAGGTCTGACATCTGTGAAATAATAGAATAGAGTCCTGAATATTTTCTTTATAACTATGGAAAAGAGACACAAATTTTTAATTCATAGCTGATAATCCTGAAACAAAAACATTAAAAAGAAGACTTTGTCATGTTGATCACTATGGTAGACATGAAATGAGAAAAGTACATCTATAATCAAATACACATACAAAATACAGATTTTTCTACTCTATAAGGATAAGGCCAGCTTCAGCACCTCAAGGTTTTACTTGCTTCAGAGCAAAAAAAGTTGTCTTACCTGACAGCAAAGTCAACAGTGCCGTTGACTAACTCCTTTGTCATAATATTTGTCAGTCTGGCAACACTGAGGGCACAATATACACCTCTGATATGGATTAAAAAAAAACCAGGCCTTTTATCATTTGCTGGAGAAAAAATAATTCATGCAATAGTTACAAAATCAGGAGTTCATCAAATCTAAGAGTAAATCAAATTGATAATCTGAAAAAAAAGAAGCCTAGAACATTAGGAATCTAGTCGCACTGTAATTAGTACATTTTATTATGATAACACATAAGCCCAACACAATCTCCTCACATCAATAGTTTCATGAATGTTACTCTTGAAATCCTTCATTCTTATTTGCTTGCTTCTCTGTTTCAGATTTTTAAGGGCTCCGCACATATGTGCATTCAAGGAGCATAGCTATTTACTTATTGGATTAAAAAAAAATGTTATCTATCGGTACATCAAATGCCATAAATGATAAATGATAATGTAGAATTTAAAGTTATGCTCTAGTCTCTTCCTGTCAAAATGTTTGATATAGATGCGAGATCTCATTTGCTAACTTCTCAAAAAAGCAAAAACATATGCATCAAGAAAATGGCTTCTCAACAAAAAGATTCTGACCTCATGCTGTAAGCTTAATGTCATATGATAATTATAAAAAATATCCTTTTATATTTCAACTAAAATGTTGTTGTTTGAAAATGGAAATACCCATTTTAGAAGTAAATAATACATAATATGAATATTTTCATATAAAGCTCTCCCAATAACAAGCTCAAAGCCCATGTTCCTCAACAAGCTATAACCAACCAAAATGTGGGTCTGTTGAATATAGAAAAGACTGTAGAGCTAAGACTTAAGTTTCCTCTCTAAAAAGCTGCTCTTACTTAGGGGCAATTAATATACTGTCTTGAACAAATTCTTAAAAGAGGAGACTAGAGTTCTGTTTATTTGCAATTAAATTTTTCTATCTTGGAATAATGAAGTGCATAATTATATAAATAAAAACTTTTTGAGTTGAAAACTTTATAATTTTAGTAAAGGGATCTTATCCAACTTAAAGATATGGTGAAATTGCACTCATGAAAGCTGGTGCAGTCATAAAAATCAAACTTTTTATCTCTCATGTGACTTGCCTTATATCTACCTCCCCACCCTCATGCATCTTGAAAGCTCCATCAGGAGTTCTCACCCTCATGAGAAAACTGTAGAGCTTTTCCCTGCAGAGAAAAAAAAATAAGAGAACAAAAAGTAGAATATCATTACATTGCATACATCTTACAACTTAAGAAATAGAAAAAATACCAACCTCATAAAACTTGAAAAGTACACATCTCTTCTAAATTATCCTGTATTAGAATATAATTTTTTCACCTATACGATTAGCAGTTAAAATATCAGTAATAAAGGATGTTGTGCCATGATGGTTTTTCTTTCAAAATTTATGTGATGAAAAAAAAAAAATTACAAAATTGATTTGCTACCTGTTGAGTACATCAAAAACCTTGTCTGTGATGTTGGCAAGTATGCATAGGGCGTTGACAGCTGCATATGTAGGTGCAAGGTGAGGGAACTGCATTGGGCCACCTAAAAATTAGAGGTAAGAATTAATAAGGGAAAATGAAGTAATAATTTAACTATACATTAAAAAATGTCCTCAACGATCACTCATCTACATGTACTTATAAGCCCAAATCTATGTAAATATATATTAAAAACTTATATGCATTCATATATAAATGAAAGAACATGTTCAATTAATAATTTACAAAATATATATCAGTTTGTTTTAACTTATCTCCTCTCAAATACTCTCTCCAATAAAAAAAGAACTGAAGATATCCTTTTTTTTCTGACTATAAAGGTTGGTAGATCCCAAAAAATTAATGTGTCAAGATAGCTGGTTGCACCTACGACTTTTAGATTTGAGGTAAACTTAAGTTAAAAATCTATTTTTTGGTGAATGCTGCTATCAAAGTTGTCATCCATGTCTTAGTAATTGAAAAGACTTAATTCAAAACCAACAACTTTTTCAGATAGCATGCACTTTCTTGAAAATTTAAATTCATTTGGCTTCTAAATAACAAAGACATTGCAAATCTATTTTTTTTTTCATTTTAGTGACAAGATACATGAACTTTCTATAGTTTTCAAAAATAATAAAAAGGAATCCTTGAGGTTTTCATTGCAATATCTTTCATCTATTGAGAAATCATAAAAATTAAGGCATATGACCTTGAAAACGAAAAAAAAAAATCTATGGCATTCTAAAACTTCATATCTAGAAGAAAAAAAAAATCCAAATACTATATGTAAAACATACAGTCGAATGTGAATATAGTCATAGTTTTTACATTTAAAAGTGATGATATTTAGAAAAATACTTTTTGTCTGATCTTGGTAAGACTGATTAAATATCTCTCAAAAGAATTTTTTTTTTTAAGTTTTGAGATATAAAGAACACAACCAAAAAAAAATATTTTCAACTTAAAAACTGCCTTCCCCATATATTTCTACAATAATATAATTCAACTTAACATTATTGGGATTTCTTTTTTGACCCAACACTTATCTTAAACTTACCTCCAAATCCACCTTCTGGATCTTGACACTTTCCTAAAAAGTGGGCAATGCTAAAGAAAAAAAATGGATTATACAAAAATGTCATCTTGATTGTACATTAAAAAGCTTTCCTAAAGGAAAAGAGTAGGAACAAATAATGACCCCCTCCCCCTCTTTTCAATTATTTTCTTTGCTATAAAAGTAAAATTTTGTTACAAAATAAAAGAAATGAAAGCTCTTAAAAGTCTAGTTCTATAGCAAAGCAATAAGCATTTCACATAATAAATAAATAAATAAATAAATAAATATATATATATATATATATATATATATATATATATATATATATATAGTGACATCCATTTGATTACTGTTGATGTACTGGAGTACTTTAAGTTTTTCTCCTAGACCTTCAGTCATTGCATGATGCACTCATGTTATTAAGGGTTTGTTTAATGTACATAAATTTGCAATGTCATATTGAAACTGACATAACTTAATGCCAAATTATTCCAGATATGATAAAAAAGAACAAAAATTAACCACAATGCTTGAATCCAAAATCACATGACAGATAAATGAGATATGGCATAAAATACATGCACGCAAGTTATTTTCTGGAATAACTTACTTGAGTGCGTGATCCTCTGAAATTGGAACTTCCAAAAGTTCCAGACTATGCAGTATCCAATAACATAGCCACGGGCGACTTGAGTCAAGGCACTAACCAGAATCAAGAAAAAGGATATATATATATATATATATTGATAGATAAATGATTAAATAAAAACAAGACGCAGATAAGGTTTCACTCAAATACCAAAAAAAAAAAAGAAAAGAAAAGAATCGAGTCTATTCCTTATCTGTAAAATGAACTCACGAACTGAAAACATCAAACATAAGATAAAGATCCAACAAAATACCAAGTGGACTTTTTGATGTTCCTTTCTATACCTTTAGCGTGATAAGTTTCAAGTGTAAAATCCATCAATTTTGAAATTTGATGGACTACAGATAGAAGCCCTCAGATCATTTTATTTTTTTTTTAAACCCATCAATCAATCAAAAAACCATCCAAAATCTTAAAGAACATAATTGCAGTTTCAACTAACACATTCCAAAATTCAACAAAACACTTTCTTACTTTTATTTTTCTTCTGATTTGATAGAAAGTTCTTAGAAAACAGAGATAACAATTAACAGAGTAATTTGTGAGTAGCTTATTATAAATAACTAGAGAAAATTCAATTTTCTTGCAAAACTGTAACAAAGTGGCAATTCTCTGTCTTTACATTTGCATTTTGGCAGACTCTTATACATGAAGAAAAGATCAGTGGGATTCTTACCTGATATGAACCTGACAAATGTTTGAGGCCTTTCAGCAGAAATTCAGTATGTAGCTCACGGTCCAGCAATGGGACGCTGTTCAAGACAGAGTTTAAAACTGATGCAGTCCATTTTTGCAAGCACATGTCTTGTTGCAATTTCATATTTATGGGTGGAGAAATCATTAGTAAATAGGGGAGCCCAATTTTTCTCTTTAAAAGCAAAAAATTACCACATTAAATGTTGTTAATAAAATATATATCATATGAGAACTCAGAAGGCATAAAATTATTGAAATTCATTTATTTTTTAAATAAACAATTCTTAGACTTAGATGTCAAAGAAAAATTTCTTTATTTAATGAATAACTGGATGACCAAGGCCAACCCAACAATATCCATATGAGCGCTTCACCACAGCATTCGGTGGCACTATTTATATTTAGTTTTCACCAATATTAAATCTATGCCTACCAGCATGCTTTTCTAAAATATATTCAACCCTACAAGAACAATATAAAGTAAGCATTACTTTGAGATTTATCATCGATAAATATATGACTTTGGCTAAGCCATGAGATCAGCCCTCTAGGAGTTTTATGAGGACTAGAAAGTTGTATACATTAGGGTCTGTTACAAATTCCTCAAGGTCAGCAGCAACTGACTTGGACGTTTCTTGATTATCATAAATGGTGCTCAACAGATCAATTTAGCTCCAGTATGATCTCATACGGTATGCTTTGTTTCTTTTTCCTTGTCTTAATGCCCTCATTACCCTGCCCCCTCCCCCTTGATTAATGATGCCTCCCTGTTTAATGAATTTTTCCTTCATGAAGATTATTCTCTTGAAGTTTATTTTCTTGGTATTTATTCATGGACATGTGATATCAAATTATGTGCAAAATACAGATCCCCTAGATGTACCAGTATTGTTTACTGCATTCCATTCTGGTTGCTTAAAGTTAAACAATTTTTTTTTCCAGACCCCAATTGATAGCTAGCCAGAAGAGTCAAGGTCATAGCAGACAACCTCATCCAACTCTTCATCTGTCTATATATAGCTTGGACAATAGAGACCTATATTTTACAACGAATTGCATTATAAATTATATCTTATATCCAAATGACACAGTGACAACTATCACTGTGATGGCAAGTAGTTGAAGAATTTCTCAAATAATATCTCTTTTCACATCATAAAGTTAAAATACAAGTTTCTCAATGATCTCAACTTTTGCTTCTTATCCTTGCATGATCTAATCTGTAGCCAAAGCTTGCTTGATCCTTTTTCAGTTGTCTTTGATCAAACCAGTAAAGCTTTGCAAAAGACTTTCCTTGACTCAAACTGAGCTAAACGATATCCATAGTAATTATTTCCTTTCTTTAACATCTTCGCTTGTGGTAAGCTCCTTTTCATTCAATCTTTTGGTAATTTTCATTTGTCCCAAATATTTTCACAGAGGGTACGACATATGTTCACTGTTGACATTGTATATGATTTTAGAGCTTCAGCTGATATCCCATCTAATCCGGCTTCAGCTTTTCTATTCTTCAACTGTCCAATGGCTCTTAAATTTTCTATCTGTGTCAGTCACTTGCAGCTGACATATGGACCCTCATCATTCATCTGACTGAAGGTTTAGTAGAAGTCTGTACAGAGGTTCCTCAAAGTGTTCGAACCATTACTTTATTTGGTTTTCCAGTTTTTGCAAGCGTGTTGCCCTTCCCTTTCTTCATTTTAAATGGATCTGCAAGCTGGTTTTCTAGTACACAAATGATCCCTTATATGTCACATAAATTTTTAATTGCATTTTAAAGATGCCTCAATCGCTTCAACTGCATCTGTTTAAAAACAATGTCTCTTGTCTAAACTTCTTGTTTACTTCCTTGATGATCTTTCACAGTTCCTCTATTCTTGGGATTTTGCTGAGATTCGTATGATTTCTTTGATAAGCATCAACAGAAGAAATTGGTTTCCTTGGTCCAAAGGTCTGATATGAAACTACCATAAAATCCTCTTGAGAATTTTACAGTATCAGGCGGATCCTCTAAAATGAAATGCAGAACTTTAAATTTGTAAGTGAGAGAAATCTTATGGATTATTCTTATGAAAATAATCAATCTTTGCTTTTATTGGCAAACTACATAATCACATAATCACACAAGTAAAAAGTAAAAAATCCTAGAAAATTAAAAAAAAAAAAGTATCAAAACTCACTCAGGGTAAACGTTAAGAGATGAAGTGAACACTCTATAACACCTGGAGACAGTTTCCTCTACCTGTTTCTTAAAAAGATAAAAAAGGCATTGTTTAGATAGAATTAAGAGAAAAGAGTGGATTTTTGCTTCATTTGATATGTTTGACCTTGGCCCAAAAAATATCTAGTTCAACATTTCTGCCTTCAGTTTTAGAAAAAGAGCTTTGCTTGATGCATCAGGTGCATGAAAAATTTTAGTATCTGACACTTACATAGACATAGTACTCTAACAAATTTTATGCCCAAATAGTCCCTTCCATTTCCCGAAAATATCTCATCATAGAAAATAATTAGCTGCTGTCACTGGCAAAAATGTATCTTTTTTCTTTTTTTCTGTAATTAGAAAATCCATCGGTATCTCTATGTCTGAGATAAAAACCAGACCAATGAATTAAACTGAGGTTGAAAGATAGGTAAATAAAGTAAAATAGAGAGAGAAAGATAGTACTATACTTCTGACTCGTAGATGGAGATAAGTATGTTGGAGAGGTAAATTTTTGTCTCTGTGTGTTCAAGTAAAGGAGGAGAAAAAATTCTGATAGTAACATAGAGCCAGAAAGGGGTATGCATATATTGGAAAAAAAGAAGCTGTGAAAGTTTGTAATGATATGGGAGTTAGTGCTTAAAAATAAATTGGAATAAAAAACAAATTGAAGTGCAGTAAAAATCACATAAACTTATAGTTAAACACATTCAGCTTTTTATAAGTTAAAATGAAATAACAATATATATATATATGTTGAAATCATTGGGTTTTTTTTTTTCTTCCTTTCTTTTTTTTTGTTAAAACAAAGCCCTTGACAGTAAAATACAATTCACCATCCTAGGCAGCTGTATAAAAATTAAAATTCTTTAGGCCTACCTTGTTTTAAAAGCTTATAATTAAGCATTTGAGTGATAGTTAGCACTTATAAGTAATATTAAGAAGACAAACTACACGAGTTCCTCATTTTTTAATAACTATAACCTTTAAGAATCAAATTGTAAGATGACTCTGTCAAATTCTTCCTTCTAAAGCTTGAATATTTATCTAGCCAGGTGCTAATAGATTTAGGCCTAGAGTGAGTAGCCTAGACCTTTTCTTTGCCCAGATATAGACTTTAGATCTGAAAGAGCCTTATAATGACAGATCTATGGATAAAGTACTAGAGACTAATGCTTATAAATTCAGTTTCTGCGAAAATTTACAGTAAGACTGTGTCATTTAGGATTTAATGACTTACCTGCTCTTTCGATGAGATGGTAGCATTTCCCTCATCATTAAATCGAAATGTAGAAAAAGTCGATGATAAACAGCGGAAAGGACTTGCTTCTGTCATAGCGTCTCTGAGAATGTTACAAATGACGTTGTTCTAGAGTTCATATAAATTAATTTAAGTTCTAGACTCTAGATTAGTTCTTATCTGTGCTTTCAATTTTCAGTTAGCCCTGGGATTGGTAGGACTAGATCTAGGTACTATCGGTTGCATGTTGAAAATTTTCTTTTCAGAATCTTGTGTCCACGGTTTACTTTTTAATAATTTTTCTAATCTTTCTCCAAGGGATATTACTCTAGTTTTAATTTCGTGGGCAAAGCTAGGGACGTAAAACATCCTAGCTTAGCTTGGACAATAATATTCGCTACCTTCAGCCAGGATAATCTATCTAATCTAGATCTAGAATTTCTGGATTATACTTAGAGTATGTCTAAACATCTAGCTCTAATGTATAAAGTTCTAGATCAAGCTCTAGCTCTAAATTTGTAGTTTGTACTCTATTAATTGTCAAACCTAATCTAAGTATACTAAATCACCGTACCCATTCGTTAGTCCTACCTTTATTTGTATTTTTTGTATGAAAATTTGGTCGTTTTAGTGATTGCTCAGTTCTTAATCCTTTCCTGGTAGTGGAAATGGTCCCACCGCAATAATTATTTGGTTATTAACTTGATCGATTCCAAGATAATTTTAGTCTTTAGCAGGGGTTGAAAATTAATTTAATGTTACTACTTTCATTACTGTTAAAAAGATATGTGTAAAGTTAATTATACGTTACTGTTAGTGCTATTTCCGGATATTTTAAATTTCAATCTTAAATTTAGGTCTGATAATTATAAATTTACATTGGATCAACTTTAGGAAAGAGTTCCTTTAAGGTACAGACGGTTTTTTACATAGAAGAAAGCCCGGAGAAGGGGAATCAGTTAGAAAAGAGACAGAGCTGAAATAAATTAATTTTTCTTCTTTGTGTAACCCTAAGCAAAAACCAAGCCCAATCATTTTCTATGGTCCAGATTAAACGAAGCCCTCTTTGGTGTGTAAATTAGTCCGTACCTAAAAGGTACTCTTTCCCAACTTTAGAATTTTATTATTGGTATAATGAGGTCTTTAGAACCTGTTGTTTTAAATCTTCATTTAGATTTGAATAAAGGTGATCTGTAGGCCTAGATTATTTGATAGCCATTTCAAGTTTTATTCTTTAAAATTAAAATGAAAGATGAACATGATATAGCCCTTAGGGGAGTCAAAAATATGAATAAAACAAAATAGGTTTTTATTAACCTGTAAAAACCTTCATTAGTGTTAACTCAAGTCACTCAATACCAAAGGGATTAATTACTTAGTATTAATATGTATCAGAATTGTAACACCTCCTTAGACATTTATTTGTAAGGCAGGTATTCAGGACAAATTTTGAATCATTTCCTTTAGTCCTTGACCTAACGATCACACCTGCAAAAAAAAAAAGAAATTAAAAAAATGAAGTTCTGAATTAAATTCAATATTCATTTGTTGGTGCAAAAGGTGAATGTTTTCTCCCGATTATGCTTCAAAATCAGTGCATGCAAGAACAGACTATGACGGTAAATTTTCAATTAAAGAGTAAATTGGTCCAGATTTTTATTTAGCATAAATGTGTCTTGTAATGTGGCAATGTAAGCACATGAACTGATGAAGATTTTTGATAAACCCAATTCATTAAATGGTTGACCTTAAATAAAATTCTTTAACGTGGAACAATAAATTCACAAAAAAGAGGATCCATTTAGCAATAAAAGAAGGCCACTTCTTGGTAATGACCCTTTGCAGGAAAGATGAAAATTAATTCCATTATAGATGGAGACTGATAAAGCAAGGGATAAAAAGAAGTTGTAACGGAAATTAAAATTTTTTATGCTTTTTTTTTTCTTTTGGATGGTGTCATCTTATCACTTTTTAAGCTTGTCTGACATTTAATTATTTTTCTGTTATAAAGATGCAGTAGAGATAAAAGCAGTTGCTTAAAATATCTTAGATTAGCACCATGACTGTGGATGCTGCAGGGAAGGGCTTTTCTTTGCCTTCAGGACCTGCTTCTATTTGCTTTGATAAGGAGGAGTTCATGAAAGTAAGTATACTTAGTACTTGATACTTAAAGCTGATAAAAATAAAACAAGAGACTTGTTAATTGTGATATATGAATATATGCAAAAATACTTGGATCTGAACTAAATCAAAGGCAGCTGTTGAAAAGCGTAGTTAGTCTATTATATTCATTTCGTAATTAAGTACCAAATAGCTGGTGTTTACTTTTGAAAAAAAAAAATGTTTTATTTTTGAGTTAAGCAAGTTCATGATTTTTTATTTTGTTACATTTTACTTAGGGCTTGCTTTTTTTAATTGCGTTTTTAACAGGCAGGTTTTGAAGTAGACAAATTCATTGTGGAATGTCGCAAGAAAGTACCTCTTGAGACTTTACGAGATGACCTTGGACTTTACTTGAAAGTTGTACGCAGTGCCATGATAGAGCTCATCAACAAAGACTATGCTGACTTTGTCAACTTATCAACAAACTTGGTATGTAAACTATGTTCTTTAGATTTGATCCATATGGAAAGATACTGGTGTAGGAAATATATTTTTTTTCATTTAGAGAAAAATCTGCCATGGGATGTGCATTATTTGTGCGGTTGAATAATTTTTCTTTTTTAGATTTTAAAAATTAAAATGAAAGTTTGTTGCCCTCTGATTTGAGAGCATCAGTTGGATGACTTTTTGAGTTGGCACTCATAATAACAAAAGCTGGAATCATCTACATGAGAATGGTAAAAAAAATTAAATTTCAAATTTACACATGTGTTTAATCAGTCTAACACTTCAATAAATCAATTCCTTGATAAGAGAGCATAAATTGTAGTTTTGGACTTATAGTTTTTATTAGGGATGAAGAAAAAAGTTTATGTGAGTGAGGGGATCGCAAATGACTCTTCAGAGGCGGAGGGATTTGATACATATTTATAAATCCATGTTTTTTCTTTGTTTTACTTCATAGCTTTTTTTCACACTAAGTGTAGATATTGAAGCCTAAACTTTCTTCTCCACAGGTTGGTATGGACAAAGCCATTACTAATTTGACAACACCATTAGGGCAACTTAAAGAAGAAGTTCTGGTAAGTTTTCAGATGGTCATAAGAAAATTAAGAACAAAAAAAAAAGAACAAACATAAAAAATTAAACGATAAATATCTGTAGAAATTGGTAGCAACAATATGTAATCTTTTAATTCAATGATATTTCTCCATCTTTGAATTATTCCTCATTTTTTAATGAGCTGTGAATTATAAACCTTAGGTTGAAAATGATCATATTTTAGTCTTTCAACCCTTTTTTAACCAGCTTGTGTGAATATCATTTTTAGTTCGGGCTTGACAATTTGCGACAAGTTTCATTGTTAAAAACTTTTGTCGTATGTGTTTAAGATTATTTTCCTGAATATAATGCTTTAGAAACCATCACTATAATTTTTATCACTGCTGATGTTGAAAATGGTCATGATGAGATGTCACTTTTTTCATAATGAAAACTTTTGCAACCATCGTATTGTCCTTAATATATTAACTATCATTCCATTTCTTGCATTTTCTGTTTTCTGACATTTTTCAAAGAGTGTTCAAACAGCCATGGATGTAGCGATCAAGGCAGTCGAAGAAAAGATTAAGCAGCAACAAGAAATAATGCGCAAAAAGGTGGATGCAACTTATATTGAATTTGATTATAGATTGAAATATCTTCATTAATTTCTTACTAGCTGTTCTTGTTTTATACTGTGTGTTTCTGTTTTTGCAGAATAAATTTATAAAGGTATGTTAATTGAAGTCAAGTCTTATTATTTCTCGGAATTATGTGGCATGCAAAAGTCTTACTAGTACTTTGATTTTTACCAGCGTTTGTCAAAATTAAACTGGTTTGAGACTACTGGTTTGCTACTTGATTATTCATTGTATGCTTTAAGATTTATTCTAAGAAACGAAAAATTGTGGCATTCATTTATATTTACTCTAACAAATTGCTATCTGTACACAAACAGGCAGTACTGCAGAGGCTGATGAATATCACTCACTCTGTAGAGAAAATAGAAAAATTGCTCGGCATTCAAGGCGGTTCTGAAGGAGACACCTCACCGGGGTAACAATTCTGATTTTTTTTTCTTTATTTTTCCAAAGTGTAATTTCACAGGGAAAACACCTTTTTCATATATTATTTGTAACCTGTTTTAACACTGCATATTTGTTTAAAAAAAAACAAACCAAAGGCAAAAAGGACATCATAAGCTACTGGTTTGGTTAAAATTCTTAAAATGACACACAAAAGTTACCTCAAATGATTATAATGAAAGATCCCAAAGAATACACTGTTCAGACTAGCTTTATCTTCTGTCAAATTTTATTTGTCCATCTCTCTCTATCACCTTTATTTGACCAAGCAAGAATCATAGAATGACTGTTAATAGTTTTTGGGAATATAGAAAAAAATTCTAAATAATGCAAGTAAAAAGTCTTTAGAGTGTATTAATATTTCCTCATTGTCATATTACTTTTATTTTGACAGCTACAAAATATTCAAAGTAAAAAAAGATGTTACTTTTATTTTCAAAGGCATAAAATTAAAACTTCACAAAGCAAGAGAAAACAAAATGTGGGAAATGAAGATTTTTTTAATATATATATATATATATATACGTCCTTTTCCTTTTACATTTTCAAATACAAAGAGCATTTTGTCTTACAGGCAACTGACTGGGCCATTAATTGAGCGTGTTGCCACAGAGTTTAACAAACTCCAGTTTTACGTCACTCGAAGCAAGGGGCATCCTCTTGTTGACAAAGTGAAACCTGTAAGCTATGAACTTTTTCTGTTGAAAGATATTTTTTTTTATTTACTTTGTGTCTATCATAAAATAGAAAAAAAAAATAATAATGTGCTGCTTCAATTTATAAAATGATACACAAATAAATCTGATTTTAAAAGCTTATAAAAAAGTTATTAGAAAATAAATCTATTAAGAAAGTAAATGAATATTTATGCACATCAAATCAATTACAGTTGTGATCATTGTCATTAAGACTGTTTTCTTTAAGAGATCTTAGTTCTGTACAAAAATTATGTTTGGACAAACAAACATTCTGAATTTTTATTTCTAGAGAATTGCCACCATCACAACAACACTGCAGTATAGTCTAGAGGGTTCCTTTTTGTCCGGTCTGGAGACGGGAAAGACAGGTATGCTGCGGCAGTGCCTCAGGACATATGCTCTAATAGACAAAACACATGATGCTGAGGATCTATTCAGAGAACATGTTGTTAGGCCTTTCATGGAGGAGGTAAGTCTGGGATAGTTGAAAAATGTAAAATAGTTGATATGTATTATATCAGTGGACATTATGGGGGAAAATATACTATGTATAATATACTGACTTACTGACTTATTGCCGTGTCGCATCCCAGTTCACCGTCTGTGACGCTTCGGCAGCTTTCTCTATCCTCGCAGAGAGTTCTCTCCACTGTTTCCTGTCTTTTGCGAGCTCAGTGATTTTGACCAGATCATCGGTTGAATGGAGTCTAAAATGGTCAATTAGCCCTAGATCTCTGTTCAGTACGATTGGGAGAGTTGTTGTCGGCCGTCCTCTTAGTTTGTGGCCATATTGGATGAAGTAGGCTCTTGTTGCTCTGTTGGCAGGGATGTCGCTGTCTCTACGGAGAATATGCCCAAAGAGGTTCCACCGGGCTTTTAGAATTTGCAGCGAGAGGGGCTTTTCCTGGCATTTTTTATACAGTGACTTATTTGTGATTTTTACTGGAAATTTGATGTTTAGGATCTTTTTCAGTTGTTTTCGGTGGAAAGCGTTTATTTTCTCTTCTTCGGTGAGAGTCAGTGCCCATGTGCTACAGTTGTATAGTAGTATGGATTTCTCAAGGGACTTATAAAGTTGTATTTTGGTTGTGGTTTTGAGTTTATTTCCTTTCATCCACACGTGGTAAAGCTTGTTGAGGGCTGCGGTGGAGAGCTGTTTTCTCCTTTCTACATCCTCGAAATCACCAATGAGTGAGCCCACTTTCTTTGCGTTTTTCCAGTCTTCCTCGTTTTTTGAAAAAGCTGTGAATTCTGTTTTGTCTGTGTTTACTTTTAGTTGGTACTTATGTAGCGTTTCTTGGATTTCGTTGAGGTTAACGTAGTCCTGTCCGATAAAATCCACGTCGTCTGCGTAAGCTATCTCGTTTGGAATTTCTTTTTCATATTTCACTATTGGTCTGGGTAGTGTGGTTCTGACCTCCTTCAGAGCGTGTTCTAGATAGACAACAAAAAGGACTGGACTAAGGCTATCTCCTTGGGGAGTCCCGACATTGCTTATAAATGTATTTGTTTTTGTGGCGCCATTGATTCTTGTTTTTATTTTTGTATATATATATATATATATATATATATATATATATATATATATTATACATTTTTTTTTTTTTTTTTTCCAAGAATCAAAAATGTATAATATATATATATATATATATTTATCTACCATAATGTATATATATAGGGAGCACTCACTAGAAAACACAACCTTTGTATCAAAGAAATGCAGTCAGTAAAATACAGAATTTTAACAAAAGCATCTGATTCAAATTTTTCTCTGAAACTTACCTATGTACAGTTATGAAGTACGTTTTCATTTTAACAAGCGGTAATTTTGATTGGCAATCTTTATTTTCTGCACCTTAATATAGCCTTCCTCTGGGCATTATCTTTGTTGTATTACTATTTTCTCTTGTAATGGAATAAAAAACTCTCTATATTTTACAGATTATAAATGAGGATTTCCTTGCTCAAAACAACAGTGATCTTTCAGCTGTGTTTGAAGAAGTGCTTACATTTGTTCCAGAAAAGTGCTCAGTCCTCAGCAATATAACGACTGGAACAAGGTCTGTGTTGTGCTTGTAACAAAATTTAAAGGCATTACATCATAATTTCTGTTTGATTAAACTTGTATCTATTTTGCTTTTGATGATAGAAAGGTAATCTGAATCTAGAAACAAATGAAAGTATGCTAAACTTGTTCCTAAAATTGCTCAAGCCCAGTTCTAGAGTTGTAGTTATAAAGCAAATTGATGCTGGAAATTAAGTTTTATAAAAGAAGGGAAAATATGATTTTTGAAGATTAAACATTGGCAAAACATTTTTTTTTATTTAAGGTCAATATTGTTCATTATATTCTTAAATCAAAATTTGCAACTTTGAAGATTTAACATTGGCAAAACATTTTTTTTATTTAAGGTCAGTATTGTTCATTATATTCTTAAATCAAAATTTTCAACTGCATTTTTCCCCAATTTTCTGTTCAAAATTTAATTTACACACATTGTTATGTAAATCCTTTGATTCATTCCATGTTAGTGGGGGAGACATAGTTCGTGGCTATGACTTTGTGGTGAACGCTGTTTTCCCTGAGATAGTGAGCAGTCTGGAAATAAGAACTTCAAGCATCTTTGCTCCTGGGAATCCTGATATTTTTCACAAGGTTTTTACTGATACTTATGTCTTTCAAAAAAGGAACTTTGGCTTATTTTGTTTCATAGATTGTTACTGAAATTTTAGTTTCACTGATTTGATTAGAAGTTAAAAGGTAGAAGAAAGCTTGTTAAAGAATACTCTTGTGCTATCTTATTTTCCGGACTAAGAATCTAAATATACTCTTATCTACTCACCTAGACATGTTGCAATTACATTTTCTAAATTTCAAATGCCAGCAAACTTGTATTTAATCTTTTTCAGTGTTTTGAACATTCAACTATACTGAAAGTTTATTTTTCTTGAAAATCTATTTATACCAAAGTTGTATAAACTAGTATAAAGACCATCACATTATAATTTCAACTTTTTAAAGTTTCTCCTTTTTTTTCTTCTTTAAATGAAATTACCCTTTCCTACATTGTCTGAAGGTTATCTGTCAGTGTTTAAAAGAGCTCTTTCTTTTTTATAATCTTTTATTGTGTGATTAACAGAAATACACAGCATGTATGCAGTTTCTGGACAGCTTTGAAAGTCAGTGTGGCTCTCAGGCCAGTGTCAAGCGTTTGAGGCAGCATCCTAGTTATGTGTCTTTGCTTGGCAAATGGAGCCTGCCTGTATACTTTCAGATAAGGTAACAGCTGAATAGAAATCAATAAATTCTCAATTTTCGCTTAAAGGAAATTTAACCTTTTCTAGGCATAATACATTCAAATTTCTCATCTTTGTTTTTTCTTCGTAATGAATTCTATCTTTGACAAGAAAATTTCGTGGCACTGACCTATGAATTTAGCTCCTTAACCTGGGACTTTCTGTAATAAAGGTCTCAAACAATATTATACAACTGATTATCATAAATGGGAAAGCTTATAACTTTTTACTTTACTTTACTGAACTTACTTATCACCTTTTGGTCAAAATCTAAGTCTCATTCTTATTGATCTCTGTGATAAGAATCATAAAATGGAAATAGAAAAATCATATGTTTGATATTGATAATGCAAATTGGTACAAAAAGGAGCAATTTTTTCATCGAAAGTTTTTGTGATTAAAATTTAATCAAATTTATTTTTGCCCCTTTGCAGATTTCAAGACATAGCAAACCGGTTTGAGACAGCTTTATGTTATGGCCTCAGCAACTCAAGTGGTAATATTTGTCTCTTTGTGAAAAATTTTGGCCTTTTACTATAGCAAAAGACATATGGTTGGAGTTTATGCAACCTGTTTAGAAGTCACTGGCAATAATAAGACCCAAAAGTATTTTTATTGTAAATTATCTCTTCTCTCATTGGCAACATTTTATGTAATCTTTTTTCTTACAGGTTTCTAAGGTTTCCTACTTTTGACCTGTATAACAGCTTAATTTGCTACCATGCCTAAAAACTGATCGGTTCTCAAATCAGTTTTTTGTTATGTTAAAAGTTTGGATACCTCTTAATAAGAAGTAATACTCTTGTTTTTCTGCAAAATTACTTTCATTATACCAACTAGCTTTGCACTCTATGAAGCTTTTGAAAATTACAATTAAATTGAGAGAATCTACTTAGGTTTTTTTTTTTTTTTTTAAGAAAGATTTGTCTTTCATTAAATCATACACTCAGTATTCGTTTGTTTATACATTTTCACGTTGCAACTGAATTGTTTTCATTAGGATGATGTTTTCTAAAATCAGTCCTTAAATAAGACATTTTTAAGGAAATTTCATCAGCATTTATCCTAGCCTTTCATGTTTTTCTTTTTTTTTTTTTTTCAATCATGTTGATTTTGAAAAATTAAATTGTTCTTTTATTATGGGAACTCTAAAAGTAGTTGAAATTGAGTAAAGCATAAGAGAAATTATGCTTTTGCTCTTAATATTTTCCTTAAGTATATCATCTTTCCCTATCATCTGCATGAATAAATGGATGCATACTTTGCATAATTAAAGTAATAAGTAAAAAATTCTTTTATTGGAGAATCAAAAATGTTTTGAAAATTTGATGTCTTTTTAGGATTAAATGATTTCCACCTGAACTCGACTGCTATGATGTTGACATGTTTTGAAGAGTGTTGGAAACAAGAGATATACTTGCCTGCTCTTCTGCACAGGTGATCAATGGAATATACATTCCACTAATTCTTAAACTTAAGTTTGTTTGTCATGATAGAAGATTTTGACTTGTGATATATTGATTATAAAAGCTATAAATTTGAACTAAAAATATTTAGGTACCATGAAAGCTAAAATTTTTTTAGTTTAATCTATGAAACAACCATTTTGGCGAAAAGAATATAAAACACTAGATAAATATACCATTAAGTCTTTCTTTTCATATTTGTTTTTGTGTAGAACACAGAAGAATATTTCAAAATCATGTAAATGGAATCTAATACACTGTCTAATGGCCAAGATAAATCAATGGTTGGCATGTCTGTCTTTAAAAGTGAGATGAATTTGTATATTCTTGTGTCTAAAATAAGGATTTAAGTTTATACTACTAAAAATTATATCATATCCTTGAAAACAGCTATATTATTGAATGCCACTTGTCTCTAAATGTAAATAGAAACATATAACCCTTTCTTCTCAGAACCAGATAAGTAACAATGGATGTGTCAACTAATGATTTTTTTTTCTGTGAGAAATGATAAAAGTATTACAAATATTTTCATGTAAAGACTGTCAAGTATTACCTACTGCTTTCTAATTTTTCAATTCTTCAATTCAGATTTGTGAAGTTGAATATCCAATTGTTATCAAGATTCAAGACTTGGCTGGATGAAGTTTACCAGGAAGAGGTTAGTGCTACAAGTGTTCTGTTTTTAGTTTTTGTTAACAGTGGTTAGCCAATCCTATTAACTGCTCATGATGAATGTAAGTTTGAGAAGTACATTGTATTAATATCTAATTCTGTTGACTCTTTAAAAATGAAAAATAGTCTTTACAAAGATGAAAAGTATGATTTAAGAAATATTTTCAAGATTTAGATCTGGATGTTTTCAGGCAAATATAGAATGGGAAATTTCCCTGCTATAGGCTAGTAATATTCTCAAATTGGGTATGAATGGATTGCTGGCTTAAAGCCAAGCCTGAATTCTGCCCAATTTACGATTTGTGAATGCCAGCAGTCAATGCTGACTTTCCGGGAATGATTGCCTGAATTTAAGTAGAAATGTAAAAATGAATTGTGACGACGGCTTCTCTGCATAGTCCAAGCGAGGTCTTTCTAATTATCTAAATGTAGTTCCAGGTTCTACAGTGTTGAAATAGAGATCTAGATCTGTGAAGATAGATTAATATACCATTAGAAAATAGGTATCTAGATCTAGATCTTTGACTGATTTCATGATGACTGAGCAGTTTGTTGAACGGGAAGTCAAACAGAGCTATAGAAAATGGAATTAGAAACCAGTTTTGATGGCAGTGGTTTGAAGAAAAAAATTGCAATGGGGATTACTTCTCAGATTATGAACAAAAACTGTTAAAACCGGGCTTGACGGTTTGTCTTTTTTTGTTACCAAAGGCTAGATTTTAGTAAGAAAAGCAAATGCCATGTGACAAAAGTTAATGTTATTAATATAAATTGGAATGATTCAAGGAAAATGTGCCAAGAAATGGGGGGAGGGGGAATCAGGAATTTGTGGGGATGTAAATAAGGTGACAAAACGTTACTGCCAATTGTTATTAATATATATTGGTATAAATGTAGGAAAATGTGCTGGGAGATAGAGTTTTGGGCATTACTTATGATGACAATGCTTCAACATCAAGGGGACAATGTCCCTCTGACCCCATACCAAGGCTCTGCCCATGACCCGATGCATTCTTAACCTTCAGGCAATTATATTGTGCCTTGCATCCAGGTGTGAAGAATGATTACTTGTAGATCTAATGAACTGCAAATCAAATTATCTTTCTCATGGTCTGTAAGTAGAAAAAAAAATATTATTTTAAATGTCTTTATGCTAAAGCTGCACCGTTGATCATGACACAAGGACTTTATTGAAAATAATTTGCATAAGATGTTGACATTTTATGCTAGAATCTATCAAAACTGATATTGGTCTTCCTTTATTATTAATCTTATTTCATATATAGCTGTCCAGGAAAACAGAATCCATTTCTGATATGAAGCAGAGATCATCCACGCCTGATAAGTTACGCAGCAGTCCTTCCTTTGATGCCTCTACTCGTTCAACATCACCAGTGCCTAAATCTACATCATTGTCTGTAACAGAAACATCGCCTCAACAACAGCCCTTGACCACAGGACAAACAGTGGCTTTAATGACAGACATAGATCTTCTCTCCAAAAAGGTAAGGCAGCAAGTAAGAGACATTCAATAATATCATAGCAGATTTATCATTCTATACGGATCATCCTCCTCATAGTTGTTCAAATAGAACTTTATCATTGCATTGTCATTGTACATACACAGTCTTGCTAATCAGAGACAACTGTAAAGAATTTAATCCACTGGAGGGTTTTTGTGATTTCTTATAAACAAAATATTAAAATTTTTATCAATTATTTTGTATATGATTTGATTTTGCGAAAGTTGTTAGCTATTCTTTCCTTTAATTCATGTATAATTATGAGGACATGATGATACAGAATTATCTTGATTGATTACAGGTAGATGAACTTTTTAATTCGTGCATCAAACCTAGGCTAGTAGAAATTGGTGTTGAGAACTCAGATGCTGTCAAAGGTAAGCTGAAGATGAAATCTGATAAACAATCAACATATTCTTTAACCCTGTTATTTCAGAGTTTGAAAAGGTTGAAAATAAACTGAGTTTAACTGTATTTCAAATTAATTCAACAAATATAGGCCTTTGTTTTTTCTCTTGTTTTTTATGATCACAGTTTTTTTAATTGACTATCCATTTTTTAAAAAAAAGATATATCAGGAATGAGTCTGAGGCCTTGAAGAATGTGATTTTTTTAATAAATTGTTTTGAGGAAAATTTATCAGATCACAAACTTTTATGTCTCTCTTTACAAAATTCCTCAAATGTGTAGCAATGCCACAAAATGAGACATTTTGCGACAGACAACTACTTGAACTTGGAGTTAAGTTTTATCATTATAAAATCTTAGATCTGGAACAAAATTTGGAAATACAGTTGAGTCTGCTTACTTCAAAGTCATTCGGATAACAATGGACTTCGAATTATCTGAAATTCGAATTATCATGGGGGTGGGGTGGGCCTAACCCCTTTCTCTCTTGTAGCCTTATTGCAGACTCTTGCCTGTAACGTAGGTGGTCACACACACACACCAGAATAACTTGCCGTGAGGAGCATAGCACTACATATACTTTGTTTTACAAGCCTGGAAAAAGTGCTTTCACTGTGACAGAATGCCCAAATCGCTTCAAATTAACCGGATCCTTATTTCAAAATTCGAAATAAACGATATTTTTTAATAAATCTAAAATAGAGAAATATTCGGTAAAATTAAACGACTTCGAAATATCCAAGATTTCGAACTATCCGGATTCGAATTATTTGGACTCAACTGTAGATCTTAATCTAAATCTAGATATAATACTATTCAGGCTAGCAGATCAAGGTAGTTAGCAGATTGCTTGAAGAGACTGACAAAGCAGTAAAACCAAAATAGTTCTCTTATTGCAAGAGATATACTAATCCACACCGTCCCACAATCAAGGGGTAATTTTGACAATATCAAGTAGGTGCACCTCACAGGCAGAATCTGGTGGTCTAATCTGAGCATTGAAATCTAGGCTGGCCACTGATATCCAGAGTAACCTTGAGTTGTGACATAAAGGATATTTTTCTTTTACTCACTATGGTCAACAGAATCTCTAATTTCTTGTGTGTCTGCCATCTGTGATTGTCGCCCTCGATTCTGGGCCATGGTGACGGAGGATGTTGTCAAACAGTGCAGTGGAAGTCTCACTCAGGTCAATGACATTCCTAGGCTCTACAGACGGACCAACAAAGAGGTAATCACTCCTTATAAAAGACTTGATTATTCTACAACATTATTAAGTAGGATCAAGCTGAAAGAGATATTTGGCTATGGTGTTTTTCATATTAAATAAACTTTTAAAAATAAAATGACATATGTATTTATGTGTATATATATATATATATATATATATATATATATATATATACAAAGGATTACTTAAAGGTCAAATGTGAATTTTAAGGTTGATAATTTATTCAATTTTAGATAACCAAGTAATATTAATTTTTATCTTATCCTGCTTTTTAATTTAATATCTTAAATTTTGCAATACTCATCTCCTCCCTCTTCATTCATGTGTGTGAGTTCTTCCCATCTCTCTCTCTATCTCTGACTTTCCCTTTCTCACTGATCATAAATTTGTGGTAAGTGATTAGTAAAAAAACTAACTATTTTACAAACAATTACCAGCCTTACGAAAAATTTCTTGAATGTGCAAGATTTTAAGCAAGCTTTATGAGCATTACTGAAACATTTATTCATGGTAAGGTGTAAAGCGAATATCAATCAATCAATCAGGTGCTGTGCTCTTTAGCGTAGGGGATCATGACCTTCCGGGCATCTCTATCCCTCATTGCTTTCACTTTCAGTGCTTCTGTCATTCGACCTACTTTGAGCCACTTCTTTTGTCCATCCAACTTCTTTTCATGCTGTTTTTCCCAACTGTGTTTTCCTTGGACGATTCCAGCTGCCATTAGATGTCCTAGTTTCTCTCTTCTCATCATGAAGCCAAAAAAGGTTGCTTGGTGTTTACGTATTCTATTTATGAGTGATCTTCTTGTAACACTGTTTTGTTCGATTTCTTTTCAGTACATGAGATTCGTACCATTCTCTGTGGGAACCACATTTAAAATCATGACAAAACACATTTGAAAAAAAAAAGAATATACTTATGGTAAAAATGTTTTGTGTCTTTTCCTTTTTGTGTGGATTATTTTGATACCTTTTTGTGGCTCCTGCAACTGCTTCTCTGTTACAGGTTCCTACCAAACCATCAGCTTACCTCACAGGTGTGATGAAGCCACTAATCGGATTCTGTGATGAGCACGAGTCCTCTCTCAGTGTGATCCAAAAAGAAGAATTCCTTTCATATGTCTTCACAGCTTTAGCACAGCAGTAAGAAATCTCACTTCCCAGCATGAGCTATCATTTTATGGACAGTATTAGCTAGGTTGTTTGTGAGTGAGGAAAATGAAAAACGAACCCAATAATTTGTAGTTTCAAAAGATTTCACTTTTTTCAACTTTATCAGTTGGTGAACCTTTTACACTTCAGATGTCATTAAAACATTTTTGTAGATATCTCGCCCCATTGGTGCACCATTATTATGTCATTCTCCTTTGCCTTTTATTATTTTAGTTATTGCATTTTTCTTTATCTTTTATTAGTTTAACATTTAATGATAACTATCTTTTTTATATCTTTCCATTCTATTTCTTTTTTCTTGTCTTCCTATTGCATAAACTTTATTTTTGACTTGTCAAAATACTTATGTTGGTCGTAGAAGCACAATATAATAATAAAAAAAATCTTTTTTTTTTGACAAGAGTGCAGAGAATAAACATTTCTTACTCAGATATTATTTTAATACTTTTTCTGAAAATAGTCAGTGCTTTAGATTCTAATGTCTTCAGATGGTAATAAATTGGAAAAAAAAAGTGTTTTGTTGTTCACAGTAAGTAAAGTTTAGAATCAGAGAATCTATACATTCATCAAAATCTGAAGTGGGGGATTTTTGAAATTGACTTTCATTAAATTTACGCCTAATTGCATGAATGTTAAGTTATTGCCTGTGTAAAGTTAGTCTTTCACTTTTAACCCAGATTCTGTGAAGTAACATCAGAAGTGCTTGTATCTACGAAAAAGATGGAGGAAAGTCTGAGACGTCTTAAGAAAGCGCGGGGCACAGACAAAGAGAAAGAGAAAGCTGGTGGTGTCACAGACTCAGATAAAATTCGTACCCAGATCATCATAGATATTGAGAATTTTTACTCTCAGGTGAAAAAAATCTTCTGTTTCTGTTTCCTTTCTCATTTTAGTTGACCAATACGAATTTGTAGATTGCCTAGAAAATTTGTCAAGTCAAATTTATATTTTCAATGTGTGAATGATAAACCTATTTTTTTTAAACATCTTATAAGTAAACAAATTGATTGAATACACTGCTGAAGTGTATTTTTCGTTTTTGCTTTTCCTCCTGCCCTCCTTCCCTCAATAGAATATAGAAAGTTGAATTTGCATACAGCTTCTAGATCAAAAGTTATAAATGTTGGGCGAAAACCAATTTTGAAATGTTAACCTAGGAAAAGGCAGTGTTGAAAGATTACACAATATATGTTTTCGCTTGTCATTTCAGATGCAGTCTCTGGGTTTGAAAGTGTCTGATGCTGAAGGTCATTCAAAACTTGTAGCTCTCTCACAAGATGCTAGGACTGATATGACTTCATCATTATAGCCTGAGTTTTTTTAAAATGGTTGTTATGAATCAATTTTATTGTGGGTTTGTACTTAGATTCAGTAACCTTATAAGTTATATTGAATAGAAGATGCTAATTTCACTACTGCATAAGTTCACCTTGTTAATTTCTTAGCATCGGGAGTGAAAAATATAAAGAAAAAAGCAAAATAAGCAAAGCTGGTTGATTATATTGAATAGAAAACTCTAATAATATTTATTTAATTTTGACCAATAGATGGTTTTGAGCAGTTTTGGCTACTTAATTTGGAACCAATCTAAGTTTGAAAAAAAGTAAAAAATAACATATCAAAATGAAATGCTATGTCTATTAAATTTCAAATAATTTATTTTTATCAAGCTTTGCTCTTTCTACTAAACTTCAAATTTTATTTTTAATTTTGCTCTGAATGTATGTGATACTGTTTTCTGTGATGATTGATACGATATTTTGTGGAGTATAGGAGTGAAGGAAAGGTGTTTAAAAATGCCTAGAATGTCACAAATAATGAGTTTGCGGATTAGCATTAAAATTTAAGGAATGAATGTAAGAACGTTTCGAAATGCAACATATGGGATGTGCCATGATCAAAACAGATAATGAGGTACAGCCCTCATTATTTAATTATAAACATAGTGATAGTTATAGCAATAATATAATCTAATGAGTAAGGATCAAGTGAAAATTTAAGAAAACAAAAATAATAAAATTGTCTCACTAAACTAACACAAATGTTCAAAGAGGCCTGGCTAAAATTTAGTGAAGGCTCAAAATGATGCAATCAATATGTGCATCACTCATTGATATAAACGGGAACTTGTTGGGAGGCAAAATGTATTTCCTGTCTGTAAAAAAGCAAATAAGCAAAAATTAAAAATCAATCTAAATCAAGTTTTAGAGATTGTATCCTTGTAGTTGTAAAAACTTTGTGAAATTTGGAAATGGTTAAATTTATTTTGGTGTTTTATCATATTTGAACCACATGAATATATGCTGATTTAAGTCAAATATTAATGTACTAATTGTATGGTCTTCATTTTCCTTTTTTAACACACCAACACCATGTGTGCTATGTTGGTGTTTTTGTTGTACTTTCAATAAAAGAGGGAGAATTTTAAATGAAAATTGTGCGACTGCCTCTCATTTTTTTTTGTTTTCTTGCTGTAAATTTAGAATTGGATTAGTTAACACTATTTTATACAGTGGAGCTCACCTACAACGAGGCCTGCACACAACAAGACTGTAATGTAAGCCTGTCATTTGCCTTTATATAAACCCTGGGTAATTTATTTTCCCTACAATGGCATCTTATGCTAGCTAACAAAGGGATTTTTTTATAGCATGAACAAACTGGAATGGTTAATTATTGTCCATTATTGCATGCCTAGCGCTTGTTGAGAAGGAAGAATAAAAGTGCGAATGGAAAGTAAAATGAGTGGTAAGGAAGGTCCAGTAGGTATGAAGAATCTGCTGTTTGCCTTTATCCTAGGTTGGACCTGTGCATTTTGAATCAGACTATAATGTACAGCTGAAGGTAGTGGGGCTAAGTCTACCTAGCGCTGACCACTCACTAGATGATAGGATCATCCAAAATGTTAGGCAAGCTATTTGCCTTGGGCAAGGGCTGGTATTGAAAGATGTAGAATAGGCTGTGATGCAACATCAATAGGGATGTAGAACAGGTGTATAGTCATCATTTTATTAGTCCAACACAGGTAGAGGTGTGACAGAAAGAAAACTGATGTAATGTTCAACAGCAATTTAAATCTTGATCAGGACAAAGAAATTATAGATCTAGACATCGATACGCAAAAACAAAGTGCGTTGCTTATTTCCAATCTCTTCTCGCTTCGGCTGTACTAGCGCACACTTGTAGTTGATTAATCTGTTCTCATAATGATTTTATTGGACAGATAAGGGTTAATTCTTTGAATGTTTACAGGAAGACATCCAATCCTACTTTAATGGATGTCGTTGTAACCAAATTCCACTGAATAGGAAAATGTGCTGAACAAGTTCACCAATGTTTTGTAAATTTTGTGTATATAGTTTAATAGATCTGTTACATTTAATTAATTTTAATATTTTATGTTTTTATTTTTTTTTTGGGGGGGGGGGACTGCTGACCATAACGAGGTGATCACAGGGTTTTTTTTGCATATCAAATAGGCAGTTTACCTGACAGAGAAAGATTTAAAAGATGAGGCTAAATTTCAAAATCAACAGGGTGGATTAAGACATATGGTATTGCAAATGGTTTGTTATAGAACATTTATGATAACTCAAAACCTTTTTACCTAATGAATGGATTTGGAATGTCATTTTTTCAGCTTGACCCAGCAAAGAAGAGGGATGGGTGGTTGGACAAGGTCTTTTTGTTTTAGAGATTTCTGAGAATTATCTGCTTCTAAAGATGCTGGCTTGCTATTGCCAATTGCGTGTGATGCCACAAAATGACTTATTGTGGCCGAGAAAATTTAGTGAAAATGTTATTTTTCTAAAGAAAGCTTGAAACTTCCCATTTTTACACTACTCTAATTTGTAACTTTCAAAATGTTCCAGAAGTAAAAGCACTTGAAATAGCGAGAATTTGAGTAAAATGGCATTTTCCAGGTAGTTGTTTGCCGCAAAACCTCTCATTTTGTGGCATCGCTACACAATTGCATTTTCAATCAATATAGCTGCATTTTCCTCTGGTAAGCTTTTATATAAACTTATGTTTACATGTTTAATATACCTAAGACAATAATAATGATGATAAATTAGCATTCTCAAAAAGAGGGTATATTTATTTTTTATCCTGTGTTCCTTTGGAAAACATTACTACTGCTCCATTCTTCACAATAACAAAAGGTTTTACATAAATTTGTCATAGACATTACTAAAAAGTTAGTTTTTAAAAGAGAAAAACACCCTTCATTGATCTAATTAGTGCATATACAGGAATTTGGTATTGTATTCACTACAACAATCAAGCACAGAGGACCTGCTTAGAAACGCTGACTTTCTAAACTAAACAATTTTTTTTTCATGTAATTACCAAAACAAGATGTTGCTTTGTCTTCATAACTTACAATTACATAATGGTGAAAATCATAAAAAAGAAGTTAAAAATATATAAATACATACCCTACACTCCATTGCAGGCTGTCCTAAATATTGTGAAGAACGAATTATAAAATGCTTAGTAAGTGATCATTGCTCTCCAATCTACTTTTCTTTCTCCAATATGCCTTATTATAATTGAATCTCATGATCAGTATCTAAAAAGGCATAGAACAATAAAGCAATCTTAACACATGTTTTAAAAAGTTGAGAAAAATCTGGACGCTCATCATATAAGACTGGCAAGCAATGCATAAAATATTTGATTTTTCTGGATCAACACAAAAAGATAAAAGATAATTAGAAAAAAAAGACACCTTACTTGTCAGTAATTCATAAATTGTTTTATCACTAATACTTAATAACAACTAGTTGTACTAGTAGATTTGAGATAGGACTGCAAAAAACAACACATCGGTTTAGATCAGTTTTCTAAAAATTTCACAGGTGGGTTGTCAATCTACAAGATTTCCCATACTTCAGAGTTTTAATTTGATGATTTGGCAAATGTCTGTATTGTTCATGAGCAAACTTTATTTTTGAGGAAACGTGTATATGTCACAACCAGTCCCAATGAGCTGGATATTTGAAATTCCGATTTGAAGAAAAAAGGGTAGTTAAATTCATCTTTCTTTTACTTCTCAAACAAGATCCATGTACAATATTCATCTGGCAAATTTTTTTATTCTTAAGAATCTAAGAAACATTCATCGTTTTAAATAACAACATTTTAAATGTGAAATGGGTAGCTTTCTTTCTGTTTCTATTTTAGTGTTTATTACTATGCTTAGCCTTCATTGCATATCACCAAATTGCGAAGTTGATGACATTTGGCAAAGTCTTAGAAAGTACTAAGCCAAAAAAGAAAGCTGAAAGTGCTGCTTTATCGGTATGTACTGATAATGGGCCGTAGTAGAAATGTTAGCGGATAAGATAAGGAAAAATGTACATATAAGTAACAGTCGTGGCAGTGGTAAGAGAAGCTGTAGAATCATGAACAGCAGCAGCAACAATAGTAGAAGTTATCGTAGTGCAAGTAATAGAAATTGTGGTAGTAGTAGTAGCAGTAGCAGCAGCCGCAGTAGTAACAGTGGTGATGGTAAAAGTAGAGTTCTTTAATGATCTATCAGTTATGAAACAACTCTTTAAATTTCAACAAAGTAAAAAAAATGCCCTCTGTCTGAATTTGAGCCTCAATCAGGCTTATCAGAAAATAGCAAAACAACACTGATTTTTTATGCTTAAAATTTTAAAGTAAGCCTTTAAATAGTCTTACTGCTTATTGACAGTTTGAGCAAAGCACACTCAATATATAACGCATTGTATTACATGAAAGTGTCTACCAAGTTAAACAGTTTAAGTATTTTTCTTAAAAAAAAAAGAAAAATAACATTTTTGGAGGAAAGGTTCTTAAAACATGATTTTACGGCTAAGAATATAAATCAAACTAAACATTATGTAAATATTTTTATCATAAAAAGTATACATTGCAGCATCTCACAAGGATGCCTTTGGTACTCAGACTAAGCTTACATTGTACACTCATAATATTTGCATTAAGTTTTCCACATTATCAATGGCTATGAACTCATAAATAAGATAACAGCATTATCTATACATAATTTCCTTGAACTATTGGTAACTTGCACCAATAAAGGCATGAAAAGGCAGTAAAAATTTTAATAAAATGAGACCCATTCGCTCACCTTCCAAGCATAAAACAAACGCTGATTTGCTTCTGAGCAAAACATACAACCATCCTCACCCACCCACTCTCTTTCTCTCCTACTCCCCTCTCCCGCTATTGCAGCCTCACCTTTCTTACCCCAAATCTAGACATTCACTCATTCATCTTCCCCACTCCAGACCTTTTAGAATTGATAAGATATCTTTTCCTCTGTTGCCTATTCTACCACCAGTTTTAAACCACATAAGAAAGGAACAGATAAAAATATACAGGCCAACCAACTAACCACCCATTGCATTCTAAACTGAGACTGGATGAAAATGGTTGGGTTGGGTCTTTAGGTGGTTTGTGAAGCAAATAAGCTGCCCCTGATAGTGTTGGACAGGTGGCCGTGCTGAGGGGTATCAAAATAGATGTAAAATACAAAGGAGTTATGGAAGACTGTTTGTCATGACAAGTGGTCGGGAGGACAAGTTTTTACAAAAAAAAGAACAACCCTAGTAGGCCTAAATGATATACAGCTGGCAATATTCCCATATAAACCTATATTTTTCAATCTAAATGGAGCTTCTCAGAGTTATAGAGCCATTTAAATTATAACCATAGGCTCTATATATAACTGATTATATGTTACCAAGATGCAACAAAAAAAATGTGTAGTTACCTTATTCACATATAAGATAAGATTTGTCATAGTGTGATACAGTAGCATTCAGTGAAATATGCAGTGTAAAGAGACTTTAAATGTGTGCTTATACCCATTATACCAATCTATCAGGTGCCATGCTCTTTAGCATAGGTGATCATGAGCTTCCATGCATCTCTATCCCTCGTCATTTTCAGATCCATTATACAGTAAAACAATATTAGACTTACAGCTGTTAAGCAACCATTGAGCTGAAGCATGAAATTACCCTGCATTTAGGTTTAAATGGCCAGAACACTACCATCTTTCTTTCTATTTGTATTATAAATATATAATCTTGAAGGTCTAGCAGTGTCAATATTGTATGACCAGATGATTTGATCAAATAAGTTTGAAACTTTCCATTCAATCATCACCAACAATGAAAGTAATCATCTGATACCTGGAACTCCAAACATATTCTTTTGCATTTGCTCAGCTGTTAAAGTTCCATGTATTCTTTCACAGTCCTTGTTAAAAACAGAATAAGCACTTAATCTTCCGTCTCGAGGCCCTGTTCTTGTGTTTACGTACGTAAAAATTATCACAGATACTGTGAAAAACACAGCCCCAAACTGAAGCTCTATGAAGAGTCCCCAAAGGCAGAGCCATAATGCAAGCTTGCAAAACCTGAGAATCCATTTCGTTATAATTTCCGATCTTGTTGGCTCTGCAACAGCATCAATTGTCCCTCCAAAAAGTTCTGTCTGATTTGTGGTTTTGGTCTGGGCTGGGATTTCATTCTGTTGCTCTGCAGTTTGATCCTCCCTAGTTCTTCCCTCAGAAAGTTCATCGAGATTACTTTTACTGTTATCATGTTTCTCCTGCAAAAATATTTAATTCATACAGTTACTCAACAAATATAGTAATCAGAGTAGTACATACAAGGTCTAAAAGGAAATAGGCACACAACTTTATAACTACAGGACAAAAAAGAAATAACACAACTATAGATTTAACATATAAACGTTTCACTTTAATAGCTTCATCAGTAATGATACAAAATCATGCTTTCCGTTCAACTATATTATTATACCTTTATAGATAAACACAGGCGTCCTTTTGTATCCTTTATAATTACCCAGTTATCCTTCAAGTGTGGCGTTTTTGTTTTCTATTTGGATTTAATCAGAGCAAGCAAGACATAAATTCACATTAGAAGGGGAAAGAAAACTATTATCAATTACGATGCTTTTACTTCTTTTAAAGTAAGGAGATTGTTAATGTGGTGCTTTTCATGTCTTTCTGATGAAGTGAAAAGCAAAATGAATTTAAATAGCTTCTGAAAGTATTCCCTTTAAAAAAGAAATACTTGATTGAAAGCTTATAAAGTGGAAACCTCATAATTCGAATCGTATGGGAATGGATTATAACTTCGAATTAAAAATATAAACAGAAAAGTGGCATAGTTGAATCTATGACGCATTGATCGAGTGTGTACTGTGCCTGTTACAAGTAACTCTCCCCTTCCCCTGTCCCACATTGCTACGAGTGTCAGTATCACCATCAGTTCCCTCCTCGCTTTGTTAGCACACTGACCTGCCTTCCCCGGACAGCGATTATTATTGCTTGCTGCTTGAGAATTATTTGTACATAGTACTTTTGTAATGCCTTATGGGAAGGTATTGACTTCGAATAAGGAGAATCGAAAATATGAGTCCAATTCTATCAAGGCTTAAGAGAAAAAAATAACCTATCCTCATGTAAAATTCGGTTTACGAGAAATTCAAATATTCAGACTTCTGTTTTTGAGGTTTCCACTGTACTTGTTAGATCAGAATACACCACTTTGTCTAACTAAGCATGGTTGTATGATATGGTACAATACACCTTGGACTCAATGAACTAGTTCAGTCATTTTTAACATATTGTTGAATGCAAGGTTTGTTGGAGTCATGACATAATGCACCACAAGGAAAGTAATCAATCAAAGCGAAATTACCGGATAATGACCTTCCTTGGCTTTATTAAGTAACCATGTGTCTGTAAAGCCACTGGTTACCCTTCCCACCATTGCCCAAGTTACCGCCGCTTTGGCTCTTTGATCCTGTATCATGATCTCCCCATGCATTTGCTGCCGCTTCCTGCCCACTCCCCCTCTATTTTTATTTTTTTCTCCCTGTATATCAATACTTTGCTCTCCCCTCCCCTATGGCATAAGGGGTGCCCAATACCTATACACTTCAAGCATTTCTTAACAGCTGACAGGGGACCTATTGATTGAATTTCAATTACACTGTAGTTTCTAAGTAGAAAAGCATTCTATAATGGATTTGCCAATACTTGTAGTTCGTTGAAAGTGAGGACGGGTCTGAGATTATTTCGTTTGATGCAAGGTATTTTAGAGTCAAAGAAGGAAAAAAACGGGATTTTACTAAGTTGGTTGTATGCAAGCTGTTCTTTGAATTTGAGTGCGTTGGATTCGAAATGTACTGTATTTGCTCAGTCATTTTTTTTTCATTTCCAAAGTGATTTTGGTAACTTAATTGGTTAGCTACATGTGAGCTAGACCGAGCTAGACAACGGTAACATATAATGCACTATATTAAGTTTTAATAAACTTTTCATTTGAACGAAAATCCTATGTTCTTTACATATGTTTTTCATTGTTAATAGCCTGTCAAACTATGCTTACAAAAGCAACTTTGTTTTCTATTCATTTTAGCCTCTTTAGCTTGAGTAGCCCAAAAGCTTTGAAAAAAAAAAGGGATAGAGAAAAAATAAAATCAATACCGTGAGTACCCAAGAGCATACAAAATCTTGTCTTAATTGTTTCATTAAAAAATTTAATTAAGAACATTGCAAATTCAATAAAAATTGGATTTTATTCATAATGAAAATATAGTGTGCAAATTATAACAATTTAAAAAACTATAGGCCTACATATAGATCTACATTAATGTCAGATTAAGCTTATCTAGGAGACTCGATAGAAAAAAAAAGGTACAGAAAAAAGAAGACATGATCAAGATAGGCAGATATGTAGACGGATAAATAGAAGAAAAACTGGAAAGGAGCGAAGGGTGGATGGGAGTTGGCGGGAGAGAAAGAAAAAGGGGAGAGGGAGGTTGAAAGTGAGGGAAGAGAGGTGCAGCTATCAATAAGAAAGGAAAGAGTATACAGAGGGGTGATAGGCGAGAGAGAGAGAGAGAGAGAGAGAGAGAGAGAGAGAGAGAGAGAGAGAGAGAGAGAGAGAGAGAGAGAGAGAGAGAGAGAAAGACAGACAGAGAGATGGAGAGAGAGAAAGACAGAAAGACAGACAGACAGAGAGATGGAGAGAGAGAGAGAGATTGGGGCTTGTCCATTGCAATCTGAAATGCCATTACGTTTTAGATCTAAATTTTTTTCTCATTAAGAAAGGGCCTTATCAAAATCTAACGCTTTGCCTTCCACTTCACCTTATCATTGCCCGAAAGCCAAGATTTTAATCTGTTGTAAAAAGAATTTTCAGACTGTTTCTGCTTCACCTTTTTAGCTCTATAAGCAGCCAGTTTGGCCTCCATCGCTAGCCTAGTGGACTATAAAAGCTTTTCATTGAAAAAGAGCGCTTTCGTTTTCGGAGTCGATTTCTTGTGCTCACTAGTATGGACGGTATCCTGACCTCAATGGAAAAGCTCCGACAGGCAGATGTCCGGATCATCTGCCAATGGATCCCATCCCACGTAGGGATCCACGGAAACGAGGTTGCAGACGAACTGGCCAACGCCGGACGTCTCCAACCCCAACCTATAGTCCTGGCAACCCTGGCTCACGTCTCGTCCCTATTACGAGGGGAAACGGCGAAAAGGTGGAGAGCGGCGATCGAAGGGAATGATGACTCACGACTGGCTAAGCTTTATGAGGCTCGACGAGCTGATGATTATCGCGATCACCTCCCGAGAGGTGACGCCGTACAAGTATTTCGCATGCGCGTAAATCACGTACTGCTCTTAGCCAGCATGTCTAAAAGAGGATGGAGTCAATCCACGTCTTGTCGTCTGTGCGGAAACCGAGTTGAGGACGTCGACCACGTACTGTTTGATTGCCCAGCACTGGAGGACTGCCGAAGTCCCGGCTGGGGGTGCCAGGAACGAAGCCAGGTCCTCTGGACAGAGCGACCCGTGCTCGTGGAAGCGGCGATGCTATTGAGGGTCTTTCTTCGAAAGACAAAAGAAAGATGAAGCGAAGACGCGCGAGGGCAGCCCGACCGGAGCGAAACCGACGAGATCAAACCCTTGGCCAGGAGATGTGCCCGCACAAGACGAGCACCATCTCCGACAATGGTCTCGAGTTCAAGTCGCCTAGCACCGAGGGCACCCTCCACGTCGACGCTAACTACAAGGGTTTTCAATAAGAGGACAAACGAATAATGCACCAGGGCATTATTAGACGCGCAAAGGGCAGTTCAACTAGCCCGGACGTCAGATCGCATAGAGAATGCGACCGGCTTCTCTCCCGAGAAGGGAAGGAGAAAAGCGGGTCTCTCGGAAAGTGGGATTCTACCTCTGTGCTCTGAGAATAATGGAAACGACTAATAGACACCCGCAAAATCTTTTTATAGCTATCACGTGGTTTAAAGAAATCATGGTGGCTGTGCTATTTGTGTCTGTCACTTAGTTCAAAATGTACAAACAATGTGTCGATAGGGACATGTCCCCATACCCGCCTGAGTCTAAGTGGACACGAAATTCCACGTGACGTCACAAAATTCGTGTTTGACCCAGATTTCACTTCCTTTCCACCAATGTTCAAAATGGAGAAAGGACGTGTGTTCAAAACGTATGAAGAGTTTGAGGCGGCCCTTAAATGATTTTCATTGGCACCTCACCGTCTATTTGTAAAAAGATCGAGTGAGTCAGTGAAAGAATGCAACTTAAATATGAAAGCATTATCTTTGTATGCAAACACACCAGCTCCTCGACAGGTCAGCGCCCATGCCAAAGGTAAGTCCCATCAATTGTGCTAATGAGACGATCTGATTTTAGATTTTAGTGGTTGGTTAAAGAGAAGGGGTGAGTTATCCTGAGTCTATATTTTTAAATCCTTCCCTGCCTCTTGGAGTAGATCTAGATTCATGATCTATAACAGAATGGAATATTGGGCATGAGGGCACCAATTTAAGCCTTATTGAAAGGCATTGTCAGAGTACTGATCTGAAAGTTTTGCAGTTCATAGGACAAATGATTATAATTCACTCTCTCTCTCTCTCTCTCTCTCTCTCTCTCTCTCTCTCTCTCTCTCTCTCTCTCTCTCGTTGAATCCAAAACTAGGCCAAGTCTTCCCGAAGGAACGTTTGGCCTAATTATTTTCACTAGGCTGAGATTTTGTCCATTCTTGCATGATATTCTTGAGCTTCTTCTAATATACAAATTTATAACTTGTCATTACACCAAGAAAAACTTGCTTCATTCAAACCAGTTTCAGCATTAGAAAAAAGTCCACAATACATAAAACCATTTTAAAATTAATACAAAAGTATATACGTATTCCCGGCAGTAGATGATGTTTTACTTGTTTCATATTCTTAAGCAAATGTATGTTATGCATGTTATTTTTTATATAATATGTATGTTATTCTTTATGCTATGTACGTCATTCTGTATGTTATGTATGTATGTTCAGGCCTTCTAGCCTGCTTCTATCTTATTCTTTTCCTTGTGAAGCGCATAGAGCATTTTAATCATTTGGATATGCGCTATATAAATGCACTTTATTATTATTATTATTATTATTATTATTATTATTATTATTATTATTATTATTATTATTATTATTATTATTATTATTATTATTATTATTATTATTATCATTATAAATACTCTCTCTCTCAGTCACTCTCTCCCTCTCCCCCCCCCTCTCTCTCTCTCTTCCCCCCCCCTCCTCCCTCCCTCTCTCTCTGTGTGTAACTCGTTCCTGTGTATTCATATATGCTCCTCTCAACATCTTCAGTGGTAATCTGACGGAGATCTTCAACCTCTTCTTCATTTTGAGAAGATCACCAGCCACAGACTAAACAACTTGAGACAATGTGCTTTTGAGAGGAAATCCGTACCATCTACTGAGTGTTGAAGAGTGACGCGATTAGAATCAATGTGACGCATCAACCTTGTTAAGGGATTTTGCCCTTGATATGTAAGTTGATTTCCTTTTTTCAAGAATTTTTAAACTAGTTTCAATTCATGTGATCATTACTTTTGATACCATAGCAATAAGATCAGTTATAAAGGAAAAAATGAATTGGTTTAGACATGTTGCTTGGCTTGTCCTTTTCAAAGCGCAGCATTATATCAGGCTTCCGTCATAGTCTTAAGGGAGAGTAGTTGCTGCTCTAAAGAAAGGTACTTAAATTTAACGAAGAAGCAAAATCAGCTGTTATGTATGTGTGATGTGGTAAAAAAAATGCTTTTGTAAGTTTATTGTCAATTATTACAATAAGCTATTGAGGTCCTTCTACAGTCCAAAAGATATTTACAATTTAGTGCAATTATTTATTTCTGAACCAACTATAATATTTTAATTTGTTTTTATAACGATTTTTTGTATTTCCAAAGTAAATGGCTGAAGTTTCACAATTTTGTAGTGATTAGCTTAGGCAAATCAGACATGGCCAATAGTTGATGGCTTTCTCAAGTCGATCTAATACTCTTAATTCTCTTTTTTTTGCTTGTGACAAGATCATTGAAATCTTGGTTTAATTATTGTTTTATCACAATTACAATGGGAATAAGACTGGTAGACTTCAGAAATCAACCCCCGTTCATGACTTGGCAGAGATATAGGCTTAAAATGCTGAGATCTTCTCTTGGTTCAATTTAAACAACCTTGTGACATCATTGCATTATTATCTTTTTTTTGTGTGTGTATTTTTCTTCATTTTCTCCAGTAGGACAGACGGGTTTTACAAGCTTTCATGCCATCTCTTTTCTTATCCTTTGTGCTCAAAATAAACTTCATCTTTCACAAAAATCTTTTTTTTTAATTTTCTCCAAAACTGATTTTTAACTTGCACCGTTCTTGATGCGATTTCACAGTTGTTGTGAAAGTGCCCAAGTATTTGCATTGATCCCTGAACTTGAATTAATTTTGGCTACCAAAGAATTGATCTGTGCACACTCATTGTTTCAATTGACGATCTTTATCTTCTGTATTTTTGCTCTTCAATCCATATCCTTTCCTTCTGCTTTCTTCTTCAGTGATGTCTAATAATTGTGGCCAGTCTTCTTTATTTTCTGCAATAAATACAGCGTCACCAGCGTATCTCATGTTGCTTACTTTGTGCCCTCCTATTTTTTATTCCTGGGTATCCTTCTATGCTTCTCAAATCATTTCACTGTAGAGAGAGAAAAGGTCTGGAGCAAGCACACATCCTTGTCAGACACCACACTTTATTTTTGTTTTTGTTTTAATGAGCTGATTTACCCATCAACTCACATTGTTGCTGTCTGTTATTAGTTCATGTTTTTTTTTTTTTAACGGGTCTTGCCCAAGGACCTCTCACAGACTAACAGAGGAAGGATACCCTCATTTCTCCTTCTCAGAGTTGGTTCTGATCTACCGCCCTATATAAGTCATGCTTTTTTACCTCTAAACTGAGCAAATATTATAAATTTGATTTTTGATTTAATCTTAAAGCATTCTAAGGTTTACACTTTTTATAAACATATATTTAATTTTTAAACTGCTTGCTCTAGCCATTATTTTTTTTTTTTTACTCTTTAGTAAAGCTAATTTAATATTGAGCTATAAGAATGTCATCTTCAGCTTAACAGTGTATGATGTAACCGTCTAAACCTCGCCTCCTTTCTCACTCTTTCTTTTCTCTCCCATTTCTGTCGTTCTGTCTTATCCTGGGCTGAGACTTTGAGGATTTTCTCCTTTTCCCTTGTCCTATATCATATACCATTTTTTCCCCCATATTAAATCTTCATTTCTGTTTTTCACTTCATATTAAGACATTAGCTCTTAACTCTTATTAGAGCTGGCTCACCAGAGTCAAACCTTTTTTTTTCTTTTTTTCTCCCAACTCTTGAGGCTTTTATGTGAGGGATATGTGGACCCAAGGGTGAACTGGCCGATTTTGGAAAGGAGGACCTCGGGGTAGTAACAATAGTTCTAATCCAGGTTAATTCGAGGCACTTGTGGGATTGACTGACAGTTACAAAAATAGCATTTTATGAAAGAATATATTTGTGAGCTTCTCTTCCTCTATTTTTAGTTAAATAACTTTGTACAGTGCTATCTTTCTTTACTTAAATGTATGTTAATGTAAGTCGCCATGTAGCGATGTATTTTCTGGCTTTATTTTTACTTCAAATTTCAAAGAGGATTAGAAAGGTGTATGACCTATGGCTTTACCTAAACCTAGAACAAGACACTTAGACAGTGTTCCAAAACTAGGACAAATGTTTCAATCTAAATTTAGCCCAGTGATAAAGCATGAATGCTAGGCTTAGATTTTGTTCATTCATGCATATTATTCTTGTGCTTCTTCTAATATACGAATTTATAACTCGTTATTACACCAAGAAAAACTTGCTTCATTAAAACCAGTTTTAGCATTAGAAAAAAATCCTCAATTCATTAAGCCATTGAATGCAGAATATAAAAGAAGGTAAGATGATACACATTCCAAAAGGATGTCATCTAATTAGATGCCGCAATATACCTGGTACATTTTACATTCCTGCTTGCATTCTAATCAGTTAATGATTACATGATTGTAATATATGTTCATTCTAATCTTTTAGAAACTGTACAGAGACATTTTAAACATCTAAAACTTGTGAAATTGTATGCATACAAACAAATAAAAAAAAAGTAAATAAAAAAAATTAAACAACCCTAATTACACATTACATAATCCATACTGCATCAGTACATGCCCACTTTGTTTAATAAACATTTAAAAATTGAATCAAGACATTAAGATTTCCAACAGATTTCCAATTAATGTTGAATTAAGTGCAACAGTATAGCTTTCTTCACTTCAGATGTAAAGTGAAACCTGACTTTCGGAATTAAATCTTTTTTGGATGGCACCTCACTAGAATTATCATTATTAAACCATGTCTTCTTCCTCTGTTTCTTGAGAATGCTGTATTAGTTAGTAAAAATTTGCAGCGGACATTTTGCAAAGCCATTTTGAGTGTTGTAAGTGGATTTAGTCTCATATAAAACATCTTCATTTCCATTTCATTACTGCATTGTTTCCTAATTAAATCACCTTCATTTTTTTATATATAAAAAAAGAAATAATTGCATCTTACCGGTGTAATTTAATTATTTTCTCATTTTTGCTGCTACTTTCACATATTTTTCTTTTTTTTTTCAGGTCTCATGGAAAGGAATATGGAGTTTAGAAGTGTAGACGCCTGTTGGAGCCTACCACTAGCCCTTTTGCAAAACAAAAGCTATGTTTCTCTAGCTTGCAATTCTTACCTGACATAGACGTAGTTCACAAAAAGTTGACTGCTGGACAGCTGACAAATATATGACTTTCATTTAATGATTTCATTTTCCAAATTAATTGAAAATTAGAGGGATGCACAAGTAGATGACATGAATTTGAATTATGTAACCTTATTATTGCACTGCATACTTTTTTCCTCCTCAGTTTTTATTAGTTTTACACAATGAAATTTCAATGATACTGATTTAAGGAAAAAAAAAAGGCTACTTTCCAAAAATGCATTTGGATAGAAATTATAGGTTCTTACTTTCAGATCCAATTCATGCGCTGATTTAACAAAATATAATGATACCCATGGCAAAAGACA
Source organism: Elysia crispata (assembly GCA_033675545.1). NCBI lineage: Eukaryota > Metazoa > Mollusca > Gastropoda > Plakobranchidae > Elysia > Elysia crispata. The sequence continues at coordinate 1,032,537 of JAWDGP010002890.1, read as the reverse complement.
GTGTACGCTAATATCCCTCTTTTATTTCCCCAAATCTCTCATGCTTTGTTTTTCATTTTCAATCTAACTATCCATTCTCTCTCTTTTTAATCCTATCCATAAATCAGAGGTGACTTTGTTACCTTAGGCGCTAGTTGTTTTTTTGTTTCGAAATACTATAAGGGGGATTTTCCAGGGAAATTTTCAGTATTTTTAAAAAATTCATTTTTGCAAACGATTATGCTTTATTTATGGGTCATTTCTGGAGGAAACAATGAGGTTAAATATGCCTTGTGCTGTAGAGGAATTGAATTACAAAGATCCTTTAGTTGTATCTCAGGGAATCGCATTGTTAACCAAATAGAGGTTAGGGAACAGCAAGTCTGACTGAGTAAATATCTATACTGTGACATAGACCATTCCAGCTGAGGATGGTAATTTATTTTATACGCAAAAGTGGGGTAATATTGTCATCCTCCTAATACAGATAGGTATAACATGGTTTGTTACATGAAAAAATATGGGGTACTTTTAACACCCCAGAAGTGTGGGAAATATAAACCAGTTTTTGTGTTTATTTAAAATGTGGGGACACAAAATTACTTTCGATGTAAGAATGCAATAGTAAAACGAGATTTACGAATAGGGTTAAAAGTCCTTGTCTCATTTCTCTTTCTATCTTTATCTCTCCATCCCTTTTTGAATTAATTTATCATCTTTCTTCAGTCAGGCTCTATTTCTTCCCCTCTCCATATCCTATTGTCTCTGTCTGTCTGGTCCCCCCTATACCCTTTCCCTGTTTCTCTTATATATGAAATTTCTTTAATTTTTTTTCATTGTATTATGTTATTTCTTTTTAATTAGAGACATCCAGTGAACTTTGGGTGTAGTGAGGTAGGAAAAAAATATATTCAGACAATAAAAATTACAACTTAAGATCATGTATGGGTCAGTGGTTAGATCGCAACACCCAAACAATGCTTGGGCTTGTTATACAAAACATTGGTTTAATACCTTTCTACAGGTTCTTTTTTTTCCATTTTGTTACTTTTTTTAAGCTAAAAAATGATTATGGATTCAAGGAATAGATATTGTCAGTGCAACTACAATAGTGTTAGAGTGTCTTTCTATTTGCACCAAACTAATCTATGGTGTAACTGTGCTAAGACCTAATTTCTAGTGACTGTGACTTTTGTGCTGTTTGAGATGACAGATTTATATTTTGCTAATTTACAATAGCTTGCTATAGGGACAGGCTGAAAAAGATTATAAAAATTAGTGTTTCAAATAATTCTCTTCATTATTACTAGAAAAAAATTCTTTTGAAATTTGTGAAGTAAAAATTTGCAAAGTACTTTTTCCGTAACATCACTTACAATTGTCTGTCTGCAGGTTGAAAGAGGTTTCGCTAGACAATAAAAATATTATGGAAATGTTTTAAATTTACAATTCATTTAAGATTTGAGTGAATTATTGTTACAATATTCTGAGTTGCGGTAGTCTCTGAAAAGATACATTCATAGGATTTGGATTCACTTGCATTTTTTTATTATTTTTTTTTTATCAAAAAGATCGTAGCTGTTTATTATCAGAACTTTGCTTGTGTGTATTTTGCAGCAGGAAAAATAAAAAAACTATAACTAATGAGAGAATCATTTTTTGTATTAAACTAAGATTTTTAATCAGCAGGATTACCTCTCAATCAGGATTAAACTGAACAGTATAAAAAAATTGTAATGATCAAAGTAGAGATGTCGATGTAAAAAAAACAAATTATGATTTACGGTCGCCTTTTTCAGGTTAAATGTTAAGAACATTAACTGTGCAGTTTTTACTATAGTGCTTTTTTTAATTGTTCAATTTGTACAATAGTAAAAGATTTCATAAAATTGTAATTACCATATTTTATACAAATACTCATAAGTGCATTTTTATTTAGTTGATGTTTCCTGAAAGAAAATGTTGATTAAAATTACATGCAATTGATTACTGATAATAAAAGAAATGTCTTATATAAAGTTTGAATTTCACTCTATACTGTTGCGCTTGTGTATGGGATCACATACATAGTTACAATATTGTTTGGATTTTTTTTTATCCAATCTGCATCCTTTTTAGAGGATTAGTGTTTAGTTCTAGGGCTGCTATTGCTGGGTATAGTAGAGGAACTTAAACGCTTATTTCTGGCTTTACACTATACTCACAAAGATAATAAGGCTTCCTCCAATCTCATCTAAAAAAACAGTCAAATCTAGCATTTGAATGCAGAATCTACATAATTTCATTTCAGTGAAAAAGCTGAGATATCTAGCACTTCATATACATCAATTTCAAATTCCTAAAACTTAAAAAAAAATGTTTTTGTGATTCTTAAATTTTTTTTTTTTTTGGTTTGGTCATCTTTTAAACATCAAGAAAATAGGGTATATCTACAAAAAAACCGGTTGATTGAATCTGAAAGTCATTCCTACCATATTATTTTTGGTCTTTGCATTTACATGGTGGCTGCTTCAATTTTCAGTTCACTATAACTTGATATACATGCAGGTTGGTCATGAATGGATGGGGCATTGTTCTTGTTGCTTGATGATTAGTTCGAAAAGTGATCAGCCGAAGCAGATTTTGTATACATCTTCAAACAGGTATGAATGGTGACAGGATATTGAAAAAAATTCTTTTTTCTATAATCATTTGCAATAGCGCTTCAAAAAAGTACAACTACAGTTGTCACATATATACATCTCATTTGATGATATTTTTTATAAATCCAAATCTGCATTTTCACTTAATTTTAAACTTTCCGCAGTGATATGTTGAATTTAATTTAAAACGGAAAAAGAACCTATGAAGCTGTACATATTACAGTAAAAGTTGTAAGCAATAAATGAGAGCTGTAGAATATGATCTTAGTCCATTCTATTCAAATAATATACTTATTTTTCCACCCAACTACAGATGTACATGTACTAGATTGATCATCAAAGAGAAGGCCTAAGGGGTTTCAGGCAATAGATTTTACATTGTTCATTTTAGGACTCATACCTGAACATATTGGTACAACGAGGTTTGACAGCCATCAATATGAAGTAGCGGTAGAACACTACAATGTACATGTAGTTTACATTACCACATTCTAATATTTTCTATTAAGATCTTCCAAACATTCATGATTTGGGCTGAAGTATATCCTCAAACTCATTTCAAAGTGAGTTTAGGACAAACTTATGGTTATATTTTTTAGAGGAACCTGTATTCTTAAAATACGCACACAGTTAAGATTTCAGATCCATGATCCCTGAATTTTAAGTTTGATTAAATTGAGAAGTCACAATAACGGTATTTCAGTAGGTGCCGAGACTTTTATAGGATTTTAATGCCTATCTGCAGCAGCAGTTGTAACAATTAGTAGTAGTAGTAGTAGTAGTAGTAGTAGTAGTAGTAGTAGTAGTAGTAGTAGTAGTAGTAGTAGTAGTAGTAGTAGTAGTAGTAGTAGTAGTAGTAGTAGTAGTAGTAGTAGTAGTAGTAGTAGTTGTAGTAGTAGTAGTAGTGGTAGTAGTAGTAGTAGTAGTAGTAGTAGTAGTAGTAGTAGTAGTAGTAGTAGTAGTAGTAGTAGTAGTAGTAGTAGTAGTAGTTGTAGTAGTAGTAGTAGTAGTAGTAGTAGTAGTAGTAGTAGTAGTAGTAGTAGTAGTAGTAGTAGTAGTAGTAGTAGTAGTAGTAGTAGTAGTAGTAGTAGTAGTAGTAGTAACAGCAGCAGCAGTGGTGGGAAGTAAGAGCAGTTCATATCCCAAGAACTAACCTAAATGTTCTTTTAGCAACACAACATTTTATAGAATTCGGTGCAGCCAGTGTAAAATCCTGGTAAGAGTAAAACCTATGTCTAACCATCCGTTGTAAAGAAATTGTCCACACAGACTTGCAAGGCAGTGCTCACAACTACTGTTGATGTAGAGCTCGATGTTAAGATCTAGACAAAGCGTAGGTTTATGGATTTAGATCTAGCGTTAAAGTAGATTATAAAGGTCTCAATCTGTATCTAGGGTTAGTTTAAATTAACGGGAATGTCGTTATAATTGAAGTTTACTTTGAGAGAAGTTTTTTGCTAATGTAAACAAAGAGATGGGACTGTCTGCTATTAGCGAAAATGTCTAACATTTAAGGGAAAAGAGGTTAGAAAATAATGGGTTTATTGGAATTAAGTGAAAATACAGTTTTGGATTTATAATAATTATCATCAAATGAGATGTATATATGTGACAACTATAGTTGTACTTTTTTGAAGCGCTATTGCAAATGATCAAAGAAAAAGAAGTTTTTTTTTCAATATCGTGTCACCATTCATACCTGTTTGAATAATGGGTTTATTGGAATGGGGCTTAATTTTTGCAATGTTTTGAATTTTTAAGTTTCCCCATCGATGGAAATAATATAAATTAATCCAGCTCCGACCGACCGACCGAAACATTGTTTATCTAGTTTAACTATAATCACATGATAACAATAACTGCCTCTTTAATAAAGAAAACCATGAAAATAACTTGACGGAAGTCCAGTATTAAGCTATAAATAGATTTTGCGGGTGCCAATTAGCCACGCTCGAGAATAATAATCGATTGAAAACTTTGGGCACTGAGATACCTCGTGCTTCTGTGAAATACCATGAAATTTCACGTTCTAGCCAAAAGTGCAGGAGGGAATCGGCTCTTGTGTCGCCGATGAAAACTGTCTAGAATGTAGCTTCAGGAATCTTTGTAAATGATGCTGACTAACAAAGATAAACGTTTTTTATGTAAAAATTTTTTTATTTATTTATTTATTTTTTTTGTCATCACACTCAGACAAATTAATAATTAATCCTGCAACTCAGCAAAATAGAAAATCTTGTGAATCGTGAAGTTTTTCATTCATTTCCTTAAGAAACACAAAATCACACTTTGGTTCAACGTGATTAATACCATTAGGCCTAAATTTTGATGGTTTTTTTTTTAGGAAGTCTTTCATCAGACATTCTTCTCAAATACATTGCGTTTCAGCCATTACTCTACTGACTTTGAAGCACACTTTTAGTTCATTTTAGCCTGGTACTAGTTAAAAAAAAACAAAACAAAACTAAACGTTTTCTATTAAGATAAATGACAACAAAACCTTTTTGCTACCCCTCTCTTATTCTGCTAAAGTTGTGACTTCGGACCCGAACCTTAATGTAGCTTTTTACATTTACAAAACACACCCCCCAAAAAAAAACAAAACAAAACAAAACAAAACAAAAACAAAAAAACAATAAAGAAGGAAATAAGGGAAAGAAAAGAGAAAGCTTTACCGTTCCTGATTAAAATGTACATGCGCATAAATCATTAATATTTTTCTATCTAATTCATTTCTTTCCTCAATCCTAGATTTTTAGATTGATCTTTTTAGGCAGATCAGATCATGATCAATTAAGGCCCAGTAAACTATACACATTTTAAACGGATTTCTCTGCCCCATTTTGTTCAATTTTGGCTCACTTGTACCTAGCGCACTTAGTGCCATTTGTGGCCTTGATACTTTTTTTTTTTAATACTGATAATCATGTTGAATTTATCATGGAAAACGCCATCTAATGATTAAGCCTATGAAAATAACTCATAGCTTTAATAAATAGATTAAAACATAACCGACGTATCAATGAACGTCGTTTATCAAAATTATGCTTACCATGCCCCCTTGAATTGTTAATCTCCAATCTCTTTTTCATTCAGAGATGGGGTAAAAGTATATTTTATTTTTTTATTTGTCAACACATTTCGTTCTTTAGATTTCTTTACCTCCTTTCAGCGCCTTTTGGGGATATCTTTCATCGGTGTTCATTCAACTCTTGTTGATGTTGTTAACCAGGTTAAAAAAAATATATACACGCAATGGTTTTCACGCCTCTCCTTTATCATCATTGAGAGAACGCACATTGTTAGGCCTACGTTCGCTGTGGGGAGTTTTGATATCTTTTCAGATTTGACCACAAGATTTTGAAATCTAGATTTTTAAAAATTTTATCGAAAGGGAACATTGTTAATTCTCTAACCCCCCCAAAAAAAAAAATCGTTAAATGGAGGCAAAATGATTGATTAATTATTACATTATGGATTTACATAAGAAATAAACACGTATTTCTATAAGATTATTTTTTAATGGCCCGGTCGGCCATAGTTCTTTTTTTTAAAATTAGAACGTTCCCATAATTTTGCCTATAATTTCACAATAGTTTTGAATTACCGGCACATATTTTTCCATTCCCTCAGACTCGTCTTGTATATATAAACAAGCCATACTTAATATGTGTAACACTTTTCGTGCACCCTGTCGTTTTCAGTTTGTCTCGTTATAAAATACTTGTGGTTGTTATTCTCGCAGACAGCCCAGACATTGCGTGGCAGAGTTTTTCATTCAGTCTGAATTATGGCCTTTGATTTGTTAACTGACGAATAAAGTAAAGAAAAGAAACAATCTGCCAGAGAAAGGCTAATTAAATATTTTAATCACTATATAATGATTAGGTAATCTTAAGTTATGCAATGATTAGGTAATCTTTTCACCTCGCAATAGTGTATTTATTTTCGTTCTATAGATTATTGACTCTGTCTTATTTTCAGAACTTCATTTTTCTCAGTAACGCCTTCACTTTAACATTCCTTTCTCCTAAAGTTTCTCTCTCTCTCTCTCTCTCTCTCTCTCTCTCTCTCTCTCTCTCTCTCTCTCTCTCTCTCTCTCTCTCTCTCTCTCTCAGATTTCCACTCACCTCAACTTTCTCTTTGATTTCTTAACCATTTCCCCTCTCAGTCTTTTCTCTCTCACTGCTTCTTTCTACCTCAGTCTATTTGCCTACCTGTCGCTGTCATTCTGTCTGTTTATAATGCCTGTCCGATACTTTTTCGCCCCCCCCCCCTCTCTCTCTCTCTCTCTCTCTCTCTCTCAATAGCATCAACGGCTTTTTCGTCGCTCTGAAAGTCAGTTTTTCTATAAGCTCCAAAAGAACAATATGCCCGGCACTTCGTTTGAGCCCTTTGAGCATACTATATGCCCGAGTTCATTCGACTCAACACCACGGATTGGTCCATAAAGTGAGGAAAAAATCACCTTAAACTCTGTAGGAGTGATAGTCTGTGCTAAACCAAAGGAAATACTTATTTAAGTCCCCCAGACCTACATTTGCAGCAACACAAGAATAGAACTAAATCTTTGCTCCTAGATTTGTTTTACTACCTATTTTGCTGTTGCTACTGCTGCTGCTACAACACCGACTACTACAACTACTACTACTATTACTACTACTACTACTACTACTACTACTACTACTACTACTACTACTACTACTACTACTACTACTACTACTACTACTACTACTACTACTACTACTACTACTACTACTACTATTACTACTTCTATAACAAATGCTACAACTACTAAATACTATAATCTTGGCAATGCTACGATAAAGTTGCTGAGTAATTGCAAGATGCCAATATTGATCTCAATAGCTCTCTCTCCCTCTCTGCCGTCCTCTCCTCGCTCTATTATAAATAGCACACAGTTAATTTAGCTTTTTAAAGCAATAATATGAACTGCATTTTTGCAATACAAATCTAGTTCAACGAAACTTAGAATAAGACTCAGATATAAGGAAGACAAACATGAGAGATAGATGTAGAATGTGGATAAAAGGATAAAATAAATTCCTCATACCTTGACCCGATCTCTCTGTGTCTGTCCTTAACGCAACCATTAATCTTCAAAGTGGGATTAATGTGTTTACCCATGGTCTTTTACATTATGAACGTATGATTTGACATGTGCAATAAGCGTACTTAGGTGAGTATTAAAATTATAATTCTATACCGATGCTTGAAAGATTCGTACCAATTATCAATATTGGAATCGGCATGATTTTGTCATAAGATTTCTTAAGAGAATCAATTTCTGGGTCTAAGGTAGCTTTCCTTTAAAGATAATTCGAAATTAAAATAAATGGAAACAAAACAAAACCGAACGGATAATTGTCTTGTCACACACACTTGCTTTTCAAAGTTTTTTTCTTAGCTTTCATCAAGTTCCTTTCCTTCTTCTGTCTGCCTCTTTCCTTATCTCATTTCTCTCTCTCTCTCTCTCTCTCTCTCACTCTCTCTCCCTTCTCCTTCCACCTTCACAAACTCTGTCTCTGTATGTCTATCTGTGTGTCTGTGTGTCTGTCTGTCTGTCTCCCCCCCCCCTTTCTCTCTCTCTCTCTCTCTCTCTCTCTCTCTCTCTCTCTCTCTCTCTCTCCCTCTCCCTCTTTACCACTCGCCTTATCCCATTTCTTCCTATTCAAGTCCCTGGTAAATGGCACCAAATCTACCTCCACCAAGGCTGACCGCTTGTCCACTTGACCACTCGACCAGACCGGCCCTCGAGCGCTGGACTCCTCCACATTACCCCCATACATAATGTGACACCAGCCATGGGACGTGTTCACCGTTAAGTCAACATTCCCACCGGTTGACTGGTACTCCTAATGTGCCCAGTAATTAACTCATCTTAAGAGAAAAAGCCCAGAAGGAATGAAACAACGACTGTCAACGACCGTGACAAGGCGAACTTGCCAGCGTAGACAACGCTTTGTGACAATCGTTCTAAAAATAACTTCAAGACAATTACTAGATGCCAATGTCTTTAAGGGTAAAAAAGATTTCAAGTAACACCTTTCAAAATGCAACAGAAATGATGGACATCATTAGCTAAACATGAATAATACAAGAAAGCAAACGACAATCATGAAAAATTTTACTCGGCGATGGAGAGATGAGGAAAGTATAAGTGTGCGTCATACTAAGGACCGACAAAGAAAAGAGCGCACAGCCTCTCCCAGAATCTCAAACTCTTTTTATTTTTCAGCCACTACCAGAAGAAAACAAATTGGATCAACAATTACATCAATTCATTATAGAACTAGGATTAAGACACAGGTTTAATTGAAAAAAAAAGAGAGTAATTCGTGTAAGACACAATACATACTCAATAATCAAATATTTTTAGTATTCTCTAGTGGGAAATAAAACCATATAAACGCACGGACAGTTGCTTAAGTATAAAAGGCGACAACCATTTCTTTTTCCGACCCGCTTGTTTTCCGAACCACTCATCTGTTGAGGAGGGGGAAACACTCTATCTCGGTAGATTAGCCACTTTGTCTTCAGCTTTGGTGACAGTGGAAATTGGCCAGCAAACTTCGCTCTGCCTCTGCGCTCTCTTTTACTCTTTTTTAACCAGTTATTCAATTCGCCGTTATGGGCTGGACGTTAGCGGCGCGTCTTTGTAGGAAAATCTTTGGTTGACCGTATGATTATCTTTAAACCTTGAGGTGAGACAGTGATTTCATTATCACATTCTGTTGAGTAGACAAGAACCGTACACAATAAGATAATTAAATTTGTTGAAATTTCATTTTTGTGAAGGATTGTTTCTTATTTTGTGGTAAAACTGGCTCATAAGTCGTCACTTTTTCTTAGTGTACTTAAAACTCGTATCGTTAGAAGTTGCTAAGACTTCCTCACTTAATTTTTTCAACTTTTTTTTTTTAATAAAGTATGAAACTGTCAGATATTGATAATAAAAGTTAATCAAAAGAAAATATAAATTAATGTTCCTCAATGAAAAGGGGAAATAGAAAAAAAAATACTCTTTATTCCGTGACAGGGCGATGCTTCTATGACTGTTGCTGAGCTCTTCTCTATCTGTCTGACAGTCCTCGAGTCTTTCTCTCTTTGCCTCCTCTTTCGCTCCTCTTCTGTCCGCTTTTATCTTTATCTTCCTCTTTCTTTGTTCCCTTAACTGCACCTTTACTATTATGTAGTTGCATGCCGTGGTTTAAAAAAAATATTAACACGGTTTCAATCAGAATGATTTGCTAATTGAAAAAAACATCCAAATATATTCTTATAAATACTCAATATCATGTAGGTACTAAAAACAAAACAAAACAAACAAACAAACAAACAAACAACAACAACAACAACAACAACAAACAAACAAAACATGCAATGTTTACAGACATCAAACTGTGTTAGCCTATTAGTATTACTAGCCACGCTTTTTTCTCTTCAAGATGGGCAAAGAGTCTGGACTATCAACAGAGGCCTCGTTTATACGACCAGTAAGTAATCAATTCATTAATGAAGTAATTTCAATGTCTTCATGTTGATGCACTACCATATAAGTCTCCTCCATTTGTTGTTGCTTTTTGCCATAGCAGCTTTTGAGAGTTTCTGTATTGTTTTTCTGCTATATTTCTTTATGGTAATTTTTCTTTTCATTTAAAGAGTTTTGGCTTTTTTATAACTTTCTATTTTTGCCACTGTCGTTGATATGAATGATGATGATGATGATGATGATCATGTGAATGGTGATTACCCCGACTGCTAAATTATTTGTTACATATCATCTAAGCACTAAAAGGTGATAGTGTTGTTTCATGTGGTAGACTTTATGAACTGAGTTCCTTTCCCGACTGGGGCATCTCGATGGTAGGATTGGACCCCATCTAATCAGCCATATTCGTTTACGATTCTACGAAATATTTAAAGGACCTTAAACTGTTGAAAGAACTTAGTACAGCCAAAAAACTCCGCCCTTCCTTGCTCAACTACTTTTTTACTCTTCATCCTCATAGACTTCCAATTTAAACCACCAATTTAATTATGATCTTCGTTATTGCTTTGTAAATTGTAGACTTATTATCATCATCATCATCATCATTGTTGTCATCATCATCATTACTACTACTACTACTACTACTACTACTACTACTACTACTACTACTACTACTACTACTACTACTACTACTACTACTACTACTACTACTACTACTACTACTACTATTATTATTATTATTATTATTATTATTATTATTATTATCATCATCATCATCATCATCATCATCATCATTAATCGCATTATTATTGCTATATTTATCATTTCAGTTTTATCGTTACTATTTAAATCATCTAACCCATCTCATCTGCGACAGGAATCTTATCCAGGCAACATCTTATCCCGCCCGACCAGTCGCCGACCGACCTCTAGGACTGCTCACTCTACCACCCCTGCCAATGGGAACCCAAGGCTTTCCCGATCAACTCACTCTGCTAACAAATACAACCGGTTCTCCCGCCCGGGGACGTCCACAAGCGTGACGCAGAAGACTGGGTCAGTCCCGAAAAGTGAGCGCCCATCCAGCCACGGCTCAGACCTGTCGATACCGGTGGAGAACATCGACGATTCCCCAGATGGCATGTCTAGAAACGCGCTTCTGGCCAACGCTCCGTTGCCGGAAGTAAATCTGGATATTAGTGATGACGAACTGGGTAAGTCTAGTCTCCATCATAATCATATTATCATATCCATTTCTCTGGCAATTCATGTTTTTTATTTTTAATTCTCCATGCTCTGCATAGTCCTTCTTTTACCGAACTCCCCATGGGTTCCAAACCAACGTTCTTTTTGTTAAAGTAGTGTTTGTCTTTTTTTTTGGTGTGTAATCCAATGAAATTGGTTTATTTTATTTTTTTTTTTTTTTAAGATTACGTTTTCATTTGAAATATACGTGTATTGTGTTCTTTTAATCACCTCATATGCGACTATGTTTCTATTTGAATTTCCGCAATCTCCAAAATGACTTTTTAGCAGATGTCTCAAGTCTTTAAGTATTTTTGTCGAAAGTATTTTAAGCTGAAAAGCCACAAACCAAGACTGACTGCACATTTAAACTTAAAAATGGAGATCGATTTACAGTGAGGTTCACCTTGTCTTTCGACTTTCTCAACGAAATAAAACGCTGAACGTGCCTTCCTATTCTTCACTTAATGATTTTCTACTTCCATTTTATCATCTCCATCAAACATGCTTAAGCAGTGGAATCCACTTCTTCAAAGGTGTTTCTGCTCACTGTTAGCTGATCCTCATCCACTGATATTAATACATACACTACCAGTAAAATATTTTTGATTATAATGGGTAGAAACCTATTCTAACAGATTTAGTTGTTGCCTTTCTCTGCCTTGCCCTCGAGCATGTAATGGCAGAATCAGTTCATCTCCTAAATCCCCGTCATTTAACAACAATATAATCACCAACCATACCGCTGCCTCTTGCCTCTTGGGTCTCACTTACACTGCAAGCTGCAAATAAACTTACTCTTGATATTTTTTTCTCAGGGATTTCATGATTCTTTAAAGTGTTCAAAATGAATTACTTGTTTATTGATAATAACGCGGTCAATGGAGCCTGAGAAGCATTAATATGATTTCTTTTGCATCAATTGATTCTTTAGTCTTGAACAGTTCAACTTCCCCCGTCCCACCGATTCACCTCTTTTGTCGAAAAATGGACATTAAAAAATTATATGATTAAAAAAAAATAATAATCTCTAACTAGAAACACAATATCATGCATTTTAATGAGGCTATAAAAGAGTGATCGAGGCTAAGTGAAGGATGGACCGAATTATTAGGAGTCATCTGAATTTTTCACGGAGAAACTATTATCAGAAATCACGGCCATCATCAACAACCTCAACATCAACAAATTGTTAAAACTAACAAACCTAACAAAAGCAATAACAAAAAAACAAAAAAACAAAAAACAAAAAACAAAAAACAACAACAACAACAGCAAAACAACAACAACAAAAAACAAAAAAAAACAACAACAAACAAACTTTTTAAAAACGCTATTAGTTGGATGGAAACGTAATACATTTAATCACCGATTTTCTTCTTCTTAACGATATCTAAACTTATTTCAGAATCGATGTTTTAAAAATATTTGACCTTTAACTGTCATTTAGTTATTCGAAAGATGCTTTTAGAAGAATGCGAGGCCCTGTGTTTTCTCTTGCCAGAAGAGTGCCAAGAATTTCCCGGGCCAAACGACCCAGAGAGGGCGCGTCGACTTTACCGCACTGCTTGCAAAAGGTTAGGGGTCACGCCGTCCAGCAAAGTCATCCGAAGTATCGTAATGGGAACAGTCAACATATCTCACCAAGGGGTGGGACCTCTAGGGATCAAAGCTTTGGCCATAGGACTCGTGGTAACTCATTCGTTCATTTTGATATTTTTGCTGCAATGCTCATAACCACAACTGATTTATCTAAATTAATTTTGAAAATGGTGACCAAGAATATGTATGTGTAAACTAAAAGAAAGTGGAAAATACTACATGAAACTCATAACATGTGAACCATTCAACCTGAAGCTTAAATACGTATCTGACTTGATAATATACATAGCAGCAATCAGATATAAATTAAACATAATGTATTTAAATCATCTCTTTGGTTTTAAATTATTTTCCCTAAAAATCTTGAATGTTGATAGTGGCTGTCTTTCAAGTCAAACATAAGTCTACTTAGATACAATTTGACACCCATAACCCAATAGCCAAGATATTTTGAATCCCCGACTCACTTGTTGTCAGTGCGACTTTATCTCGAGCGAACTATCTGACTCCATCAAACAAGTACCAGAACGTGGTGAGTTAACTATTAGCCAAGTCAAAAACTGAACCATGGTACACTCAGATGTGCCCCTCTCATGATTTCTCTGCAGACTAGCATGTCTGTGGCGGAGCTGTATATCGCAGGCAACAAGCTTGGATGTGAGGGAATCAAACATATCGCAGAAATGGTCAACGCAAACGGCATGCTCAAGATACTGGTTAGTATTCTGATATTTGAATTGGCAAAGTTATTGTTTAAAACTGGGATTTGAAACTGGGCAATAGGTGAAGAGATAGTAACTTTTCAGGAGAGGTTGAGTGGGGGAGGGGGTGAGGGGGGGGAAGGGGGGAAAGAAAGACTAGGCATTATACTAGGACCTACATCCACACAATAAATGTTCACAACGGAGAGGAGACTGGGAATTACACTACAAGATACCGAGACACAATAAATGTTCAAACGGAGAGGAGACTGGGAATTACACTACAAGATACCGAGACACAATAAATGTTCAAACGGAGAGGAGACTGGGAATTACACTACAAGATACCGAGACACAATAAATGTTCAAACGGAGAGGAGACTGGGAATTACACTACAAGATACCGAGACACAATAAATGTTCAAACGGAGAGGAGACTGGGAATTACACTACAAGATACCGAGACACAATAAATGTTCAAACGGAGAGGAGACTGGGAATTACACTACAAGATACCGAGACACAATAAATGTTCAAACGGAGAGGAGACTGGGAATTACACTACAAGATAACGAGACACAATAAATGTTCAAACGGAGAGGAGACTGGGAATTACACTACAAGATACCGAGACACAATAAATGTTCAAACGGAGAGGAGACTGGGAATTACACTACAAGATACCGAGACACAATAAATGTTCAAACGGAGAGGAGACTGGGAATTACACTACAAGATACCGAGACACAATAAATGTTCAAACGGAGAGGAGACTGGGAATTACACTACAAGATACCGAGACACAATAAATGTTCAAACGGAGAGGAGACCGGAAATTACACTAGAACATACGGAGATACAATAAATGCTCCCAACGGAGAGGAGACTGGGCATTACACTAGGACCTTCATTGACATAAATAACTGTTCACAACAGAAGCTGAGACAAGCCTGTAAAGGAATTCTTACATTAACAGATTCAACTGCTTACAACTGGTGTAGACTCAGGCTTATCCGCCCGAACTTATATCGAGATGGTATCTGCTCACAAAAAGGTTGGCCAGTGGCCGAAGACTTACAACGACATATCATCTTACTGTTCATAATTGTGTTGAGAGATTAATTTTCACAGTGGCTATGCCGAAGATGTATGGATTCATACACTGAAAACCTATGCTCTTTTGTTATTTTTTACTACCCTCCCCCACTCCTCTCCTACACACTCTTCTCGAAGAGTCATGTAAAGAAACAAAAGGTGTTGATTGAAGACAAAAAAAAAAAAAAATGGAGGTAAAAAGCAACTATTCATGTGTTTGTGCCTAATCTAAACCTCATTTTTAAATTTTCCAAGAGAATGCATGGCTTACACATAAAAGGAGGTCTTCGTTCTTTTTCTTCAAAAAAAAAAAAAAAATGGAACAAAAACTGGAGGCTTTCTTCCGGGCAAATTCAAAATAATCGTAATTGCATCATTGTATTTTCTCTCTCCAGGAAATGATTAATGCATCTTTATAAAATTATTTAGTCTAATAAAAAATATCAAACTTACTAAGGAAAAATACAAAATTATCAGCACAGGCTCTTTGCACTTGGGGAGGGAGTTTTTTTTTTAATACCAAAAACAAGATTATTATAAAAATAAACTTAACGATATATTTTGTGACTTGCATTATTAGAGGCATAGGCCTTCGATCGTCGAAAGTTTGTTTACGTTTATAAAAAAATACCCTGCATTTGCTCAGTCCACAAAATCCAAAATGATTGTAACTTTACCTTTCTCTATTCTCCTCAGGACGTGAGTGATAATCAGCTTGGCCGGAAAGGGGCCGAATACCTGGCAAAGATTATAGAGGATAGTGATGCTCTTGTCAAACTCTACGCAAATGGTAACGTAGGATTTAGAGGAGGAAAAGCACTGGTTTTTATCAATCTGTACATGAATAGTCTGCAAGAGAAATTGTTTAAGACAAGGTTTGATTTATTCAGCAGCTTTGTAGGATATTGACAAAGAGAACGAGGAAATGTATTAATACGGAAACAAAGCAACAAGAGCAACAAAATAGACCAAAAAAAAAAAAAAAATAAGAATTATCATATGTGACAAATTTTACATGTTGCTGTCTGAAAAGATTAATTACCTAAAAGGCTTGCTGGGAAAGAACAACGTAATGGATCGATTGTATATAAAATCAATGCCAAATTCAAAGCCCCTAATGGCACGATTTCATGAAGGCTGGTATTATGTAAACTGAGGCAAAGCACGCAGTTAAGCCGACGACCAACAAATCGAAATATCACGGGTGCTTGAAAAAAAAAGAGGCGAAAAATCCACCAATATCTCCGTATTATAACGAATAAAATCAATGGAACACTTGAGTATCGGTATTAATGTTTTATGATTGGTAGCTGATTTGTTAAACATTATTATATCGATAACACATGTGATCGACTCGATAGTACACGCGTCAATATTCTGGTTCTCACGGAAGATTTCTGAATACTTAACCACTCAACAATGTCTCTTCCTTACAGCTCTTAAATATGGAAAGGCATTGGCATTTCTAATTTAAACATGTAGTGCAAGCCACAACTAAAGTAATGTTAAAAGAGCTAGACTTCTAAACCAACGCTGCGACGATACAGAAATCAGTCTTTCCTAAAACTAACAAACTTGAAGCAAATAACGGAAGAACTATAGTTATAGTATTTTCCATAACTTTTCTTTTATAAATCACATCAGAACGTAGAAGATTAAATCTAGCTTTAAAAAAATAACTAATAATACAAAACAAGCCCACCATCATTTTGCAACAATCATAAAGTACAGAGAGTCAAAGATTCTAAGATTGGGCAACCCCAAAAACTGTTTATAACAAAATTCATTATGACTTAAGAACAATGATGCCATTGGTAGTCTTTCGTAATGATTATTATCGTCTCTTGAAAGTGAAGAGCTCACTTTCACACAACCTCTTTGAGCTGACTCCTTTATTTTTTTATTGTCTGATATAGAACAAAAAAAAAACATTAAGAAAAAAAATCATTCCTCTCTCTCTCTCTCTCTCTCTCTCTCTCTCTCTCTCTCTCTCTTCCCCCCCCCCTACCCCCCACCCCCCCCCCCTCTTCCACACACAACCTTAAAACGGAGAAATTGGATGATGGTATCCTAAGAGCTTCCATTGTTGTCTTTTTGGAAAAGACTAACCTAATGGTGTAAATACGTCAGGACATTTCATTGTAAGCTTTTTATGTACTTTTGAGAGAATAATAAAAATAAATGTCATCCTGATCTTCAGGTAACCAATTTGATGAACAAGCGGCCTCAACTTTAGCGACAGCTCTCAAGGTTTGCATGCTTCTTCTTCTTCTTCTTCTTCTTCTTCTTCTTCTTCTTCTTCTTCTTCTTCTTCTTCTTCTTCTTCTTCTTCTTCTTCTTCTTCTTCTTCTTCTTCTGATTATTATTATTATGATTATTATTATTATTATTATTATTATTATTATTATTATTATTATTATTATTATTATTATTATTATTATTATTATTATTATTATCATCATCATCATTATTATCATCATCATCATCATCATCATCATCATCATCATCATCATCATCATCATCATCATCATCATTATTATTATTATTATTATCATCATCATCATCATCATCATCATCATCATCATCATCATCATCATCATCATCATCATCATCATCATCATCATCATCATCATCATTATTATTATTATTATCATCATCATCATCATCATCATCATTATTATTATTATTATTATTATTATTATTATTATTATTATTAGTAATAGTAGTAGTAGTAGTAGTAGTAGTAGTAGTAGTAGTAGTAGTAGTAGTAGTAGTAGTAGTAGTAGTAGTAGTAGTAGTAGTAGTAGTAGTAGTAGTAGTAGTAGTAGTAGTATTACTATTATTATTAAAATTATTATGATTATTATTATGATTATTTTTTTTATTATTGTCATGATGAGGATGTTTGACGTTATAATAATTCGATCACAGATTTAGCTGTGGTGTAAGTGTAAAAAATTCTTGATGTGGTATTTTCTACAAGGAATATCACATTTCAAGAGTATTATCCGCTTATTCCTGAGCATTTCTCCTCCGATTATTCAATCTTGACCCTCACAATTAAAATCTTGCTTTGTTACAAATTGAAAGAGTATACAATAATCACGCCGATTGACCTCTCTAACCCATTTTCCATTTAAACACTGTACGAGACAGTTTCACTAGAACAGATAAATCAGTTAATGTCATGGGTTATTTTCACTGGTAACAGTGTATCTAGAGAAAACATGATGAGACTTGACAATGCGGAAACTGGGAGGATGATTTAAGCTCTCTTTCTTTAATTTTTAGAAAAACACGACGGTGCGCATCCTTGAATTGTGCAGAAATGAGTTCAGGGAAGAGGGCGGAGTCGCTCTGGGCAAAGCTATAGGTAATACAATAAAGTAATAGCTCTATCTGCCTTTCCGACGACTATTTCACTCTTACTTCTACTTGTCTTAACGTTTGTCTATTAAATTTTTCGGAAATTAAAACTTACTGACAGCATTTTTAACATATCCATTACTCAATTAAAGTCTTTTAAATTTTTTTTTTTTTGAAATCAGGAAACACGATTAAAAAATAAATAATAAAAAAAAGCTCTTATTGATTGCGTTTTTAAATTAAGTTGGTGAGTATAAAACCATGTACCCTTCCGCTAGTAGCTGCCAGGAAAACAGATAAAAAGAAAAGCTTAACACACGCACACATGCAAAAAAGATGTAGTTTAAGCTCAACAAAAGCTCATGGAAATATACAACACGATCAGAACGTTTTCAAGACTTTGAAGATTTCATCGTATTTAAATTAGCTATCTAAATTATTTCCTAGAACTTAAGTTCTAAGATTAGAACTTTGGACTGGAATGATAAGAAGTGACTCTTTCACAATGTTGTATCTCAGAACTTCTATAAGTAAACATGTCGCTCTAGCTAAAAAATCACATCAATAACAATATTCATCTATCCTTTCTAATTCAGCAAGAGAGCAAAGCAATATCACTTAATTCAGTTCAAAACCAAGTAGAAAAGGGTGCAGAAATAATACTTTAGGTTGCATCCCTTTCGGACCAGCATGGAACACATTGTGCTTCGTTCTTGAAGCTTTTTATTAATTTCTTCGCCTCTAATCGATCACTAATCTCAAAACAGGGGATAATGAAACAATTGAATCCATCAACTTCAGCTGGAATCATCTCAGGAATGCTGGGATTTTCGGTATCGCAGAAGGTATCAAAGTGAGTAACAAATTATGATCATAGCGAAAGAAGATTGCCTTAACATCGCTCAGTTTACAGGTCATTATTATCATTCCATTTGAGAGGAAGAAAGAAAGAGAGAGAGAGAGAGAGAGAGAGAGAGAGAGAGAGAGAGAGAGAGAGAGAGAGAGAGAGAGAGAGAGAGAGAGAGAGAGAGAGAGAGAGAGAGAGAGAGAGAGAGAGAGAGAGAGAGAGAGAGAGAGAGAGAGAGAGAGAGAGAGAGAGAGAGAGAGAGAGAGAGAGAGAGAGAGAGAGAGAGAACACTTGTTAAAAGGGTTAAAGAAAAGAAAGAAAAGAAAAAGAGGAACCAAAAATTTTGCTCAATTTCTACCTTCAAAAGATTAGTTTATGAAAAACAATTTGCCAATTTGAACGAAAAAAGAAAAATATTTGGGCCTTTGCAGCTGATTTTATAAAGTTCTATCACTACAGCAGCTACTGTTTAAAAAGAATGAAAACAACACCAATAACAAGAAAAACCACAGCATCCACTATCGAACCATCTTCCATGATTTTCTTACATTTGTTTTGTTCCAAAGGAGAACGTCTCGGTAAAGACGCTGGATATATCCATGAATGGGATTGGTCGAGATGGAGCCGAGGCGATAGGCCACGCCCTCAAACACAATCGTATCTTGCGATTGCTGAAGATGAGGGCGTGTCGCGTTAATGTAGATGGTCTTATTCTCCTCTTTACGCGCATGAACGGAAACGACACTCTCAACCACATAGACGTGGGTAGTAAACCTTCGATAAATTACTTTGTGTCTAGCTGCCAACTTTTAAATGATCTATTAAGATCTTTAAAGGTTTTTGTGGGTCATCTTGTGAAGGAAGATCGTGATGAAAAAGAAAATGAGGATTCAAAGCCAAATATAGTTACAGTTACGCAAGTTGTTAACATTTTAGAGTTGCTAAGCAAAAATTGAAAAGACAAGTTAATGTTTCATGGCAGGTTTATTAATCTGTTTGATCAAGTCTGTTCAAATAAAGCTCTATAGTCAATATTTACGTAAAAATTAAATCTGCTTTAGTATCCTATTCGTTTGAAGCCAAAGAAATTCTAAACAATTATGCGAACAGCTTTGAAAAATAAACTATGATCAATAATTGTTTGGTACTTTGTCGCACCACAAAACTATTTTAGAGTTATTATAAAATAAAGTATTACATGAGGAAATAGTGAAACAGTAATCATAGACACTTCAAAACTAAGTAAAGAAACATCAGCATAAAGCTCAATGAAATAAGCATCACAACCAAAAATATCCTTTATAGTTCTCCAAGAGACCTTTACACCCAAACTGTAAAGCTACACAGTAAACTTGCAACAACCAGCTCTTTATGAGAAAACTTACCAAGAAATCATGCTCGAACTTTGTGTTTTCTAATAACATTTTTTGCTTTCAATTTGATTTGCTTCAGGAACAAAATCCTTAGATCTTGTACTTGTATAATATTTAATGGAAACTGTTAATGAACACGAGAAAAACCTGAAATCACGCTGATTGTGGACTGGGCTTGCAAAAACATTCAGCTGATTAATCGATACACATTTTCTTCTTTCTGATTCAGTTTTCGGAGAACCCAATAACCAACGAAGATGCTATTATGGCTTTACGTTCTATACTACTGAACCAATCCTTAGCGATTTTGGAAGTGAGAATGGACGTAAGTATCATCACTTGGCCTTGGAGTGGTCAACATGTAAAAAATAATGCCCCTTGCTGAATTTATATGATCCTTAGACAAGCCAATTATGTAGACTTTAAAAAGAGAGTTCCAGCAATGTCACAACAATAATGATAACTTCTCTAACAGGCTGAAACAACGTTTAATCATTAGCTGCCACCATAAATGTGGAGGCCATCTCTCAATGTAACTCTCTTGGAATAAAGAGTGATTCATTATTTTTTTAATTAGTCTTACCATAAAGATAAAAGGTCATGCAAGATTTTATGGAATTAGGTATTTCGCGGCAAAGAGCGAAAAAAATAATAGGGCGGTATTACACAAAAATATGACAAGAGATACAAAAAAAAAAAAGGAAAGAAGAAAATATGCAAACTAATCCAACAACAATGTTTGGGTATCTCGTCATATAAGAAATCAAAGTGATGAAGTGTACAAGCTTAAAAAAAAAGCAAGTCCTTCGATGAATTATGTAAAATTCTCAGATTTTCGTTCTTAAAAAAATCTTTGTAGTGCAAGACAATCGACAGCGATTCACTATGCTAGAAAGCAACTAAATGTGTCTGACTTCCCAATCTATTAAATGTCTTTCTTAACACTCAATATAAGGTTATGGATTCACGCAACAAACCTCATTAGGCTAAATATTTTGATCCCGCAAGATTGAACCATTTTAATGTCTAAAAAAGTAAACCATGACTTGCATTAATATCCTAAGAATTTCGGACATAGGCTACTTGCAAATTAATGAAATTGTTTTAGCCACTCTTAGCCGCTTACTTCGAGATGCAAAAAAAAAAAAGAAAAAACAACAACAACAACCAAAAAATAAAAAAAAGGAAAATAAGTATAAATATAAATCTTCATTAAAATCAACCAGCAGATATGCACATGTTCTGATCATTAGCCCTCCATGCGTATGACGGTCAATTCTGACAAAACAAAGTTAAAAATCATAACTTAAACAAATTTTTTCATCCTTGACAGTAAAGAGAACTATTATTAAAAGAATCAAAAGCAGATGTATATGTTGTCAAGATTTAGCTATATGAAGCCAAATAAAATTACTTGGTTTGCAAATAAGCTGCTTTTTTCTGATAAAGTATTACTCGTTCCCTCTCTTCTCGCACTTATCATCTTTCAGAACGTATGCGTATCATCGGAATTTTTCGAGGTCCGAGATCAAATCCGAGAAACTCGACCAGAGTTCAAGGTTACATTTGGCGGGACTCTTAGGGTCAAGGGCATGCCACATCATCTATTGCAGGTGAGCTGGGGGAAAAAGTAAATGAAAAGGAAGCAGATGGATAGGCAGATCGATAAACAAATCACTGTGTGTTTTGATACCGTGACTTTGTAATTATCTGGTGATCGTGATGCAGCGCTATAACCTCGAAGACTTGTGGGCCTTATTCTGCAGGTGCCTTTGTTGGGCTTGCGCCAGACTGGTGTAACTTTAAAAGGATTTTCGCCTTCTCTATAACTTTAAGTTCCTTAAGAGATAGAGATTTTTATCGACCCAAAAATATGTCCTTCCGTGGATTAAAAGGTATAATTTTAGGCACATATGCAAATTTTTTAATTGACTACATGTGCCCTTATTTTTTTTCCCAATTTCCACTCATTCTCCTGTGTTTCTCATAATGCATGTATTTGCACACTATTCTTAAGTACTATTAAATCTTACTGTATGAATGATATATTGATGACATATTAACATTTATCTTTCCATCTAAAACCTACATTATGCCTTCAATGTGCAGGAGGTCTTGACCCCAAGTGTGGGCGACCCACTCGAGATGCTAGTCAAGTACATCAAGGAAAAAGGCCTCAGGATTATGGACTTGTTTGTGAGGCTGGACAAGGACAAGAGCTGCACTATCACGCACGATGAGCTGAGATCTGGCATGGCGGTCAGTCACTGACTTAATTCTGGCGATATGTGTAAAAATCGAACACTGAGACTTTGTTGGTGACACTTTAAACAAAAGTAGCAAGATTTATCTTAACACAGGCCAAATCTTACGTGATGCGATGTGTTTGAAACAAGGATTTCTGTGTGAATGAAAGGAATGGTCCAAATAAACTATTAAATTCTACACTTGTATGTTACAGCACTGACAAAATGCAATTTAGATATTTAGAATACATATTGGGATTCACAAAAAAGGCAAACAATCAAAGAATAAAATAAAATTCAGGATTTTCAAAAACGCAAGAATATATAAATTCAAAACAAAACAATATTCTTTTCCTAAAAGGTATATCAAAATGTAAAAGGAAACGTTTGATAAATTCCACTTACTATATGCTTTTCAATGCAAAACGCCACGAAAAAAGAGTAAGGATACTCTCGTTGTCCGTGAAGATAGGCTCATGATATATATTTGACCTCGGGAAAGGGGTTTTTGGATTACAGATTGTTTGATTGTCGCAAACTTTAAACTTTTTTTAAACTCACAAAATTGAAACTTAAACAACACTTTAACGAGGGTTAAACATGGTCTCCAAAACCAATATCAATGATACATCAAGGCTTATTATCAACTTTAATAAAATAACCTTCGTCAAATTTCATAAGTTACAGTTTCTACCTTTGGTTCATGTCAACAACTAAAGGTAATCAGATAATTTTAAGTATTTTATTTTTTTTTTCCTATTTATAATAAACCACTCCCCTAGGAGGTAGGCCTGAGTCTGAGCGAGCACCAGATGGAGTCTCTACTGCGCAAGTTGGACGCTGATGGTGACGGCGAGATTGATTTCGGGTAAAGTCACTATCGTAATTATTTTTCTGTCAATTTCTTTTTTTCCCACAAAATCATTAAATGTAGCCTAAATTTGAGACTGATGCCTAAACGAATGTTATGGAAACTTATACCTGTAATTATACTTGGTGTCTAACAGAGAGCTGATCGACGCCTTCAGGCGATGCCAGAGAAGACTTTACAAAAGAAGCGAGTCCGACAGCAGGATGGGAAGTCGACCCAGCAGTAGACCGACCTCGGCTAGCAGGGAGGGGAGAGCGACGCCTAGCCGACCACTCTCGCGTCAGAACTCCCGGCCCTCAAGCCCTTTTGCTGTCAGCATGTCTCAGTAAGTTGATACATAAGTATTTATCTATAGAGAGTAATAGATGCTTATGAGAGAGAGAGAGAGAGAGAGAGAGAGAGAGAGAGAGAGAGAGAGAGAGAGAGAGAGAGAGAGAGAGAGAGAGAGAGAGAGAGATCTCACTTTTATCACATTTCATTTTTTTTTTAAATTAAACACATAAAGTCTGCAATCGTATGTGTTGAAAATGCTTGCTTGAAACCTGCAAAAAAACCCCCCTCCAACCAGATAAGTTCTGCGGCTTGACTCCTGAATGTGGAAAACAGGAGAAACAAGTGAAGATACACAACAATTAGATTTTATAATGTTGACACAGCTTTCTGCTTTCTTTACTTCCCCTACCAACATCAAACACATGTTTAAAAATTGATTTGACTAACAATACATGTACATGTAAAGATGTATGGAGATGGAGAGGCAATAAAGAATTAAGTCCATTTTAAAGCGAATAAAAAATAAGAAGCGATGTTGAAATCAAAGATGAGGCGGGAATATTCTCTCTTAACTCCAATTAATATTCCGTTCAATGTTCATCTCTTGCCAGGCCCTTGGGTAGGAACGAGTTGGTACTGGATAGCGAGTATCTAAAGGCAAGCCAGGTATCACATCGTCCCAGCATCCACGAAGTTCATGTGCAGGTACCCATTGGTCTGCTCACCTCTAGACGGCTCTCCAAAGCAGTAGAAGAGGCCAGAGAAGAGAGGAATTTTGGTAAAACATTGGAAGAATGAAATACGGAATTATCTTCATGCTGTTCACGGCAAGAAGCAGGTGAACTGAAACGTGAGAAACAAAGTACAGAAAGTTGCGAGTTGGTAATAAAACAGGAGAGGCGGAGAGGTTAAAAGAAATAAAGTATACATCAAAAGAGAATACAGATCACACAGAGGATAGGAAAAGAATGAAAAAGTGATTGAGAGAGAAAGAGAGTGAGGAATTGAAAGAAAGAAGGAAAAAATGAGTGGAAAAAGGAAGGAAAAAAGAAAGAGAGAGAGAGAGAGAGAGAGAGAGAGAGAGAGAGAGAGAGAGAGAGAGAGAGAGAGAGAGAGAGAGAGAGAGAGAGAGAGAGAGAGAGAGAGAGAGAGAGAGAGAGAGAGAGAGAGAGAGAGAAAGGTTTAGAAATCGCCAATTATTATGAGTGTTGCTGCGTCTGATGCTGTGATAGAAAAGCGACTTTTGCACACGTATAAATTGTGATATTGAAATGACCCATGAATTGAAATGCCAAGGTAAGACCCAGAATTCCAAGCCAAAGCCTTGCGCCCTTGACCTCCTGATGTTTCTTGACATCGCGAGCCAAGGTGCATGGATGAGATGATGTCATGATTTCTCTAACCTCCATCAAAACCTCTATAGATTTTGTCATGTGTTATTTTCTATATTCTTTCATTATTGAGGTGAAATCTTGATTCTGTAGTTCTTCTATTGTATAAAGAAACCTTTACACTAACAAGACGTTTCTGCTACAATGCTGAATAATATAAATGTTCTTCAAAGGTTTCGCACAGCATAACATTAATATAGAATACACGCCCACTATTTCATAGCTTGTGCGCTATTCCAATTAATATTCAAAGTTGGATAATCCCTGTGTTAGTCAAACCTCGTTGCAATGAAGTGAATTGCTATTTTTTTCTGTAAATAGGAATGGGGTTAAGAATTTTTGTTTCTGTGTACTCCTACAGCATTTTCAACAACTGCCATTTTAAGATTTTGATGAAAAGTTTTAGGTACTTGTAAAAAAAATAATATCTTAATCTTAGTGACGTGAGGCAATAGAAAAATATTTAAATCTTCAAGGACTAGTATAAGTAGTAGCTCATCTATTGCAAATGATATTATATACATATTGTACAGCACAACGTAGACCATGACATAGAGGGTTGAGGACTATTATTACTTACATGGCGATATTTCTAGATGAAAATATTTCTCATTATCTAGATGATGTGTTTGAATGCCACTTTGCTAGTGATTTATACTGAAAAGGCTGCGAATAATTACATAAAAAATATGGACTTTTTATTTGTGAAGCAAGACGTTACACTTAACCCGTAGATTATATAACTATAATAATGTACGTAATTGTTTTCTGTTATGCTATGTTGTTTGCGAATGAAACAAGTCATTAAAATGTATCCAGTTTTCTAATTATATTTTCTTTCAAATGTAAAGATATAGATTTTATGGTTTTTGTTCAATCATGAATTTCTTATTAATCTTCTTTCTTTTATAATGCTTATGACTATAAGAAAATAGTCTAGTTATGAAAAAAAAAATAACACCTGCGAAATGAAAAATAGAGATCTTTATTGTTATTGTTTGTAGGGCGCACAAAGAATGTTTTGTTTTTAGCTTTCATCATCATACATGGTCAATATATTATACTGAAATAAAAGCTGTGTTGGAGTATATATCATTTAAAATATTTCTAAGGTAACAAATTAAACAGCTAACCTCATCCTTGTCCCTGCAGGCCTTGCCCGATAGTTTTATTAGTGATTGGAATATGAACTTCTTTCCAAATTTATTCATGTAACAACAGGGATTAAGCAGGATTCAACCGTCCTCATAGTCTTCTCAAGCAACAATTTTGAAACCATGCTTTTTAATCTGTGCTAAGGCTAGGTAATGGTATAATGAAGTGGAAAACTGGAGTTCTAACAATGTGAAATAAAACTCTGAGACACTGGTAACAGTAACTTGAGTATTAATAAATTCCATTATGCGTCAAATAAGTATGGATGCTGGATCATCATGAATTGAAAACAAATTGTGAATATTAGGTCTGGACATTTGATAAACAAAGCATTTATAATTGTAAATAAGCTGTAACTTTTTCAGGAAAACACAGTTCCTATTCTCTATTCCCATTCTCCCTTCCCCACACCCACCCCTTCACCACTTCTTTGTGTCTCTTTCTGTCTGTCTCTCTATCTCTCTGTGTCTATCTATTTATCAATCTGTCTACCAACCTATATTTCTGTAGGATACAGCAGCAAATACACAAACGACGACTTTCCCTTAAAAAATGTCAAATTTAAGCCTCAACTCATGATTACTAGGGTGTCTAATATAGGCGACATGAAAAATTTTTGTAGTGTTCAGTTTTATGGTTTACAATGGCATTAACAGTTACACTCCCTTGTCTCTTATCCCTTTTCAATTTGTCATAACATTGCAATTTAATCCTTCACTGCATATAGGAAGAAGAGTTTGCAAGCAAGGATTTTTAAGATAATTTGAAAGATTTATCAAAACTTATCATAATGACAAAAGATACATTTTGTGCATATCAATGGTATAGCTGTATATCATTACATGTATATTGCTATGAATATTGCACTTGATGAAGTGTTACACATTAGTTACAGATATCTACAGCCTTTCAGCCCAATACAAAAAGTATTCAGATCCAGATTTAGATTGAATGCTTTTAAATTTCCAGGAAGAAAGTTTATGATTTAGTTTCATTTGCTCATGAAAATTAGTAGTAGCTTTGGTGGCTTCCCTATGATTATCTTTAACCCTTTCATCACAATCATGCTTTCTGGTGCTAATATTCTCAAGAAACAGTAGCCTTGAATCAGGATCCTCATCAGAGATCTGAAGATATCGACCACCAGGAATCAACAGGCGGATCACCTCCCCCATCATCAAACCAGACTTAAAATGGCCTTGAACTTTATCTTTCATTAAGGCATCCATTGTACCTGAGGAAGATCATTTGCAGCGTCATGAAGACTTCTAAGTGCTAATTCAAGTTAAAAGATTTAGAATAGACAGATTTGAAATGTAAGCCATTAAATCTTAAAGGATAAAAGCTACCATTTTAAACAAAAAAAAAACGTGAATAAAATAACTTTATAGTCTAGTGCTTTGCCCTAAGATGTTCTTGTGAACCTAGACATGCTTAGTAAAAAAAATGTAAGAATCTCAAACCAAAGACAAGGTACAAAGATCTTTGTCCTAATCTTGAATGAAGAAAGGCAAGCCTACTTCAATCTGATGACCAGATTGCACTTGGTGAAATTTTTTTTCTACTATAAAATAAAGACTGTAGTGAAATATTCGATAGTGTGTTTTTAAGTCATTATAAAAAGTGGTTTATGCTGTCTATTGATAACAGCTTTATGCATTATTTTCTTAGTACTTCATTTAAACTATCTTCCTCTTGAACAAATTTGCTTTCATGTGCTAAATCATGCTTTAAATATCACTTTTGCAGACCTAATGGTGTACATGCCAATTTGACACATCTCTCAACATACAAAGGGCATTTTTTTTTCCAAATTGGACACATATAAACTTTGTGGCATACAAAAACTGCCGCCTATGTAATGAGAATTTCTTTTTTGGAAAAAAAAAATAAAAGGTCCAAAATTTATTTATTTCTGTTTTATGTCTTGACATAAAAATTTAATACCTTTATCAATTGCCACATCAAAGCCTCCATCCCTGAAGGGTAGATGAAGAACATCAGCACAGACCAAATGTTGTGTTGATTCTGATCTTAATTGAATCATTTGCTGATATTCCACATAACTTTTATTTTGATACTGAAGTGCCTCTGACACAAAATCAACGATCACCGCAGATAATGGCCGAGGACAATGGATCGTCAAATGGAGAGACAAGTCAGATAAACCACAGCCTATATCTATGTACCGCAAAGGCATAGTTGATTGAGCTGGTGGAGATAAGAAATTTTAAGTTATTAAGACATCCAAGTAAGAGAAACATTTTAAGAAAACAACTGTAATTATGCTGAATTCAAAACAGAAAAAAACACAGAAAATATACTAGGGTATTCATTTATATATTTACATGTATTGTGCTGGAAATTAAAAATCTAACTACATTTGAAATGCAAATTTATTCAACAGAAAAGTCTTTTCACAATGGTCTGAAAATGAACTTTATTTCCAAAACATTCATAAAAATAAACTTTTATTTTTCTGAGACCCTTTAAAAATAATGATGCAGGTAAATACATGAAAAATATAGATTTAACATATAAAAAATTGTACATGTATTAGTGCCACATCAAACTTCAGATAGTAATACCACTGTCACTGTCAATATTTTCAGAAAGTTCGACTACTAAAATACTAATAACATTTTATCACCAATAATACATAGTTACTACTCTAACTACTTTTCTGCCACTTCTACTACTAGTGCTTTGCTACTACTCCTTCTACTGTAACTAATCCTCTTCATTTTGTTTCATTTCTTTTTTACCTCTGCAACATGTATTATACAAGAATCTGCGCAAAGAAAAAAGGTAAAAGAAAGTTTTTTTTATCTTATCCTTTGTTATCAAGTTAAGGTAAGAAAGTTTTGTAAGGGCCTTGAAATATAAGAAAAAATAAATTAAGTTTTAGTCAGAAAGTAAACAAAAGCGCCTTGCATTTTTTTCTGAGAAAAATAGATCTTTTTCTTTTTATCATAGCTTAAATGCCAGGATTATTACTTAAATGTCATATGTCAGAATCATTTTTCACTCTATATCAATCACTTTTTTTTTATTTGGATAAACTTTCGGTTAAAAACTGCATTTAAATGACTTTGATAGGCAAGAGTAATGCATCATAAATAAGAATTAAATAAATATTATAATGTGCATACTATGCATCAATATGTCTTTTTTTATGGGACATTAGACAAGAAAATTTTAAAACTGACTTAAAATTACCTTGAATATGGGCAATATTGTTGAGAATTGGTTCAACAATTTCATCAGGATCTACAAACCATTCAAAAACTTCCTGATTTCCTTCTTTATATCTATTTTTCCAATAGGTAAATTTGCTTAGCTTTTCATCATGAAAATGACCTGAAAAAAAAATTGAAAGATAAATTTACAATTGGTGTAAAGACCTAATATTCACAATTTATTTTCAATTCATGATGGTCCAGCATCCATACTTATTTGACGCATAATGGAATTTATTAATACTCAAGTTACTGTTACCAGTGTCTCAGTTTTATTTCACATTGCTAGAACTCCAGTGTTCCACTTCATTATACCATTACCTAGCCTTAGCACAGATTAAAAAGCATGGTTTCAAAATTGTTGCTTGAGAAGACTATGAGGATGGTTGAATCCTGCTTAATCCCTGTTGTTACATGAATAAATTTGGAAAGAAGTTCATATTCCAATCACTAATAAAACTATCGGGCAAGGCCTGCAGGGACAAGGATGTTGTTAACTGTTTAATTTGTTAGCTTAGAAATATTTTAAATGATATATACTCCACAGCTTTTATTTCAACATAATATATTGACCATGTATGATGATGAAAGCTAAAAACGATACATTCTCTGTGTGCCCTACAAACAATAGCAATAAAGATCTCTACTTGTAAAATATCAATCCTATATTAAAAAAAAACCAACAACAACAATGTCCACCTCAATATAAAAAAAAAAGCAAAAAAAAAAAACCAACAATAGAGAAACTCAGTACACCATCATAAATCATTAAACGAAATTTAGAAAAATCTTGAGAATCAGCTTCTTATCATCTTGCTCATGCAGTAAAGATGTTCTAAAATAATATTTTTTACAAATGAAATACTGTTTTTGTGTACAGTTACTGAACTTGTTCAGTTTCTTAGTTTGCTTTTCAGTACCGAGATGGCAGGTCTAATAAAATGGAAAAAAAAATTGTTTTTGGAAAAAAAATTTGGAAAAGTTATTGCTGATCCACAAATGCCCGAAAAAGTTAACATGGGTTATACTGCTGTCTTGAATGCTGACTATGATAGGCCATTTAATGACAAAATGAAGAGCTGTTGATATTTCTTGTTCTCAATCATCCAAATCCCAACAAACAGAAATTTAAAAGTTTGCCCATTGATTGAAACTAATTGATTTTATGTCCAATTTACGTACACAATCGTCGTAATGGGTAGTTTTGTCCAATATGTCAATAAGATATAGATGGTAAGCTTATAACTTTAAAATTATGATGATCTTCGTGTTTACTTAAATAACTGTAAATGATTGCTAATCCTACTTAAGCCTCTTACTAATTGCAAGTAAGAATTATAAGAGCTAGAATTTTAGGTAGTGCTCAGCCCTGGTTAGGATAAGGCTTTTAAGTGAAAATGAGCGAAAATGCTTGAATTGGTAGGATTACAACCATTGATTTATTAGAAAATGAATCATGAAGCAGCATATCTATATCAGAATCTATGGTGATCAACAGATCAGAAATGATGCCTGTTATTCTTACTTAATACCAGTGATAGTCAATATAATAACTATGCTTACATTTCAAAAAAGCTCTTCTTCAAATCTTCAATTCATACTTTGTTATCCAACGTAAAAACTGAATATATAAAAGAAATTCTTAATACTCTTTTATACTTATAAAATCAGTTATGGTCAGATCAAAAGAAACGCTTGTACAATCTTGATTATTCAATAATTTATTGACAGAACTTTTTAAAAAAAGATCGGGAAGTGTAGATCTAAAAATCTAGATTTAGGCCTCAGGTAAGATAGTAAACTTTCGGAATAGGGGACAATATTTAACTGCATTATCGGCTTTATACTTTTCCGTGATTTCACTGACTCAAAACAAACATTTGGCCTTGCTGATAAGAAACCCCTTTTAGAATTCGAAATACAGCTTTCATTGACTTGCAATGTATCATCTTGCTGACTTATTCTGTTGTTTACATTGGAGACTTTAAGAGTAGCCTCTCTTTGCCGAGCCAGTTAAATTTTTTATGAAGTATAAGATTTCGGAGTAAGCTAACATGTTTCCTGAACTTCATTTTTTAATAAAAAAGTGAGCCTACTGAGACTAATCAAGCAAAAGACGCACTCCCCATTTTTTAAAGCTAGATCACATCTACGACTGAAATTAACGCGCCTTGTGTTAAATAAATATATCTTACTGATAAGCAAAATTATTGAGAAAAAACAAACAAACAACAACAACAAAAACTACAATAACAAAACAGATTTAATCTAGAACATAACATGCTATCATAATAGACTTTAGATATCAAATATATCAAGGAATATGATAAAAAGCAGATGAATGCATATCGACATTACTACGAATTTATAATAGTGTATAAGATAACTTCGATTTCTTTGTGCGCTATCTTATCCGAAACCGTTCAATATAAAACAGTGAGGTGTACAGGTGTTTGATCTGTCACTCTCAGACTTCAATGCTTTCGATAAAAATTGGAGAAAAATTATGGATTTAAACTATACAATGCTCTTGAAATTCATTGCAATTTTTTTTGGCAGTAAACATGTCAATGAATGAGTCATTGTTAGGAAAGGATTAATCATGGGGTTACTTGGTAAAACCACAGGCTTTTCAATAAACGAATTAGTTCAAACTCAATTATTCTCAGCCATTCATTTTCATTCTGGGATTTTTTTTATCTGTATTGCGACTTTTGAACGAATTAACATCTGACAATGTAATCCCAGAGGCTTGCTAATAAAACTATACTATCTAAAAAAATCATAGGTTTAGTTTTCAATTTATTTATGAACGTATGGCCAGTTCTTTTTACAATAAAAATTAGCTATTGCAACATTGTATCCCCAGAAGACTTAGTATTAAAAATTTCAACTTGAAATCATCACAATTTTATTTTGAATCAAACCTATGTGCATTTATAAGCTCAGTGTTTAAAAATCTTTAAACAAATATGCTGCGCTATGAGTCCCGCCATAGACCAAGTAAGAACCAGTGATGGGCTTAATACTAGGAAATAATAAGATATAAAATTTTATTTTTTTTTCACTGAAGAAAAATCTCTTCCAACACACCAAGTTGCGCACCACACTGCACCTGCAGTGGGTCACATCAGCAGCACACATCGTATCAGTGAAAAGATAAACCAAATGCGGACTGCATGAATAAAAGTACACATTATTTGGTTTACTTTCATTGCATGCTTGTTTTTGTACTCCCTTTATAACAAAAAAAAAAAGAATGTCCCCCTGACGTCATATATGGGAGGATTTTAAATGCCTCAAGCTTCTGTGCACTTTAAAGGTATTAAATGATTGGCTTTAAGATTTGAGGATATACATTTGTTATAGTTGTTATTACTTTCTTCAACTTAGATGTCTTCTTCACCTGTTCATGCTTGTAAAGTATTAAAACTGAATTGGTCTTTGCAAACCTTAAAAGGCACGAAGTTTCCATGGTACCTAGGACCAAATTAAGTAAATAAATATTTTACTTGTATAATATATATTGCCTGATTGCGCGCTATGCGTGAAACAATCTTAAGCCAAAACCAAAATGCGTGATCAAGGTCTATTGCAATAGTAAAAACAACAACAACTATAAAACAAACAAAGCAACAACAACAACAACAAAACAAAAAAACATTGACTGTCTGGCATGAAAAGGAATGAATCAAGAGAATAGCGGTATTCTCAAAATCAAGTTTTAATTGAGTTTAAAAATGTTCTTAATTTTTTTTAATGAGCGCCAGGCAGCTCATTTGGGCCGATCTTGGTTGAAGCATCCGTGGTTCGATGGGATTCCATCAAATCAGTCCTGTATCTGGGCTGACGAAAAGGCACCACCTGCCCGGGAATCACTTGAAACTTAGGAAATGTAAAATTAGTCTAAATAGACAACGATAATTACTGATTGAAATTTTCAGAAGGTGTCATCACGACCTAAGTTATAATCTATTTTCAACGAAGATTTTATGGGGAATTTGTAACATAGATTATGATTTAGCGCGAAAACATTTTTCTTAGTGGAGAGTTAAGCAGTAAGCACCTCCTTCCTTCTTTTTAGATTCTCAGCAGATTCTCTCTCTCTCTCTCTCTCTCTCTCTCTCTCTCTCTCTCTCTCTCTCTCTCTCTCTCTCTCTCTCCCCCTCCCTCAGTCTCTATATCTCTATCTCCCACGCACCTTTACTTTTTTTCCTCACATTGTTTTCACATTCTGACTGTGTTCAGAACTTATCTAATAAGAAAATGCAGGAACTTTTTTTTTTACCTATTACTACTTTCCTTTCAAAGCCTCTAGGTTTATCTCGAAACACGGGAAATTGATAAAAATTGGACGAATCAAAATTGAACCATATTACAAGTACACAAAAAGTTGGCATAATGTTTTTTTCTTTAAAAAAAACAAAAATCCAAAAACAAAACAAAAACTAACCCAAACATCCGAACCAACACACAAACAAAAACCAAAACAATAACCACGGATTCTACGATCTTTCGTTTATGATTGCGAAATACAAGTGTGGAAATAATGTTGCAAAGTATTGTCTTTCCTTCATCATGGGCAGGCATTGATAGAATTTAAAAGTGTTTGTCTTTTGAAAATGGAAAGATACATCATTAATTGCTCCCGGACGTTTAAACCGTAACCGCTTTCAATATCCTCATTATATTTAGGCTACGCTTATGTTACGAATGGCAAGTGGCAAGATTGTGCTTTATCTCGAGATTTCTTCGTTACATTCTGCTCACTGAGAACAAAAGAAAATGGTATTGAAAATATCCGTGAGCCTACATTTGTCGAATACATTAATTTGATATAACCCATTCATCCGTAGACATGCTGCATAGCTTGGCACTGTAGTGGTCTACCCCTACATGGTAGATCTGAAGGTCTTAGACTAATAACAAAATATTAATTTACAACAACAACAGCAACAATATAACAAAAACAACAACAGCAACAACAACAACAAAAACAATAACTGACATTTTATTCTACGATTCTTACAGAACTACAGATATATCACAAGGTAACACTTTTCATCTGAAAATTCATGATTCACTTAAATATATGCTTTTTATCAGTTCAACCCAATAACAAAATTCTAAAAAGCTTCGCCTTCCTTTCCCACTCCCTTGCCCTCGAACGTTTTTCTTAAGCAAAGATCCTCAAATCTTCAAATTTGCAAATTTTAGATCTTCTATCCAAATACAAACACTCGGGCAAACATACTTATGTAAGGGTCATAACATCTGCTTCTTATCGCGAGGCTGACTCAATGGTTGGTGTGATAAGTCTACAAGTGGAGTGTCGTGAAAGCTGCTGGGACAATATTAGCGTGTTTGAGGTAGAGTTGGTCAAGACTATTTTTAGATACAAAGCGACCAAAAAACGGTGAGATCTTGTCTATCGCTTAGGCCTACTTCCAAAATCTCATAAAGGAATAAGAAATTTTGCTCAACAGCCAAATAAACTGATCGACCAATTTTGGCCTCAGTTGTACCGACACTTTTAAAACTACATTATGAACAGCTAAGACTGGTAGCTTTAAGCCATTTAAAAAGCTATGCTCGACGCAACCTTCAAAAATGACATCACGGAATTTTTTTTTAATAACCTTCTCAGTAATAACTTTTTTCAAGGCAGTTACTCAGCCTGCTTTAGAAGCTAGGTCAAGCTTGGCAATAGGTAACAATGAAAAACCTTATCGATAATGTCAGTCAGTCAACGGGTGACATCAGGAATCATGTCTGCCGGAACAGTCAAACAATACTTCGAAAGGGAGGCCACTATGATAACATTGGACATCAGAACCGGCATTCTAATCCCACAGTCAGCGCTGCTTACGGTCGCATTGGGTTTGTCCCCCTTAGCCTTTATCAGAAAGTAAACCATCTCTTTGTGGTCATCACACTGGCCGCTTAAAACTGTAAGAGGAACTTAGGAAACCTTATATAAAAGAATTATTATCTCACATGATTAAATAGATTGTGTCGTACGGTTTCAAACAACTGGTTTATGTCGGGTCAACTTTTTGGTTTATTTCAGGTCTTTGTTTTCTTTATGCTACGACTTGTGATAACCCAATTAGCACCTTGGAGAATATTTTTTTTTTTGACTTTCTCGTACCATTCTAAACATGTTTCACTATATATTGGAACAAACTGATTTTCAAAACCTCATATGCCATTAATGACTTAACTTTGAAATGAGTAAGATAAACCTGAATTTGCGTTAAACACTTATGATCATATTCTTAGAGCTTGTTGCGTCAAGGAAAGCTAGAAGGCAAGACAGAGGCAACCGATAGCAGTTGGAATGAGTAAACGACAAACACTCTTAACGCATGACTCTCTAGAAGATACTTAAGGGGCGGTAAACACTAAAGAATACGCGCACAAAATCAGTTAAAGAGAAAAAAAAGTGATTGAAAAATGGGGAAAAAATTCCAAGAAGACAAGCCTGCTTATTACCACCAGTGCATGATGCAGAAGGAAAGGAGGGAAAAAAAATTCTTTCTTGCACCCCATCAAGTCCCAAAAACACCTGCATCTGAAAATATAAGGATGCGGCGGAGGCAAAGACGAAAAGTGAAACAAAGAATATGGAATACCAGGAGAACGACAGGGATAGCGAACAAAGTAATAAGGAATGGTCGGAGAATGAGAAAGGAGAGGAGTTGGGGGGTCAAGAGGAGAAGGTTAGTAGAGAAGAAACTGAAGAAAAGAAAGAGGGAGGGTCAGAAAGAAGAAGATGAGGACTGGAGGAGGCTGGGGAAGAAAAGAATGATGATGATTGGGAAATTGAAATGATGCTAAATTAAAATATCGAACTTTTTGTGCCGCAGAATATTATTCAAAGATTGCCATAGTAGCTGTCATTATATCCTGAGAATAGCTGTTGATACAGTAAGCCACATGTGAGGCAGATACTAAATCTCTTGGATAACACTTGGACTAGATCTAGATGTATTTCACATACTAGCCATATCTTGATAAGACTTGAACCTGGGTTGCAGGGCACAGAATGAAGACCTTTCCACTCATGTATATCTGGTCATCACATATGACTCTATGTTGATTAATACTTTGAAAAGTTTTTAAGAAATAGGTTAGTAATTTCAATAAAATATTTGATTAAAAGTCACCTGTGGTTTATGGCTACACACAATGGATGCCGCATTAAAAAAGTGTCAAGGGCAAAATTAATACTTTCAATTAATTTTTAAAAGAAAACATACTTTAAATCGATGTGAGAAAATTTCACTGCGCCGAGAGAGACTTCAAAAAAGATTTTTGTTTAATGGCGACCACTTCAATGTAATGTTATGCTATCTCACCAATCTAATCAATGCCTAATCGATAGTTCTAATGATCCTTACGATGTGACTACATTTTAGAAATTTTCCATGAAATTTTAAGGCAAGAAATTACAACATGCAGTTCAGAAAAAAATGATATGTGCTGATAATTTAAAACAAAACTTAGGTACTTCTAACCAAAATACTTTTCTTCAAAACTTGGTGGTCAGGAACGAAATGACAACTCACAAGTGGACGGCATTTTTCTTGGTTTGCGCCGCAATCAGACTTCAGTTTGCTGCTGCAGACACCAGTAAGCTCTTTACTTTATACTTAAGTTAGAATTTTGTTGTAAGTTCATTTAACTACTCTATAAAAATATATATAATTTTAGCATTTTTAATTTTTTTCCCTTACTATAGAGCACCCCCCCCCCCACCCTTTTTCCTCTCAGTCCGAAAAAAAAAAATCAACTTTGAATATCACGTTGTCTTTCATGGCTTATCTACACCAGCGCCCAGCTTTCAAGATCCAAAGAAAATTTCGGTCACAGATTGGATCAAGATTATCACACACCCTCCTACCAGGAGCACCCATAGCCCCTTCCTGCATTACATCCGCGGGCTCTTTGACGAAGAAGGTAAAAAAAATATCTCTGGACGATTATAAAAATGTTTGTATTCGCATTATTAACACCAGTGGTTGATATACGATGTAAGAAGTGGTTTTATACTGAAATTTCAATATCACTCTTGGAATAACCATATGCTACGTCCTGAAAAAATGTTAGAAAATTAAATGGTCCAATCACCCCTACTAGGTAGATTTTTTGCATCGAACAAAGTTATGAAGCGCACTGGCTAAAAAATCAAGTAACATGGCTTTGAGCTAGAAAAACACCGATTTTATGAAAAGGATCATGTATTTGTATTTTTTCTTTTATTGAGAATTTTTTTAGAGCAGATGAAATATGAAACAATCTGTTTGTATCAGACCTTTTCTCATTTATCTTCTTCTATATCACCTTCATACATAACTGTCTAAAGATCTACTATTTTATACATATGAGAAGTAGAAATTAAGGATTACAGACTTTTCAAAACTAGCTCAAGTCCTTAAGTAACTCCTACTTTTTTGGCCAAATTTTACGAGAGGGCTGTAAATAACCCGCCAGGATTGGGACATTGCAGGATGTATGAATTTAGTCCCTGCCAAATTTAATCTTTTTTGTTAATATATTTATTCCGATCAAGATAGTTCCATATTACACCTAGCTAGAGCATTACCGTTATGTAAAGGATACTCTGAAGCTTTCCGAAGTACTACATAAATTTCAATCGTAATAATGGCTTAATCTGCCTGCTCACGAAATTTATGTAACTAAAAATGAGGTTTGTTTAAAAAAATGTGTCTTTGCACAAACTCATATTTAAAACAAATAATAACGCGATTGGAAAATATTTTATTTCTCCATCCATTTTTTCACGAATATTTTAAGTACTCTAGACGTGAGAAAAATTTTTAAAATATGAGATCCTTGGTTACTCAAGGACTCTACGAAATATATCTTGCATTTAGATTGCATAGTCATAATAGCCTCGCTAATCTTTTGGAAGTCGCTTTCTGGAATTAAAAAAGAGAAAGAGTTTTGTCGCGTCTTCTACTTTATTCTCTTAACAAAAATAAGCTAGGTTTGTAATTATCACCAACGACCGTATGAAAAAAAAATTCTTAATGCAATTGACAACTATAAATATAACATCCAGACGATATTTAAGAAGGTAAAACATGGGAAATCAGCGAAATCTATCTTTCCAAATCTATTTTAAAAAAGTTTTTTAAAAGGCTATGAACTCCAGCTTAAAATGCATAAAGATGCACTGCTTTGCGGGAATGCATAAGCTGCATAATTACTTAAACCTAATAAAAACGTATAAGCATATTGTTTAAAATTTGATTTGAATTTTACAGATTCAGCCAACTATTTTTATTACTAACTATCGGCGGATATAGAGCTGATCTTTTGGCATGGGCTGCGATTGATCCTGAAATTCCTAATAATAATAATAATAATAATAATAATAATAATAATAATAATAATAATAATAATAATAATAATAATAATAATAATAATAATAATAATAATAATAATAATAATAGTAATAATTATTTAAACCTACGTAATACCAAATGTTAAAAATTTGATTTGAATTTTACAGATTCAGCCAACTATTTTTATTACTAACTGTCGGCCGATATAGATATAATCTTTTGGCATGGGCTGCGATTGATCCTGAAATTCCTAATAATAATAATAATAATAATAATAATAATAATAATAATAATAATAATAATAATAATAATAATAACAATAATTATTTAAACCTACGTAATACCAAATGTTAAAAATTTGATTTGAATTTTACAGATTCAGCTAACTATTTTTATTACTAACTGTCGGCCGATATAGAGCTGATCTTTTGACATGGGCTGCGATTGATCCTGAAATTCCTACCCAGTTATTTGATACTTGCCTCAGATGGAGCTGATAATGCTAGGTCATAGTTTATTTCTTAAAAAGTTCTATACCCGTTTCATTTGATTATTTCATCTCATTCGCATCCACACAATCTGTGGCCTGTCTTCTCTGTCTCATATCTTGTCTATTTCTTATGAGCAGAAAGAGACAGTCTTAATATCGTCCATAATTTTGAAAGAAATTCAGACTTGTGCCTGATTCTTCCTGATTCATCTTATCTTTTGTTTTCTAATTTCCCCAACAACATAAAAGAAAATATTTTCAATTCTGGGAAAAAGTGAGAAATAACGACAAAAGAAATAAATTAAAATCAAATTAGTAGCCTACTAATCATCTATGAATCCACCTATCTATATATCAATAGGGTTGGGGTTTTGTAGATTTTTTTTTTTTGGTTAATCATTTAAAAAGATTCAGAAAAGATAAAATATATAGCAAAATCAAGTTCAAACGAGAATTAGGGAAAAATTTCAAACAAAGTGAACAGTTGTCTCGTTTTATTTACCTTACTTTTGAATCTCTGCCGGTGTTATAAACGCATGCGCGTACTAGATTTACACACTCACAAAGTGCAAAATTAAAGCTCTGCAGTATTTATCAATCTTTTTTTTGTTATAGAAATTTGGCAACGCAACCTTATTGCACTTGTCCACGGGCAATAACACCCCGCGCTATCCAGTGAAAACCTGCCGAGATAAAGGATAGTTCACCTTACATAAAGTTATTTGCGATGTTTAACGTCCCCTAAGTTTGCCGATAAATCTAATTCGGAGTGTCCACTTTGCTTGCATAATAGTGGGTGACAAACTTATCTAAAAGAAACTTGCCTTACGTCCAGATGACCTTTAGACTTTGAACCCAAGTTATTGTAAACAAAACTAACGAAGTTTCCAAAAATAAAACATATTATGACCTGCAATGTTTTTTTTATTAAACTAAAAAAAAGTTTGTTTTTCCATATTCTATTTTTCCATATATATATATATATATATATATATATATATATATATATATATATGCTCCAATAAAAAAGATAGCAATGTAATGCCGTTGATGAATTTATAAGTCAAACTGACGAGTGGACTTGATCAAAGCTTGTGAAATGAAAAAAACAGTTGCGCCCAGATTGTAACTTTATGGTAAATGAGCATTTTTATGATACAAGTATTTCAGAATCATATTTTATATTTTTAATTTAACTTTTCTGGATACGCCTGAAGAAGAAAAAAATTTGCACAGTATTCTATCTTCATTTATGATTATTTTTATTCCTTAAAATTCCAAACATTCGACCTACATATTAGAAATTATAGGGTGGTTAAATGGATGTATGGCTTACATCAGCTTTTTCTTATTCTTAGTCAAATTTCTATTAGGATATGATTTTATAAACCGAATGCCAACATCCGAATGACCACCGCTGGGGTCGTTTGACGTATCTCTAATCTTTACCTTTGAATTTATGCAAAAATAGAGGCTTTCAGCTGTAAGACTGGTTAGATCAGGCCTTATCCCACCAAAAGATAGTTAGCATCAGATCCTATTCCACCATCAGATAGTTAGCATCAGATCCTATCCCACCATCAGATAGTTAGCATCAGATCCTATCCTACCAAAAGATAGAATCAGATCTTATCCCACCACCAGATAGTTATCATCAGATCCTATCCCACCATCAGATAGTTAGCATCAGATCCCATCCCACTACTACTACTACTACTACTACTACTACTACTACTACTACTACTACTACTACTACTACTACTACTACTACTACTACTACTACTACTACTACTCTACCACTACTACTCTACCACTACTACTACTACTACTACTACTACTACTACTACTACTACTACTACTACTACTACTACTACTACTACTACTACTACTACTACTACTACTACTACTACTACTACTACTACTACTACTACTACTACTACTACTACTACTACTACTACTACTACTACTACTACTACTACTACTACTACTACTACTACTACTACTACTACTACTACTACTACTACTGCTGCTGCTGCTGCTGCTACTACTACTACAACTACTTTTACCACAAGTCTATATGGTAGACACACAGTTGATGCCTCTAATAACAGACATGATAACAACTATGAAAGTAGGAATTATCTTATTTAACTCTTGTAAAAGAGAAAAAACGAGAACTCAAACTGCCAGAGGATAATATTGTACACGACCTTATCTCATGCAGGCGAACTGAAATGTTCTAGAAATTGACCTACACGTAGGGTTATTGAGAAACGGCTCAACTACATGACCATTTGCCTTTGCTCTGATAGTGTCTATCAGAATCTTTTGACTAGCAGTGCATGGATAGGTTCACGACAAATAGTTTCACCCGTTTCGTTGAAGTTTAATACTATTGGCTGAGAGGCATTGCAATCACAAAGTTAGAGTTGGAGACTTGTAAAATCGGTTTTTAAACTAGACACATTATTGAACTCTTTTCGAGGCAAATACAGTCTTTCTATATATTCATACGGAAGCATTTTGAGATTTTCTGGAAGCTAGATCCAGTCTTACTTAAGCAAAATATCTTATCCACCCAAAGCATTAAAATCAAAATAAAATAATCAAGTGCCACATCACCGACAAATTATCGAATATAAAATTATAGAAAACGCCCTCAACAATGTAAAAGGAAAAATAATTGATCTTTTTGCTATTCAACATTTAAGTTGTTTACAAAGAAAACCAAAGATAAAAGCATTATCAAGTTAAGGAAATGGCAACGAAGATACTTCTTCTCCATGTGATTCTCGTAGCAGGTTTCTTGGCAGTTACCGTAATTGGAGGTGAGAACCAAATAACAAATTCATATATCCTTGATGTTTTATTTACATACTTTAATACCTTTAATCATTCTGTCTTAATTTAGTAAAATCGAAAAAAAAGGTAGCAGATGGGAATTTAAAAACTTTAAGATAAAAAAAGGACCACAAACAGAGATTTTGTGAACTGTTTTGGTGAGCATATTGCTATTTTTATTCTTGCACTTACTCCTGTTTTGCAATTGCTATCTTCGGCATCATCATCATCATCATCATCATCATCATAATAATAATTGATATCAAGGTCACCTTCAACATCATCGACAACACCATCATTATTATCTTCACCATGTAATCAGTCTCAATGTCATCTTCACCGTCATTATTCTCATCATCATCATCATCAGCATCATAAAAGCCTTTCAACACCATCATTGCTATTTCAAACTTTAATGTGGTTAAAATTTAAATTTTTTTTTAATGCATGATCTAAACTTACTGTTTCGGATTTTCAATTTATGACGGATCAGAGAATTCAACTCGATCGGCTGCAGAAGTTCTGAACACCAGTTTGATTAACGATGGCAGCAGCGCAAATACCAGCAGCATCCCCAACAATA
Source organism: Elysia crispata (assembly GCA_033675545.1). Taxonomy (NCBI): domain Eukaryota; kingdom Metazoa; phylum Mollusca; class Gastropoda; family Plakobranchidae; genus Elysia; species Elysia crispata. The sequence goes on along the minus strand of JAWDGP010002890.1, from coordinate 989,711 downwards.
CCAGTGATTGGTCAACGTCAGCCAACATTGTGAAGCCGGCGATGACCTTCCCATCGCGCAAAGTGGTGGCGTCCAGAGACAACGCTAATAGAACAACAACAACAACGACGGCACCGGCGACAGAAGAAAACAAAGCGCTGGCCGATTTCACCAGAATGTTAGGACTGCTGCGACGTGCTGGCGGCTTGCTAAGAGATTCCTTAATGAGAGGACAACCTTTGACGCAGACGCAGGTAAGAAAAGTATCATAATTAATAGCAACACAATGTCAAGGTAAAGAGTTGCATGAAATCAGCTTAAACACGACAAGAGCAAGTTTAGGAAAACAACGGTAAAAGTAGATTTAGCTGACAAAAGCCAAACAAGTTTTACTGCATAAAAAATAGAAGCATTTAAAAAAAAATAAAAAAAAACAAGGAGAGTCTCAAGAACAAGTACATTTATCCTGAAAAAAAAAAAGCAAACAAAAAACAACAAACAAACAAAAAAAAAAAAACCAAACCAAACCCCCCCCCAAAAAAAAAAAAAAATTCCTAGCAGTGGATCCCAGGTGAAAAATCTAAAGTTATCACACCAGAACAGCAACACAGACAGTCGCCTAATATAAAAGGTAGAAGTTACGTCAAAGTGTCTAAAGATGCAATATTTTATATAATTATAATAAACTAAAATAAATGGCGTTGGTACCAAACATAGCGAAGGAATTTTATTTTGCGCTTCTGCCACTTATAATTGTCTTGACTTGGGAACGTTTTGAGAGTGCAGCTCGAATCTCTGCTAGTTTCATGTATATTTTTGCCTTTTCCCAATCTTTGTTGCATTTTATGTTTACCTTTTAACATATAGTTTTGGGATCGCTTCGATCATACACAGAGCTAGAGTATCCAGTTTACACAGTAGTAACAACAGCTGATCCTTGAGTCCACAAACATCCTTCTCTTCCTTTAGTATCTTTAGTGCGGAGAATCAATGATTAAGGATTGTAGAATGAGTATAGCATTCAGTAAGTAGGACTTCTTGGTGGTTGTGAATGTAATTACAGATTCATGAGTCCTGGTAGTAAAATATGATCATTTGGATCATTCAACAACTCGTCATGATTAACTCTCACTTCATCATAAATCAAAATCTATCACAGTGCTGACGAACATGTAAAAGTCGGATAAACTTTAATTTATTCAATTGATTCCTTTTCTCCCTTTTACCTTTATACAGACCCAACAGCTTATGGAATTTGCACGCCAGTTCGGAAACACGCTGTCTTCTCTCCCAGATTCGCTCCAAAGCGTCAACTCTACGCGTGACGTCATAAAGCTCTTGCGAGATTCTGGAGTCCTGCAGAATTTGACCAATATCGGTTCACCGTTCGGTGGTAGCGCTTCACAGGGTTCAAAGGTAAGACAAACGCATTCTAGATCGCAGCATAAACTGGCGTGAAAGTGAACGGGCGATGTAGGTACACAATATAATCGACAATACTAGCGACTGCGGGCGATATAAGTTGGTTTGAGTTAAGAGGGTAAGTCGTCGCCACCCCAAGCAATGTTTTTATTTTGTATTTATATTGTGTAGTGTGAAATGACGGTTGTTTCTGAGCATGAGGCCGATGGTGTAAGACTTAAATATGGGTTGAAGATTGTCCACTTCAGAAAGCATCAAAAGATCTTCCTTCACCGCACGGTCATCTTGGTCAGGTCAAAATAATGAGTGACGATAAGTTTTGATCTTTTAAATTCATGCGCAGCCAAATTACACAAAGCTACTTTATAGTAATACAAACCACTGCCCAAAATATAGGAAACATCTGCTATTGCACATAAGTCTGACCAACTTACTTTCTTTCTCTATCTCTATGGTCTCCCTCTTTTTTTTTAAATAGAATACTCTACTTCTCCTTTTTCTCTCGAATCCTTGTATGATTTTTCTTTCTATTCTTCTTTTATTTCAAATGTTTTTGTTGAAATGGTTATCCATCGTTGCATTGTCTGACGCATATCATTAATAATATTTATCTATCTATCTATTTACCTGTATATCGAAATCTATATTTATCTATCGTCGATCTTTCTATTTATTTATTCATCCATCCAATGCTTTATCCATCTATCTCTTTATCTTTTCTCATTATCTACTTATCTATCGAGCTATCGATGTATCTATCGGTCTTCCAACTAATATATCGAGCTATCGATTTAACTGTTTATCTATCTAACTACCTATCTATCTACTAATCTAACTAAACTGACATATCTTTGCAAAGACTCTTTTATATTTGCATCTTTTCACTCTATTCTCCTTCCTACATTCTAACAATCCAGGACAAACACCAACACCGCTGAAGCTAGTTTTCTATTACTCCACTGTATCTACAGTAACTGTCACGCTATCTCCTTGTCATAACATCATCTTCGTCGAAACCAATCATTGTATATGCTGTACAATCTGAATGACAAATGTCCCACCAAGTTTTGTACTTTTTTGACTGGCTTTGCCTGTCGACTATGCTGCTTACCTACTCCCCTCAGTAGTTAACAAGGCGGTCATAAAACAGGCCACCACTGCTCAAACCTATTAGAGCACGAAACTCTTAGGTGTGTAGATACCATAAAAGGAGTTAGGCATAATCTGCGGTGAACGCCAAAATTATATTGAAGACCAGCCTTTAATATACAAAAAAAAATTGCTCAGCTTAAAAGGTGTAAAAAATAAATTACTTTAAGTTATGAAAAGGTATGGTTACTTGTTTGGGCTGATTAGCATGAGGTAAAATCGCCTCGTTAGTAAATAAACACGATGCACATAACCATCTTAAAAAATACACTGATGTTTATAGCCCACTAGAGAAATTACATGCACTGGTGTTTATAACCCACTAAAGAGATGCAATGGTGTTTATAACCCTCTTAAGAGATGCACAGGTGTTTATTACCCACTTAAGAGATTCTATGGTATTTATACCCCACTAAAGAGATGCACTGGTGTTTATAGCCCTCTTAAGAGATTCTCTGGTATTTATACCCAACTAAAGAGATGCATTGATATTTATAGCCCACAAAAGAGATGCACTGGTGTTTATAGCCCTCTTAAGAGATTTTCTGGTATTTATACCCCACTAAAGAGATGCATTGATATTTATAGCCCACAAAAGAGATGCACTGGTGTTTATATAGCCCACTGAAGAAACGCATTCATGTTTATAGCCCACTCAAGAGATGCACTGGTGTTCTGTCTTTAAAACTAGGCTGCTGTGAATCCTCAACCTCACACGGTTCACTGGCTCAAGTGCCAAGCCGATTTACTCACCATGGTGGCCGCACTGGGTACTCAACAGATGTGGGCGTTGAAAAGTGAGCAAAATTATCTCCAAGAAATCTATACTTTTTTATATATATTTATAGGTGGAGGTCATTATACAGGAAACCAGGTGATTTTTGTATTTCCCTAATCTATTTATAGATCCTTTGGGGTGTACTACATGTTAATGAACTTTGAAAGATCTTTATATAGAGTGTGTATATATTAATGGATGGGTGGAGGTCATTATACTGGAAACCAGGTGATTTTTGTATTTCCCCAATCTATTTATAGATCCTTTGGGGTGTACTACATGTCAACGAGCATGGAAAGTCCTCAGTTTACAGACTCTTACTGTATCAGATTGTTCTGGAAAATAAGTTAGCATAGAAATAGAGAATGTCCTACTTGCAATCAGTGCATTACATATTGCGGTATTGCTTAGAGAGAAATAATCATGACGCGAGTTCCCACTATTTTTTTTTACATTCTGTTGTTCCTTTGTCTAGGTGTATGTTAAAACAATATATCAACTCTATAAACTTCTTCGTTTAAAAAAAATTATCCTAAAAAACCTAGTATGATTACTTGGTTGTGGGCGAACTGCTTACATTTATTATTATTAATTAACTACTTAAATTTATCTGTTCATCCCAACCTTGCATCACCTAACACAATCATTGCTTCCTTTTTATCGTGCAAAACTAAAACTAATCCTTTCCTGTTTAACACCGAACTTCGCCTTGGTCGTGCGCTTAGTGCTTGACTCCTGGGGCAAGCCAGAGTCGAGCATCTTGAGAGGCAAACACAATGTTCCTGGGCAACAACGCGGAGTGTACCAGCGTCCACCACACAGACACAGCAACTTTCGCCGATGTCCAGGGCAGAACGTGTCGCATGAACATCTACCTGGAGTCATTGAGACAGTCCGGTGGTAAGCAAGACTGAACTGGACAGAAACTCACAAAGAGACAAAGTTTTTTTTTTAGTGATAACTCGGAAAGACGCAACATTAACTTGTTTGAAGAACGTGGAATAAGTAACAGTGAGACGGAAAACATACGTATAAAGAGAATTAACAGGTAAAGGAACTATGAATGAAGATTGCATAGAACCAGAAGTAACATCAAACTTATGTCGTTATTATACAAAAAAAAAAAAAAAAACAACAACAAAAAAACACAAAAAAATTGTAACATGATTTTTCTTCAACACAATGTTGTCTATTTCTTTTCCACAAGTTTGGAGACGAAATCATCCCAATAACCTTGGACACTTGCTTGCCCCACTCCTGTGAGAGCGTGGATTTGAACAGCGCCCTCAGGGAAAGTGAGTAAAAGTCAAACTCTTCATAATAAATCCGTCGTATCTGTGAATTTCCAAGATCATCCTATATATTCGCATTTTTTAGAAAGCTCCCAATTCTCCAAAAGGTAAGTACAATATTAAAAACTAAGGTTGTTACACATTTCTTATTATGAACTATCCCACAGTTTTACATGCTTAAAAGCAGTGTCTGACGTTTAATCAGACATTTCATCAATTAAAGAATGCCAAATAGCACAGTCGATAGAGCGCCGAGCTGACAGTTCGGAAGTCCGAGGTTCGAATCCTGACTGAGGCCATCTAGTGATTAGGTCAGATATCATCTAACCAGTCCTATCCTAAGGAGCCTAATAATCTCTTCACAATGACATTGCACTTAGTCATCAAATAAATTTTCCCGCTTTACGCCAGTTGCGGCCCTTAAATTCATCGCCTAGAGAGATCATAAACAAACCACCAACTTAACAAAGCCAAATCGATGCAAGTAGAATAATGGTCTGATTCATTTAATGGGATTTTCTATAGATGAAAAAAAATTGCCTGTACGTCAATTACTTTTCGCAACAATACTAACAAAGGAATTAATCTCTATATGTGATTCAAGCAATATTTATCAGAGCAAATATTCCAGTATCCATCTTGTAGCAAAGGCGCTTTAATAAATTTTCATTCATTATCTTTCAGATGGATATCCGTTTATTATCATGACTTGTACGGCCGACCTTGACATTGGAGACGATCCATGGGCGATTGTGGCAATGTAAGTATTTTGGATGTAAAAAACTGAAATTCTTGTAAATCTGTCACATCTCTTTTTTCTGGTATAGATAATAATTATTACAGCCAGCTAGCAAAAATATCTGGACTGGCGCTTTCAAGACTGAAATAAAAGGAGTTTAAAAATTGCTAACACATTACAACTCCAGTAAGAATATGTCAGAGGAATCTCATCTTATTCCTCGTTTTTTCCAGTATCATTTTAAGCATCTTCCTGGCCCTGATGGTTGCTGGAACCCTTGCAGAGTTCTGCGTCGAGTCTAAATCCAATCGCAAATCCGACTATATCAACGCCTTCATCAACAACAGCAGCGGCGCAGATTTCGTGAACGGCGGGGTCAACGGTATGACATCCAATGGGAGTACAGGGAACCCATATGGACTCATTAACGAAGGCTTCGAGATGCGCGACGTAGGGTATATCACTGCAGGTAGCGATGCCAAGATACCCTCTTCCAACGGCTACATGAGTGGGACCAAAAAAGATGTGGAACCAGGTCAGCATGAGACCAAGCTAAGAGAAGATGATGAGAAAAAAAATTTCTGATTTGCCCAATGGAGACTACACTGATGATCTCCAAAGCTACTACCCTTATGCTAAAAGGAATATGACTTACTGACTGACTTATTGCCGTGTCGCATCCCAGTTCACCGTCTGTGACGCTTCGGCAGCTTTCTCTATCCTCGCAGAGAGTTCTCTCCACTGTTTCCTGTCCTTTGCGAGCTCAGTGATCTTGACCAGACCATCGGTTGAATGGAGTCTAAAATGGTCAATTAGTCCTAGATCTATGTTCAGTACGATTGGGAGAGTTGTTGTCGGCCGTCCTCTTAGTTTGTGGCCATATTGGATGAAGTAGGCTCTTGTTGCTCTGTTGGCAGGGATGTCGCTGTCTCTACGAAGAATATGCCCAAAGAGGTTCCACCGGGCTTTTAGAATTTGCAGCGAGAGGGGCTTTTCCTGACATTTTTTATACAGTGACTTATTTGTGATTTTTACTGGAAATTTAATGTTTAGGACCTTTTTCAGTTGTTTTCGGTGGAAAGCATTTATTTTCTCTTCTTCGGTGAGAGTCAGTGCCCATGTGCTACAGTTGTATAGTAGTATGGATTTCACAAGGGACTTATAAAGTTGTATTTTGGTTGTGGTTTTGAGTTTATTTCCTTTCATCCACACGTGGTAAAGCTTGTTGAGGGCTGCGGTGGAGAGCTGTTTTCTCCTTTCTACATCCTCGAGATCACCAATGAGTGAGCCCACTTTCTTTGCGTTTTTCCAGTCTTCCTCGTTTTTTGAAAAAGCTGTGAATTCTGTTTTGTCTGTGTTTACTTTTAAAAGGAATATAGGAAACGGGAATGTATCTAGCCCATACAAAGTGGATGCTCACATGCAGGAGTCAGTGAGTCGGCCAAGCTTGGGACAGGTTGCTCAAGATAATAATGAACCAGGGACTTCGAGAAGAGGAGATGATACTGGTAGGTCGAAACCACTTTGTACTTAAAATAAATACGTGTGTTGAAGTTAACCTGTAACAAATTGAACAGTCGCATGAAAAGGGTTAAAAAGATAAATGAATAAAATATGAGACATCAAATTGTTACCAAAATATAGTGACAGTACAAAATTTGTCACAAAAAATACTCTTTATTTTTACAATACTTCTTCTTTTTCTTTTTTTCTTTTCAAAAGTCGTGATGCCTGACAAAAAACATGAGATACTCCTATAAATTTGTCTATGCTACATGATCTGTTTCTTCTCTGCTTCAACTACTGCCATTATTATTACTACTACTGCCGTCGCTCACACTACGACTACTACTACTACTACTACTACTACTACTACTACTACTACTACTACTACTACTACTACTACTACTACTACTACTACTACTACTACTACTACTACTACTACTACTACTACTACTACTACTACTACTACTACTACTACTACTACTACTACTACTACTACTACTACTACTGCTGCTACTGCTACTGCTACTACTACTAGTACTACTAGTGCTGCTACTACTACTGCTACTACTACTACTACTACTACTACTACTACTACTACTACTACTACTACTACTACTACTACTACTACTACTACTACTACTACTACTACTACTACTGCTGCTGCTGCTGCTGCTTCTGCTTCTGCTACTGCTACTGCTACTACTACTATTGCTTCTGCTGCTGTTCTACTACTACTACTACTACTACTACTACTACTACTACTACTACTACTACTACTACTACTACTACTACTACTACTACTACTACTGCTACTACTACTACCAGTGCTGCAACAATCTCTCTGACATACAAATTATCAGATATTTCATACATTCACGTTTAACCTGAAATGTTTCGAATCAGCATTTTTAAGGTTTTTGTTTTATTTTATCAGCGCATCTGCCAAAATGGCAGCGTTTTCTACTGGCACTCTCGCTACCTCGAAACACTGGCAAGATCCTGGGTGTGAAGGCTGGACCAGGCTCAATCTCTTGTCTACACGGAATTCGGGTACTCAGTATGGGCTGGGTCATATTCGGTCACGTGCTCTCCTTCTCTGGTCAGATGGGAAATTTCCGTAAGAAAAAGGGCTTTTTTTTTGTAAAGCTTTATATTTTTCGGTAACAATTAGAAGAAAAAAAAACCCGCACACTTACACACGTACGTTCATATAGAGTTCTTTTCAATAAACTTTTTTCTTGTGTTCCGTAGATTCTTCTTCTTCTTCTTCTTCTTCTTCTTCTTCTTCTTCTTCTTCTTCTTCTTCTTCTTCTTCTTCTTCTTCTTCTTCTTCTTCTTCTTCTTCTTCTTCTTCTTCTTCTTCTTCTTCTTCTTCTTCTTCTTCTTCTTCTTCTTCTTCTTCTTCTTCTTCTTCTTCTTCTTCTTCTTCTCTTCTTCTTCTTCTTCTTCTTCTTCTTCTTCTTCTTCTTCTTCTTCTTCTTCTTCTTCTTCTTCTTCTTCTTCTTCTTCTTCTTCTTCTTCTTCTTCTTCTTCTTCTTCTTCTTCTTCTTCTTCTTCTTCTTCTTCTTCTTCTTCTTCTTCTTCTTCTTCTTCTTCTTCTTCTTCTTCTTCTTCTTCTTCTTCTTCTTCTTCTTCTTCTTCTTCTTCTTCTTCTTCTTCTTCTTCTTCTTCTTCTTCTTCTTCTTCTTCTTCTTCTTCTTCTTCTTCTTCTTCTTCTTCTTCTTCTTCTTCTTCTTCTTCTTCTTCTTCTTCTTCTTCTTCTTCTTCTTCTTCTTCTTCTTCTTCTTCTTCTTCTTCTTCTTCTTCTTCTTCTTCTTCTTCTTCTTATTATTCTTCTTCTTCTTCTTATTCTTCTTCTTCTTCTTCTTCTTCTTCTTCTTCTTCTTCTTCTTCTTCTTCTTCTTCTTCTTCTTATCATTATTATCATTTTTTTAGAAAATGCAAGATGATTTCATTACCAAAACTAAAAGTTGTTCTGCGTTGGTTAAACTTTTTTTAAATGTGCACTGCTCTCTTACTTAATTTTGTGTTATCTAAGGAATTGAAATAGCATTTTTTTGTTTTCTTTTGTTATCCCTTCTATTCAATTATTCCTTTTTCCAGTTAAATTTTCTAAGTCTCTATAAGCCCATACAGCAGAGCCTAAACTTTGCTTAAACCTGGCAGTGAACGGGAAGATCAAAGGGTGCTTGATTTAAATTATCAAAAAGGAAATTTTCACCAAGACATTTTCAAAACGAAATAACAATATATAAAAGAAGAAAAACAAAGTCAACCTTTTTATGTACTTTTGTTAAACTCATTTCAAATACAAATAATTATGCCTTACTCATTTTAGAGATAAAAAATTCGTGGAAATATTTCTAATAAGAAATTCCCAGCTCTATTTATTCTTTTGCAATAAACAATCCTGAGGAAAACAATTATGAAAGCATTCTTTCAAATCGATCTATGTACTGTAGATACATATGAAAAATATATTTTTATATCACTTTTGCTTATGTTCACGATTTGGTCTTCACAGAAAACAAGCTGGACATGTTTGATCTGCTTAGAGGTTTCACTTTCCAGGTCATGGCAAACGGCACTCTCTCTGTCGACTCGTTCTTCTTTATGAGGTACACAACAGGGATTTACACACTCTTTTCTTTTGTGAAACACAAATCGGATCTAATGATCATCAAACAAAACAATGCAGCGATAGCAAAGCTTAATCCTTGTACTATCCAAACATATGAAGTATGTGCAGTCTAGTTTAACTAAGATATTCTTGAGAATAATAAAAAAAGAAGGTAGAGATAATTTGCTTGTTCGATTATCCATGAAACCAGAGATAACGTTGTTAATAATAAAATAAAAACGTATATGATATAAAAATTAATATTCAGAATATAATTCAATGCATATAACTAGGACAATTACATAGCTTTATTCCACTTGTTGTCCGTTAATGTTTACTAGGAAGAAAGCTTATAATAACTTCATTTTTCTCTAAAAGGCCTTAACTTTTTTTCCAACATTTTTTCTTTTTTTATATGAATCATACTTTTAATTCTGACGTTCCATGGTTTCTCATTCCATGTTGACATGCTCATGCAGGTCAAGTAAAATGATCAGGATAGACATTTTCGATTATTAAATAAAGTCATGTATTACATTGATTGAAAGGAAATCATTCTGTTGATCTGTTTTCAGATTCCTTTTCTCCATTTAAGACAAAAATAGCCGATCGGTCTATCAGAAGAGCGACGCCATTTTTATATCAACGATAGCAAAATCTCAAATATTATCTCCCATTTCAATAGGAGATTTAAGGTAATTTATAAAGGTATTAATTTCACCAAGATCAGATTGTTGTTTCCCCTCCAGCGGCCTCCTCACAGCCTACATGTTCTTGAAGGAGTGCGGCAAGCAAGAGAAGGTGACCTGGAAACAAGGCATTTTGTACTACGTCCATAGGTATTGGAGGTAGGTCACGTGACAAGGATGGCAGATAACCTTTGAACGCGTAAAAAAAAAAATCTTCGTAGAACAAGTTACGTTAAAAACATTCGGGCTATGAACAAGCTATTAGAACTATCTGACTTTGTAGACAGAAGTGGCACTTTTAATAGAAAAGAAAGCCAAAGCATGCAGTTGTAGTTTACTATTGCTTTTGCTTAATTACTTATTACTAAAACTAGACGCCCTCAACGCAATTAATAAGGGACTTTGCTTATTTGCTGAAGCAAGTAATATAGCTGCAATCTATGAAACAAGATATAAAGATACTGAATGGAATGAATAACATTGCATATTAAACATATTTGCACTTATAGTAATAGTATATACTACAGGAATCGATCTACATTGCATTTAAAAGATAAAACTTTTTTTTTTTATATTTATGGTATATAAAATTTATTGATGAATGGGCGGTAATTTCAAATTTTCACGCTTTTCGAGACATATCAAGGAATCTCATTCTATATAATTTGTACCGAAATAGCATATTAAATATATGCTAAAATATATATTAAAAAAAGGGGGAAATAACAAAAAACAACAACAAAACAAAGACAAATAATGCCATGCTTCATGCAACATGTGAATAAAAATTTTAAACATTGATGCTAATATTTTGGGCATCTGTATCTGAAAACCACTACCACCGATTGGCATCTGAAACAGACATTTAGTTAAATGAAATATAAAAAAAATAAAACATGGCAACACAGTTTAGATGAAAGTTCAACTGTCTACGCCACACTTTTCTCGAACCAAGAAAAGAATGGTTTATCAATTTAGATTACTTACAAGCTCCATGACTTATTTCTGCTCTATGGATCTCTATTATAATTGTATATTTTTTTTATATAATTTCGCGGCTGTCATTTTTCATTTTCATACTTTTCTTCACATTATATTAAGTGCCTCAGATGCTTATTTCGAAAGATACTCTGCACCATCAGACGATTAGAAAAATATATAAATTGAAAGCCACAACTCAAAGCAGATTAGCAACAGTTTTGTTATGCGTGGTCCCTTTCATATTTAATATAAAGAGTCATTAAATAAAAAGTTCGATGTCAGTAAATTTAACAACTTTATACCATCACTGGATTCTTCTGAGTTTAAAATTTCAACAGCATTCACGAGTGTAAAAATATTCCCGTTCATTTATTGTGACTTTAACTTTTTTCATACCACAACTAGATTCCTTTAAGCTTCTATGATCTTTCACCACTCCCTAGTGTAAGAATGAAGTTGATATTATTAGTCCAGTTCATTTATTGAGACTAACTTTTATTTATATCACAGCTAGATTCCTTAAAGCTTTCATATTCTCCACCACTCACGAGTGTAATAAAAAACTCGCGTCCATCTATTTCTGTTTCCTAAGATTGACACCTCCCATGATGATCTGGATCCTGGTCGTGGCTTGTCTGGTCCAGTATGTGGGCGAGGGTCGACCTGGATGGGTAGACTACTATGGCGCTCAGCTTTGTAGGGACAACTGGTGGGCCAATCTGCTCTACATTCAGAACATTTACAGCGAAAAGGGAGGGGTAAGCTGATCAATGTAATGAAAAATCTCAAGGCAAGATGCGTCATTGATGGACATTGCAATCACATCGCATAATTAAATGCAAAAAGCTTTTTTTGCAACGGCAGGATAAAATAAACAAACAAAAAAAAAAAAAAAAAAAAAAAAAACCAACAACCCACCACCCACTTATTGTAATGGGCGCTCACCTGTTCACTGCTTTTCCAAAGGTTGTTTTTTTCATCCTTTATCGAAAGAGGTCTATTCTATTGCAATGCAGCGAATGTATTTTCGGCGTTTATAAAGAAAAGGAAAGAAATAACACTTCGTTGGGGGAAGATTTAAATGAAATGCAATGGGGAAAAGTTAATCAAGTAATTTAATTACACGAACATTCATTATAATAATTATATTATAATTATATCCACACTGAATTTTATCTAATGTGGTATGTGTCAATAACTTACTTCGCAATTACAACCAAAGGAGAACGAATGCACTAACTGCGTAGTCTTTCGGCCACTGGACAATCAAAACAATGGATGCCACTAGATTTCTCATGTATAGTTCTGTTTGTTTGCAGTGCATAGGTGTGAGTTGGTATTTGGCAAATGACATGCAGTTCTACTTCCTGGCACCTTTTGTGGTTTTACCCTGGATTTACAGGTACGGTCTTATTTCGTATAATCAGTTATATAATAATGGTGATTTGGGTATCAGCAGCCATAAACCACAGAATAAGAAATGAAGCCCAAAAGTTTATTTAATTGTTCTCTACCCTGTGCACTGAAGTGAAATCAATTTCCATTAATGCGATTACCGCGCTCGAACTGGCATAAAATTAACGAATTCACGCTTTTTCCACAACTCTTTGCACCATAGTGTTAGTCAAGGATTCGAATACACTTTTTACTCTGATAATCAAAGTATGAGTTCTGGTAGTAGAAATAAAAAAAAAAAATTCTTTTTCTTTTTTACCTTGAAACCAGTATTTTTACCGTAAGAAACAAAAAAAAAAAAGATGCTGATAAAATAAATTAGTCAGTGCGAAGTGGAAAAAAAACATACGGCAAGACGGCTTTTTGCTCTGTAAAAATCAGAAAAACTTAAAAAAAAAACCCCAAAAACAACAATAAAAAACCAATACAGATTTATTTGAAAAAAAAAACAACAAAACAATCAGACAGCATGAAATAATTTAAGCATGTATAAAAGACACTTATTACTTTTTAAAGTGTAGCAAGAAAGTAGATAAAAAGCTTTACATAGATTGGTTTGACGAGTAGGAAATCAACAATACGATGGAAGTAGGCAAAACTCGTTTTGTTTAATATGCCAAATCTCAAGAACAAAGCCAAAGAGCAGCAGAGACATAAAAAATGCGGAATATTGACTCTAGGAGTGAATTTCGGTATTACAGACAGAGCGTTGGGCTGGCAATACTGAAGTCCAGGGTTCGGATCCAGACTTGGGCTGTTTGGTGTTGTTGACGAATCCAATCTATCTTACGCTATCCTATGGCCTGGCGTCAGCCTTACAGCCTCTGTGACTTTGGGAATAATCAGGCCAACTCGTTCAACTTGTTTGATAATAATGTTCTAATACTCCACCACGTCCAGTTTTTTTGTGCGCAGAACAGACTGTGATCTGATTTAAATATGCCTTTTCTTATACGATATACGCAGGAAACAGATTCTTGGTTTTGTGATGGCTTCTCTGCTGATCATAGTGCACTTGGCTTCCAATCTTTGGCTCGTGTATGAGTACAATTTCGATGTCTTCAGGTGAGAAAAAATGTTGAAGAATTAAAAAATTAAATAAAGGTAGTTAAAGTATTTGTCTGCAGACTGTAGACTCAAGACTATGCACCTTTCTAGCGTCAGGCCTTGAAACAGCAACGAAAATTTTTCTCATATTTCAGGTCTTTACGGCACCAATGCCTAATAAAAGCTTATTACTAGCATTGATCATATTTCATGCATTTTCTAAAGCCGGGTACACATTTTACAGACGAATGGATTGAGTAAAATTAAGGTGAATTGCTTTCGAAGGCAATCACAATATCAGCTGCAGTTGGGATTGGAACCACAGTTGCTAATCACTGCGTCACCGCACTGCCCTACCACAAGAAAGAGGAAAACAAAGCGGAAGGAATACTAGTGTCTACTACATGGTTTGCATTGATTGGACTGATCAAAATGTAGAGCAATAATCCTGTATACCTTCTCTCCCATTCCCTGCTCTCACACACGCACGAAAAGGAAAATACTGTAAACATATCTTTCATCAGTTTTAATAATGATAATTATAATAATATATCTATTAATAGACTGTTTTCGACAGATCTTCAAATTGATTGGCCTATTCTAATATTACCATTAAAGCTTGATATTGAGATAAACATAAGTTGGAGTTTGGAATATAATCATTGATGTTAATTGTCCACGTAAATTTGAATATTTCAAGTTTTTTGAAGAGGGAAAAAAGTAAAAATGTTTAGGCAAAACTGACGAATTATTCCCCCATTGGAGGAGATAAAGAAGGGCCTTCTTACTTAAATTAGTTTAGAGAAAAACAAATTACTTTACAAGCATTGGGAAGAGCAAGAGATAAAAAAGGCCCATATGATGGTGTTCACTTATTTTAAAATTCATTATCGAATATCTGATCTCTGTGTTCCCTCATATCAGATGTAAAAATTAAGCAAAGGGCTTTCATATTAAGGAAATGAAATGAAATGAGACGAGACATCTGTGACTCCCAACAATTCGATGAAATCGTCTAAATACAAAACAAAACGAAAAGAAAAAGAATCTACCAGCCCCTAACACAACCCTAAAAAAAATGCCATGGTACTTAAACAAAGCATTATAAAAAGAAAAAGTCGTTTATGCAAATTTCTCTCTCATCAGACAAGATGGAGGATACATGGAGAAGCTCTATATAAAGCCCTGGGCTCGGGTTGGCCCATTCGCTATCGGACTTATCATGGGCTACATCCTCTGGAGGACCAAGTGCAAGATGCATATCAACAAGGTAATAACCACTGCGATGATTTTTCATTCCTTTTTCTTTTTTTTTTTTTAGCTAGTTACCCTAAATTCGTGACTGTTGCAAATCCCTTAAATTTTATATTTTATATTTTCTTTTATTTTGAAATTGAAATGCTTTCTTTTTGTACTTCTCCTATCATCATGTCAACTTTCTGGTTTTTATCTCTTCTTCTTGCCCTATCGATATCCTGTCTATGTCTTTCTTGAATCTGTTTCCACCGATTAAGATGCGGTCATGCCCCGCCCCCTTTTTCCTTTTTCCCCCTTGTTAAAACACACACACTCGTTACATACAGTGTTTTTATAGAAGCTTAACTCTTCGGCACAACTAAAGGGAATGTGATTTTATAGGGTTATGTCACTTTGTTCGAAGTCGTGAATTTTAACAATCAGAAACATTTTGAAGATTATGGCAGAACTTAATAATTTTGTTGTCAATATTTTCTCATGTGCACATTTTATATTTCCCTTGTTTTTTTTTTTTTTTTTTTTTTTAAAAATTCATACCAATATGCACTTTCACGAACGCTATTGCTACACACGCTAAGAGAAACTTGAAGTAAAGCTCACGTCTCCCAACTAGGTAACTGTTTGCAAAACTCTTTGTGAAATCGCATTCCTTAAAATAATTATAAATTCCAAGGTTCCATTTTACACAGGAGTGAAAAAAAAGAGGATTAAAAATAAATTTAAGTATCGAAAATCACCAAATTTAAATTTATATGAAGAAACGGACATTTCGCCTTCATAGCTTCATCAGTTTCAAAAACATGAAAACATTTCAAGATAAGCAGTGACAGGCCTATATTTTATACGGAAAGGGAAAACATTGGTTGGTGAGTGCAGAGTAAAAGGCGGTTGTGGGGAACAGGGTGCTGAATGATTTAAACGTGCAAAAGAAGAGCACAATTGAAAGTATTGGGTTAAATTTGGAGAATGTCATGGATAGGAAGGGGAAAGAAGAAAGCAATTTCCGCATTAGATCCAATCACGGAACAAAACTCTATGTGAAATATTGCTATCTTTTGAGAGGAAGTTTTGATAAAAACTGTCGTTGGCATATTTACTTCATGTTTGAAAAAGTCTTAAATATGCCTCAGCTCATCTGGTCTCTTGTACTGAGACGACGTACGTTTTAGAAAACAATACTTACTCAAAAGAATTGATTCAATTGAATTTATCAGAATATAGAATAGTATTTGTACATTATCCTACGTCGCCCGGAAACACAAATAAGGTGAATTAAAAAAAAAGATGGAATTGCCTGTATGACTGGAAAACAGGTTGTACAAAAAGGCTGCTATAAAACATACATGTTATAAAATTAGCTGACAAACCTCATAGGAAAAATACAACTCTATTTTCTTGTTTCACATCAGTTGGATACCATTTCGAATTCATGCGTTTTGAACTGAAGTGTTTTATGATAATAATTCATGGCTTAACCGGATAAATTTCTTAAAAATCTACAATGTTTTTAGCTTACAGTTCCTTAATAGATAGATCAAAATGATGATTTGAAAACCTCAAAATAAGATTTTTAAACGGGACACTGGATGAAATATACAACAGAGAATTCCCGTTTACCTCAGCACATTATGTCCGATTTTGGCAAAAATTTTTGTTAATAAGAATAATGAAAAAAAGTGAACTATATAAGACATTTTCAGATAACAAAAGTTAATAATTCAAAACACCTGAATGATACTGAAAACAATGCATCTACTTCATATTTTTTGCCCCTCAGTACATTGTCGCTATTGGGTGGTTCTTTGCCTTGGGCGGCCATGTTGACCGTGACTTTTGTGACCTATGACGAAAACAAAGATCCCATCAATGACCCGGATGGCTGGCCCGTAGGGGGCAAAATGGTACACGAGACTTTCTCTCGGCCCGTGTGGGCGTTGGTTCTGTCATGGATTGTTCTCGCATGCGCCACAGGACATGGTGGTGAGTGTGAAGTACACGCATAGTAATGCTTGTATTCTTGATAACAAAGGCTTTGCTTTGCCTTAGGCCTACATAACATTTCTTTTGAAGACTTAAGTGTGCATATAATGGTTGGGATACTTCCGCATATCATTGAAATCCCCACGTTTCCTTCCTCAGATACCAATTCATGTTAAATCATCATTTCATATTATTATTTTGTAAATGCATCATATAAGGGATAAAATATGGATGAAAAACAAATAGTATGATCATTTATCTCCCATTTGATTTTCGGAACTTATAAAGCTGCCCTAATTCGAATTTTGTATTGCAAGCAAGAGATAAATTTACTATGTACCAAGCCCAGAGTCCGAAGGAAAAAAATCTTTCTTTTAAATTATATATATATACACGATTCGCTTTAAACTGATATTGCTAATCCTTACGCATAATAGGCAAACAGTGTTTCACTGCTCACCGGCATTAATGTTTCTCCGTATACCTAACGATCCTCTTTCCAATATCCCGCTATTTTGCACCTATATCTTTCCATATTTTTGTTTTGCGCCTTGCGCGATGTACATAATTTTATTATTTTTTATTTTTTTTTCTATCCGATCGTTTAACTTTGTCGAAAGGGCCACGGTAATTTTTACTTCCACCCTCCTATGTTTTATATTAAAATCATGACAAGATTTTTTTCCCCTTTCAGGTTTCATCAACTCCATCCTATCCTGGGAAGGCTTTCTGCCGCTGTCACGCATGACTTACTGCGCCTACCTGGTCCATCTTACCATCATGGGATACGAATTCATGGGCGCAGATTCCACCTTCTTGTACACAATGACCAATTTGGTAAGTCACGTGAAACGTAGCTGGAGTTGGTAGTCCTTAATTTTCTTACCTTTACCAAAACCCTCACCAGGCCATGATTGATTACAGTAACCACTGAGTTAATTTTGTTTATTAGAGACTCTATTGGTTTTAACTGCTTAGCTTAAACCCTATCTCTGTGAGAGTTTTGGGCTTTGTACCTTTACATTTATTGAACATCATGAATTATCTAAAAAAATATTTACTTACGCAGAAATGAAAAATAAAACGTTTCTAAAAATTCAATTACGTTTCCATTCTCTCCATCTGGAATGCCTTTCCCTTGATGTAACAATCGTAGATGACCTTCTTGTCTATACGTCTTGCTTCTCCAATTCACCTAGTAAAGTATATATTTAATCAATTTTCCCCCTTACACTCTTTTTTACGACCTCTTTGTCATTATGCGGACTCCTTATTTAACCGAGGAAAATAAATAGCTTGTTTATTTTGCACTTGTAGAATAGCTTCGTGCCCTTTCGATTTGATACGGTGATGCTGCAAGACATTAAATTTTCCCTCTATACTACGTTATCTTTCTTTCAGATTTACCGCTTTTTCGGCATGTACGTGATGTCGTACGCTGTCGCCTTCCTGCTGGCTGTAGGGGTGGAGGCGCCCATGCTTGGCGTGGAGAAGGTCGTTTTGACACGTTAGGATTTGTCCAGGGCCGATACAAAAGGGGTTCCACGCAGTTTTATAAGTTAATTGCATGTAGTAAGGGAAGGACGAGACTTAAATCGAGCAATTTTCATTGGATGAAAGCAGAACGATGCGACTAAAAACCTTCACTATGTAACAATTCTTGTAAACATCACTGTTTTCAAATTAGAGTAAACTCTAATATTTGGTGGTAATATTGGCTTAATAAAGTATTATGTGCACCTGGCTGAATATTTTTTAGTTTTATTCTCTACATTTTAAATAAAAAGAAAAAGACATCTGTGCTATATTGACACTCGATCATATTGGTAAAAATAAGAATTCTCATTCTATTTATTATTTAAATCATGAAACTCATGCAAGGCGAATGATGTATATCCAGAACTGTCACAAGACGTTTCCATAGTATTCAAGATGTTTATCTGTTAACTCAATTACCCGATTCTGGAAAGAGCAGAAATTTATGTGAAGTCATCACTGCATGAAACTCTTGTTTACCTCATAAGCCCTTGGTCGCCTATAGTAAAGCCGTTACGTTCAATTATATTTGACACTTGAGATACATTTCACTCTCTCTATAACGTGCGCACTTATTTGTTAATATAATGTGAAAAAGCAGCAGATAATTTCACGAAAATCTATTTGAAAGTCTTGTTTTTCAATTAGCATCAGTAGTACTAGTCGTAACAATGGCATTAATAATAGCAGCAGCAGCAGCAGCAGCAGCAGCAGTAGTAGTAGTAGTAGTAGTAGTAGTAGTAGTAGTAGTAGTAGTAGTAGAAGTAGAAGTTGTAGTAGTTGTAGTAGTAGTAGTAGTAGTAGTAGTAGTAGTAGTAGTAGTAGTAGTAGTAGTAGTAGTAGTAGTAGTAGTAGTAGTAGTACCAGCAGCAGCAGCAGCAGTAACAGCAGCAGTAGCAAGAGTAGCAGCAGTAGCATCAGTAGCAGCAGTAGAAGCAGTAAAGGCAGTAACAGAAGGAGCAGCAGCAGTAGCAGCAGCAGTAGCAGAAGCAGTAGCAGCAGCAGCAGCAGTAGCAGCAGCAGCAGCAGCAGCAGCAGAGGCAGCAGCAACAGCAGCAGCAGCAGTAGCAGTAGCAGTAGTAGCAGGAGTAGTAGCAGCAGCTAGTAGTAGTAGCAGCAGCAGCAGCAGCAGCAGCAGCGCTGTAGCAGCAGCAGCAGCAGCAGCAGCAGCAGCAAGCTAGCAGCAGCAGCAGCAGTGCCAGCAGCAGCAGCAGCAGCAGCAGCAGCAGCAGCAGCAGCAGCAGCAGCAGCAGCAGCAGTAGTAGTAGCAGCAGTAGTAGTAGTAGCAGCAGCAGCAGTAGTAGCTGAGCAGCAGCAGCAGCAGTAGCAGCAGCAGCAGCAGCAGCAGTAGTAGCAGCAGCAGCAGCAGTAGCAGCAGCAGCAGCAGCAGCAGCAGCAGTAGTAGTAGTAGCAGCAGCAGCAGCAGCAGCAGTAGTAGTAGTAGTAGTAGTAGTAGTAGCAGCAGCAGCAGCAGCAGCAGTAGTAGTAGTAGTAGTAGTAGTAGTAGTAGTATTAGTAGTAGTAGAAGCAGCAGCAGCAGTTGTAGTAGCATCAGTAGCAGCAGCAGTAGCAGCAGCAGCAGCTAGTAGTAGTAGTAGCAGTAGTAGTAGTAGTAGTAGCAGCAGCAGCAGCAGCAGCAGTAGTAGTAGTAGCAGCAGCAGTAGTAGTAGTAGCAGCAGCAGCAGTAGCAGCAGCAGCAGCAGTAGTAGTAGTAGTAGTAGTAGTAGTAGTAGTAGTAGTAGTAGTAGTAGTAGTAGTAGTAGTAGTAGTAGTAGTAGTAGTAGTAGTAGTAGTAGTAGTAGTAGTAGTAGTAGTAGTAGTAGTAGTAGTAGTAGTAGTAGTAGTAGTAGTAGTAGTAGCAGCAGCAGCAGTAGTAGTAGTAGTAGTAGTAGTAGTAGTAGTAGTAGTAGTAGTAGTAGTAGTAGTAGTAGTAGTAGTAGTAGTAGTAGTAGTAGTAGTAGTAGTAGTAGTAGTAGTAGTAGTAGTAGTAGTAGTAGTAGTAGTAGTAGTAGTAGTAACAGTTACATTAAACGTTCCTTCCGTTGTTGTAAAGACTGCTAGGAATAGGACTCGTATAAACAGTTAAAGGGAAGAGAGGGAGAGAGATTGAAAAAATAAATCGAGAAAAAGTAGTGTAATGATGAATGGGAAAAAGAGAGGGAGAAATGAAAGAAACAGAGTTAGCGAGGGAGAGGACGTGAGGTGTTATTTTACGAGGACCTCAGATATGCAACCTTTTTTTTGTTAATTTAATGGGATAAACCTGTGGAAACCGGAAGAAAAAAGTTTTAATTTACAAATGTTTGTAATAGAAGTTTCGAAAATGTCACATAAATCAATGTTGTTAGCTCAATTTTTCAAAAGGCTCTTCATGGCTTTTTTTTTTTATTTTTGAGACTTTCAATACTCATAGTCCCGGATGTCACTATGGTATAAAAATACTTTTCAAATTGCAATACACATTAAAACTGCCGAGTTTGGAGATACCATGAGGAGTCATGCGTTCCTCATTTAAAAAAAAAATTAGATTTTGGGTATCCCCACACCCCACACCTATGCTCTGCTGTGTGAATGATTTTCTTTGAATATTATCAACATAATAGTATTTGTCTAAAACAGACAAACAAACAAACAACAACAACAACAAAACGCAAAGAAAAATAAAAACGCATCTATCTCAGTTATATTGCACTTAACCAATAGCCATTACGTAAGGGAAAACTGGAATAAATTATTTTGGTTGGCAATGGTTTAGGAAGATAAAAATTTTCCTCTAAAAAAACTATTACGAACTAGCCTATCAGCCTTGCGACCTGTCCCAAATCAATGGGATTTTGGAGTGATACTTTGGAAAACTTCCTATTATCGATGATTTTGCTTTTACCTTCTCCTTTATTCCTCAAACCTCAAAAAGTCAATAATTATCCAGAGTATGGCGATAATTTCTAACAACTTCCAACGAAATTGAAAGCCCAAATAATGCAATATTAGAAGATCAACGTTTCAGAATGCGAAAATTACGATATCCGACTCATTTGAGGATACATTTACACTGCCCTTCTTTTCGGTCTGCACTTGCCAGATTTTCGCCATTTTATGAAAATTTGAAACCCAAATAATTTTTCCGAATATGTTATCAGTACATTTTTCTGAAAGAATTGAATAAAAAAAGTGACAAGTGTGGGCTCATGAAGGACACACTTTTATTTAATACATCTTTGGAGCCTTTTTTCCTCTCAATTCGATCGTACTTATTTTTGCTTTGTAAAAACATTGGCCATTAACTCTTTCGCGACATTTTTAAAAGGCAATAATTACAGTGTGGGACAATTATCTGGCAAAAGCTGCAGGAAATCGGCCTCGATAATGAGATGGTAATGACGGTTGGGTTCTTTTTTACAAACGTTTACAAGTGCTCTGTCACTTATTCATAGGACATTGCGATAAATTTTGGACTTGATAATTGATGACACTGTGATTATTTACAGCATGTACGACTGGTTATTGTGAAACCGATATAATTTGTATCTTCGATTTACATTTTGGAAAATACTTATTTCAACAGAATAAGGCTTCACACCATGTGTATCTTTAAATCAAGCAAAGTAAATATTCGAAAATACAAAGGATTTTTGCAAAAATAACTAAAAAATCTTCAAAATTACAACAATAAGTCGCAAATGATGACAAAGTCTCCTCACGGATCGTTACCTTGACGAGGTGAGCGAGCTTGCGTGCCTTGATAACCCTGAGAGCTATACCGGCGAGAGCCTCGTGCTCTCGGTAGGGCCACCCAAGCCGGACAGGTCAAAGGATAGAGGCCAGACTAGATACGATCCACCCCCTACTTGTAGGTTTAGCATAGGGCTAACAACTCTATCTTGTAAAAATGCTATTGTTACAGAAACAGCAACAAACAACCTTTATAACTCGCGGAAGAGGCTTTCTGAGGGCCCTCAGGGCGCTTGTATGAATGGCAGTGGTGAAAGCCGAAAGGAAGCCACTGACAAGACAAAGGAAGTCTTGAATGCAAAAACTAAGACCAGGATAGGATTCTGGAATGTGAGGACAATGTTTGAAACAGGTAAACTTGCCCAGGTAATATCAGAAATGAACAGATATACGAGTAACTTGCATATCTTAGGTGTTAGTGAGAGCAGATGGACAGGGACTGGTAGACTAAGAACAAACACAGGAGAAACAGTTCTACACTCAGGGAGAGATGATAACATACATACTGAAGGTGTTGCAATTGTTCTTAAGAAAGGCCTAGAGAAATCATTAATGGAATGGAAACCAGTTAACAGTAGACTCATCAGAATTAGACATAACAACTTAAGTATACTACAATGCTATGCTCCAACAAATGATTACGAAGTGGAAGACAAAGACCTTTTCTATGAACAGCTACAGGCAGAACTTAACGAAATCCCACGTCACGACGTTATTACCCTGATGGGAGACCTTAATGCAAAAGTAGGAGACGATAACAATGGGGCTGAAAGAACTATGGGAAAATTCGGATGTGGAAGCATTAACAACAATGGGGAAAGGCTGGTGGAGTTTTGCGCCAGTAATGATTTAGTAATCGGAGGAACGCTCTTCAACCATCCAGCAATTCATAGACTCACGTGGTACTCCCCCAACGGACGGGATAAAAACCAAATTGATCACATAGCAATTAACGGCATTTGGAGAGGTTCCTTGTTGGATGTCCGAGTGAAGAGAGGGGCAGATGTCGGTAGCGACCACCTGCTTGTAATAGTCAACATACGGCTTAAACTTAGAAGAACAGATCAAAGGCATGCAGATCATAGAGGGTTAGATGTCAACAAACTAAAAGATCCTGATGTTAAAAGATCATTCATAATACAAATTAGAAATAGGTTTCAGGCCTTATCAGACCAAGAGAACAATACACAACAAGAAATGGAAGATACCAACCATCTATGGAACCAGGTAAAAACTACATATCAAGAAGCTGGCAGAACAATTTTAGGGCATAGAAATGAGAGACACAAAGACTGGATATCACAAGAAGCTTGGCAAAAGATAGAAGAGAGAAAAGATATAAAAAAGAAAGTTCTTAGCACAAAATCAGAAAGAATTAAAACTCAACAGCAGCAAGCATACAGAGAAGCTGATCGTGCCGTTAAACAGATAATCAGACATGACAAACGAAAGCACGTGGAGGACATGGCAACACAAGCAGAAGAGGCTGCATATAACGGAGACCAGAGAACCCTCTATAAAATCACAAAACAGGTGTGTGGGAAATTTAGAAGTATCACAACAGCTCCAATCAAAAACAAGGAAGGCCAATTACTGACATCAGAAACTGCACAGGAAGCGAGATGGACTGAGCACTTCAATGAGGTCCTGAACCGACCAGCACCCGAAACTGAACCGGATATCCAAGAGGCAGAAGAGGACCTTGACGTGGTAACAACACCCCCGACAAAAGAGGAAATCATAAGAGCCATTAAGTCCCTAAGAAACAATAAAGCCCCTGGACCTGATTTTCTGAATGCTGAGCTTTTTAAGTCTGATCCGCCATTGGCTGCAGAAATCTTACTCCCATTATTGACCACAGCATGGAATAAGAAGGAAATACCAGAGGACTGGAATGAAGGTGTAATAATTAAAATCCCTAAGAAAGGTACATTAAGTGATTGCAATAACTGGCGTGGAATAACACTGCTATCTATACCAAGCAAAGTTCTCGCTAAAATTGTTATTAATCGCATAAGCAGCGCTGTGGATGGCAAACTTAGAGAAGAACAAGCAGGCTTCAGGCAAGGAAGAGGATGTATTGATCAGATTTTTACACTAAGAAACATAATTGAACAATGCATTGAATGGCAGAGAGAACTATTCATCAACTTCGTGGATTTTGAAAAAGCATTTGACAGCATTCATAGGAACAGCCTTTGGAAAATCTTAAGGTATTGTGGAATCCCATTAGAAATAGTCTCTATTATCCAGTGTTTTTACAACAACTTCACTTGCAGGGTAGGAAATAGTCAAAACAACTTTCAAGTCTTATCTGGAGTAAGGCAAGGCTGTGTAATGTCAGCACTCTTATTTAATCTCGCTATTGATTGGATTATGAGGCAAACAACTGGAGATAAGAACAGAGGAATAAGATGGAACCTTTTTACGAACCTTGAGGACTTGGATTTTGCTGATGACCTAGCCCTTCTCTCCCATACCCACACCCACATCCAAGAAAAAAACCAACGAATTAAACACAAATGCAAAACAGGTTGGTTTGAAAATTAGCAAGAAAAAAACAGAAATGATGGTTTTAAATATTCCAAATCCTAGGCCAGTCAGAGTGGACGAAACTCTCCTACCATTCACTGATCAATTTAAATATTTGGGTAGTAATGTTACAGCGGACGGAGGAGCTAATAAAGATATTATAGAAAGATTAGGTAAAGCCAGAAATGCCTTCAGAATGTTAAATCCAGTTTGGAAATCACAGAGTACAAACTGAACACAAAATTAAAGTTATATAGAAGCTGTGTTCTTTCCACCTTGCTCTACGGGTCAGAATGTTGGCGCATGATAGAAAGCGACCTTTGCAAGTTATCTTCCTTCCACACCAAAAGTCTCAGGAAAATTGCACGGATCTTCTGGCCTAGATACATATCAAATGAACACCTATTAGAACAGTGCCAACAAGAGACAATGGAGACAATCATTATCCGGAGGAGGTGGAGGTGGATAGGTCACGTACTCCGCAAGGAACAAGATGCCATCCCTCGAGTAGCCGTTCAATGGAGGCCAGAGGGACACAGGAAACGCGGGCGACCGAAAACCACCTGGAGAAGGACAGTGGAGGCAGAGGCAGCAGCCATGAGACAGTCATGGGGCGCCTTGAGGATGCTGGCTCAGGACCGTGAGCAATGGAAGGAGTTTGTTGCTGCCCTAATTGCCTACGGCAAAAAGGGCAGTAAGTAAGTAAGTAAGATGACAAAGCCTGAATAGCGATATGGTTTGGGAAGTAAAATTGCTTTAAAAAAGAATGATTGGCAGCTAACGGAAAGGCAATCTTTTTGCTCAAGGTTGCTTAATTCAAGTCATAAAAGACGACCAAAACAAAACAAAAACGAAACAACAAAATGGAAATTTCGCGAATCGATTTGTATGAAACAATGAATTTATTTCCCCCAAGGGAAAGATAAATTCATGAAAAAGAATATATTTATATGTTTCTGGTGGAATGTTTTTAAATTTAAGGCATAAGGGATTGCAAAAGTTATATAATTTTTTGGATGACTAATAATAATAATAGCTAATTCTTAATCATAAAATCTTTTTGTTAGGAGCACCTTTAAATGATTATTTTTTTTCCGAGTCCAACTCCACAGAAGATAATTACTTTGACCATCATCACTTTTGAAAAGGTCACAGATTCACCAATATTCTTAGTATCTCGACCACTGTTCAGTTAAATTAATTTTAATACCTCAACTCTTCTAAGGATTTAAAAGTCTTTAAAACGGGAAACCTGAATCAGCGCAAGCGAAATTTTAGGAATATGCAGTATTCTTTTTTCGCATGAAAACAAATCATCCAAATCAATATCACTTTGCTTCAGCGTTAAGAGTTGGATCAGATAAAATACTTGTTTATTTTTTTATTTATTTTTTTTGTTGTATTTTTAGATGATCTGCATATGATAGGTTGTTCTTTTTTTTCACGCACAATATGAGATTTATTTATGAGCTGGGAGAGAGATTTACGAGACATCAAGATATTAGAAGCTATCTATTTGCTGCATCAGTAAGTTAATAATAGACAAGTCATATACTCATTCTATTAAGCAGATAAGAATAGGACCAACCGAGAGCGTTTTATTGAGACGCATCAGCAAAAACATATCCAGGCTTGAAAGATTCTTTTTCTTTATTGATTTAAAAATGACTTTCATAACAATGAAAATCAAACTTTAGATCACTCCGAATCCTTTTGCGACGCTAAATTCCAAATCAATCTGGATATTTGCTCAAGTCCTGACCAGATAACGACTTTAGCCATCTTGTTTCCAATCCCTCAGTTTCCCGAAGGATCGGGTGCAAAGGCAAAGAAGAGTTGATAAATTAAAGAAAAGAGGGAGAGAAAGCGGTATCTACGCTTACAATATTTCTAACCGCCAAGACAACAAGTCTCCTCTATGAAAAGGATATTCTACTTCTTAAATTTCTAATCACCAAACTAAATAAATAGAAGCGTTGAAACTTCACCTTAGAGGAATTCGACATTATGTGCGTTAGTAAAACATTTGGCTAAGTGCTCCTACAATTCATTTATAACGCTACTAGTCCAGCTTTTTCAAGGCGTATGCATTCTGTTTTTAATCTTTCCCGTGTGGCATCTTGTTAGCATTGACTTCTCTTATAATAAAAGATGCAAGAATATTTGATAGTCGATCGAATCGAAAACGCAAACATTATGCTTCAGTTGGCTCTTTTAGCAGAGTTTATACAATTTAAATAGTAATTTTGCTAAACCAAGATTTCGAGTAATGTCCTCTACTTTTATAATGGTTCTATGTTATTTATTACATGTGAGGACTAAAAAAATAAGTGATTCTTACCTTGATTGTTACCATTATGTTTACTATAAAAAACACAGCTTTTGTATTTCAACATCTTTTATGCTGGATCAATTATCAGTCACTGACTCATATCAGATATACAAGGAGCACATTGAATCTAGCCATTTTGCTTGTGGATTTTCCAAATAAATATTTTACCCATGATTCTCCTTGATTTATCGGGTTGAATAAACGGCATCCCATATATGTAGAAGTTCTAAGCAAGATGAAACATCTCTCTTAATCTGACTATAGAATAATTTTGGTGTGACAACCATTGACGCTGGCAGCTTTATAATTTGTGAAAATATGTTATGATCTTTTCCAGGAATCGGCCGAGACCGAGGCATGGGGTATGAACACATCACACAACAATCATAATGGAACATAAGAGTTTTTTTCTTCTTTTCTTGCAGCGCTATGTTATGGCATAGTGGATTGAAACCGCTTGTATTACGTCATGATTATCCTTTTCTTCCAGCTTATCAAAACCACAAATCCGTATTCGATACCAGAAAAATAATCAGATTATGGCCCAGTGTGCGATTCTCTATAGGTCGCAGCCTCAAAGTCAATATAATTATCTACTGGGTCGTGGAGAAAAACCCGATAACTAATAATTTTCCAGAAGACTGTTAGTACAAATATATTTTTTTCTTAAAAAGAAAAAAAAAAAGAACGAATTGGATTTCGATTAAAAAAGTTAGACCTAAATCTTACTTCGATGCCATTGAAGCAAAATAAAAAAGCACAATCAAACCAAAAACCAAAAAACCAAAACCAAAAAAAAAACCCCACCAACAAAACAGTAAAAACAAAACAAAAACGGCAAAAAACAAAACAAAGAAAACAAAAACAAAACAAAAAAGAACAAAACAAAACAAAAAAAGCAAACAAACTTAACAACCAACCTGGATACGAACAAATTCCTAGGCACAATTTGTGAATAATTGGTTGATAGGGAAAATTGTACATTGGAGGTTAGATCTAATCCAATCTAAATTATGGCTAACACACCATTGTGTCGATAATAAATCTTTAGCATTCAATCGTTACCTGGAGTACTTGTTGCATACAAATAAAAAGAAGAAGAACAACAAAATAAAACAAAACAAAGTTAAAAAAAAAAGAAACAAAAATTGTTCAGACTTCATTTAATCGTTTAAAGACATGACATAGGCACAGAAAGTCTCAAAACCATTACGAATTTTCACAGAAATACATCATGTAAAAACACAACATTATTTTGAATTTCGTGTCATGTCACCCATTAATAAACAAAACTCATCTGAATAAATCATTCAATTTATTTGGCCAACCCACTCATTTACTTAACTCACTTGCCTGAAAGCTCATCTATTCCACAAAAGTGAGAAAATTGGTATACACAAATAAGAAAGAAAAAAAGAAAAAAAAATCCAAATCAAATATAACAAAGGAAAGAGCAAGTAATATAACTATGTTTCATTGAATAAAGCGAGTTTTATTAGGTGCCATTTCGATTGGAAACAATCTTAATTTACCTGGGAAAATCAATGGTTTTAGTTCATGTTCTTCCTATTCGTAAAATTTCTAAAGTTTCAGGCGTAATAGTAAACACTGGAAAACAGTAAATTCTTTATTTTGCCAATTGCTTTTTTTTTTTTTTTATAGATCCTTTGAAAGATTTTATATCATGGGCGTCAGCTATTTTTTTTTTTTTTATATAAAAGAATGCAAGATTAAGAAATAAAATATTATTTTTTTTTTCATAAGAATATCTTAAGAAATCTTGTTTAAAGGACATTGTAGCTTTTGAATGTTTATATGAAGCATGAGGTGTCATTAGTACCTTGAATGATATCTTTTTTTAAAAGTGAAGGTAAATGTTCCTCATAAACTATGTTACGGTATCCGTACATTTGTGGTTTTTTTTTTTTTCGGAAAGCAAATTTAGGCAAAATGTAGCCAAGTAAAAAATCGCAATGATCAAGCATTTTTCTCCTTCACACTTCCGGTGTGATGTAATATGGAAAATCAGCCGATTCTGAAATTACTAAATCTAATTTAAAGTCCTTTCAAAAGCTGATTAAGAGGTTAGGAACTCCATCAAAAAGTGCCTCAAGGTGCACTGCCTTAAAGGAAATCATAACTGCGCATTTGTTTAAACATACATAATAATAAAATCTTTAAAATGATCTAAAAGTATAAACGTATTTAAATCTTTACAAAAAAGCTGAGTATCTTTTTTGACATCTGTTTTGATTGACTCCTTGTACTTACTTACAGCTTGTTATGAGGGCCACTTTCGTTCACAGACCATTCTATTATGAATGATGCTGCCTTTTTATCTGTGCAGACATTATTTAACGTAATTTTGGGTGATTCCTCAGGCCAGTAAAAGATGGAGAGACTGTAGACTCTATGTTTATTTATCAAAATCAAAAGGACCATTGTAAGTATGAGGGACAAATATTAAGGAAATTTATAATAAAACATCCACATTGAAAAAAAAGGGTTTTCTCCACTGGTGTAGAAACAAAATAAAATGAACAAAAATCCATGCTTTAATTAGTAAATTTCCAATCGAGGTCAACTTTTATTACAGTTTCTTCAACTAGCAAAATGCATCATGACAAAAATTTTCCTTGCAGCATCATTATAAACTTTGCAAAAATGCACTTTTTAAATGCTGCCACACTTGGTTTTCTGTTAAAACAAAGAAATAGTAAAATGTCTCAATTTCGATTGTACTCAACCTGGGTGAAAAATGATACAAAATGGCAAAACAATTTCTCTATACTCTTCCTTCTGGCTTTTTAATTTTAAAGAATGTATCTCAATGAAAACTCATATTTCAATCCATTTGCAAGTATTCAAACGGTTTTCTTCCTGGATGGTAAAGAAATGAGCATTTAATCTGTCCTTGACCGTGACCAGTAATATTGAAGACTCCTTGGTCTTATTTGTATCCTATTTGAGAAACATTGCATGACTCAAATAATCAATACGTGAAACCTCTTTAACTCTAACAGCTTGCATAACATTGAAAAGATGATTTGTGCAAGGAACATTAATTGCTTAAAATTGAATCTAATTTTGCTATTATCTTCTGCATTGAGCACATGTTTGTTTTGAAAAACCTTGCTTCACTGCACCAGAAAAACCACATAATATTTAACTATTTTAAAAGACAAAACAACAAGAAAGACACGAAAACAATATAACGAATACAGCACACAAAAAAAAAAAAATCTACCAAACAACAATTCCGGATGCATAGATCAATAAATATTTCTTCCGTTGGGTAAACATTCACAACAATAAAACTAGAAGGGCAGGAAAAACTCGTCAATAGAAACGTGATATTTTTTTTTATTGTGGTGTAACCAATTAGAAGCACAAACAAATTAATTACAATTTAGAATATGAATGTTGAAGCTGCATTAGTAAAACTTTTGGAAAAGTATCATCACAGCTCATTTCCAATAATCTTTGATTTACATGACAAAACCTATGATGTCCCTATTTGTGAAAAAAAAATGAAAAAATAAAAATTGAAGATTATGAGGATCAAAGGTTTTTACCTGCGATCCGCTTCAACTGATGTAATTAGGGAATGCGATTTCATAAAGATTATGTCACTTTGTTGGAAGACGTGACTTCTATTCAACAATCTGAGAAGCATTTCAAATTTAAGCAAAACTAGAATCTGATCACTTTTATTGTAAAGTATTTCCTTAGTTTGCACGATTTATTTTTCCCATTTTTACTTCAAGTTTCACACCGGTGCAGAAATTATAAATGCATGATACTCTTACAAATTCTAGAGCTCATGACTTCCAATTAAGTCGCAAAACTCTTTGTGAGACCGCATCCCTAGCAGCGAGAAAGAGTGTCATTATATGTTTTGATGGACAATGAATTATCAACTTTATAAACCACAAATATATTGTTTGGGGGAAAAAAAGAAACTTTATAATCTATTAGTCCTCTTTTGCAATCAAAATCAGTCATACTAACTGCCCCTGTGATCTTCTAGAGAGTGTACTCTTCACGCGCATACATAAATAACTCACCAACACACTGCATGCACCTACATGATATAACAATCATGAAAAGTGGTATGATTTCACGGCAGATTTTAAAAATATTAATGAGTCTGCATCTATGATCTATTGCGTCTGAACCACAAGATAAAGAATTGATTTTCATCTGGCACACCCCATGAAATGAAAATTGACTTTGAGCAACACGCCATTTGAATACTCTTACAACCTACTTTGCTCTTCTTCGAATCATTTATTTTTTAAATACTGTTGCATGTAAAGTGATTTCGCGAATATTTATCCCGTTAACAAATGGTAACAAAAATATGCTTCGTGAACAGGTAGTAATGGAAAAAAATAGAAATTACACAAGTAGATATTTCAAAGTCTCTGTCTTGATTTCTCTGTACTGGGTACCGAGGGAACCCGGTGGCAACGACTACATTGTCTCTCTGAGATATGCTGGCAGCCTGTGACGAGGGTTTGAAATCAACATCGAAGATGACTAAGTTCTGGCTTAAAATTTT
This sequence comes from Elysia crispata, assembly GCA_033675545.1. Classification (NCBI taxonomy): domain Eukaryota; kingdom Metazoa; phylum Mollusca; class Gastropoda; family Plakobranchidae; genus Elysia; species Elysia crispata. The sequence continues at coordinate 958,121 of JAWDGP010002890.1, read as the reverse complement.
TAGATAATTTGGCTTGGTTTCACAATTCTGAGATAGTTCCTGCCCTGCAGGGACTTGTTTGGTATGTAAAAAGGGCCCATCATCATATTGGTATGGATCGGCTGCACCAGGCTATAACTCAATTAAATTTAATTAAGAATCCTTCATCACGGGAAGTTAAAAAAAGGCATTAAAAAACAAAAAAAAAAACAAAAAAAAACAAAAAAAAACAAAAAACCGGATGATTTGGTTGGTCAAGGGAAAAAAAGAGCTCTAGCGGTGAGGAATTTAAAACTATTGACTTTTCAAAACTTACACATCTCACTCAAAGAGAGGCAATAGGTTATTGTTTTGAAAATTTATCCTGAGTACTGCGACTGGTTAAAGTTAAAGCTACTTAAAATGAATTTTATTGTAATTAAATTAACATTTGGGCTAATTGATAGTCGCTACGATATTTACATTTACGTGCAGCTGCACTTATGAAACGATTTGGGTGACCAGTAAAACTACTTGTAAGAACGATTTTTTTTTTATTTTTTGGCCCCTTTAAATCAGTCTTTCAGTGCATAAAGTATTGGAGGTTTGCCACTGTCTATAAGAATAAAACAAAATTGCGTTTCCGTTTTTTCTTCAACAAAT
>JAWDGP010002890.1:945000-952500 GCA_033675545.1 Elysia crispata | reverse complement strand
TTAGACGACCAACGAGTGCTTCCTTGTAAATTTTAAATTTTAGCTTAAAACTTAAAAGCTTTCAAACATTAATTTGACAAGAGCTGGTTTGCAACATAAGTAACGCAAGCGGCTGACGCTCTGTTTACACCTCCGTTACCACATAAAGTAAAAACATAATTATAAATAACATGAATAATTCAAGAATTTTAAGAGAAAAGAGGCACTCTAAAAGCAGAGAGGCGAGATACTTAAATAAGAAGAAAAACATTTAATAGGCCTAAAATGCGTGCTGCTGTCAGAGTTCATCTAAGAAATCCGCTTCTGGTTCCAAACATAGGTGCTGCGGTATAAAAATATATCTTGATTTTGGAGGATATCGCCTCAGCTTCAATTATCATTATTATTATTATTATTATTATTATTATTATTATTATTATTATTATTATTATTATTATTATTATTATTATTATTATTATCATTATTATTATTATTATTATTATTATTATTATTATTATTATTATTATTATTATTATTATTATTATTATTATTATTATTATTATTATTATTATTATTATTATTATTATTATTATTATTATTATTATTATTATTATTATTATTATTATTATTATTATTATTATTATTATTATTATTATTATTATTATTATTATTATTATTATTATTATTATTATTACTATTATTATTACTATTATTATTATTATTATTATTATTATTATTATTATTATTATTATTATTATTATTATTATTATTATTATTATTATTATTATTATTATTATTATTACTATTATTATTAATATTATTATTATTATTATTATTATTATTATTATTATTATTATTATTATTATTATTATTATTATTATTATTATTATTATTATTATTATTATTATTATTATTATTATTATTATTATTATTATTATTATTATTATTATTATTATTATTATTATTATTATTATTATTATTATTATTATTATTATTATTATTATTATTATTATTATTATTATTATTATTATTATTATTATTATTATTATTGTTATCATTATCATTTCTAATTACTTTTTAGACGCTTTAATGCTAATACCACATAGCAGAAACCCACACGTGAGTCACACGTGCTGTTTTTCTTTCTTTCTTTCTTTTCTGTTTTTTTAAATTAAAAAAAAAAAAATTTTCTAGATTCTATTCGCAATGCCTCGTGCAAATGGAAAATCGTGAAGGACACATTAATATGTAAAGGAAAAATCCTGTTTATTATCCTGAATTCATGGCTTTTTCTAAAACCAAATCTAGATCTTATTTCTTTAATAAAACTTGTTATGGCTAGTGATCAGATAAAAAATCAGTTCTTGATGACAGATGTCATGGCTAGACTGCTTAATCTCTTATCTAGGTCTGTTGGAAACATAAAGCAGACAACTTGCGAGATTTCTAGAGCAAACTGGTGTTCTAGATTCAAGCTGGCTTCTTATAAATAAATACCCAATTTTCTTTTATATCTAATCTTCAGTCCAGCTCTAGAATTTATTCCGAAACTAAACCATAGCTGTTTTGAAATAATTTCAAGGGAAATTGAAATCATATTAAGACCTATAATTATGTTCAAACACGTTATTGTGAAATCTAGGTATTAGAGTTACATTTCAATTTCGATGAAGAGATATTTTACCTATTTTCACAGAGTGGTCCAGTCCTCGATTTTTATAATTGCATAAATCTTTCCATAGTCTTTCTCATTATGGTGCCTTCAAAGTATGAAAAAGTCATAACTTGGTTCTAATCGCAACGATTTGCTCCTCTAAATAATCCTTAAGCATTCTAAATACAGCCTTTCTTAAAAGGGAACTTTCCTAAATTGGGCTGTGTTCTTTGAAAAAAAAAGCCCTTGACTTAGATAACCGATCTAATCTAAGAGTCGAATAAACATTACTTACACCAATATGAACAAAAAACCCTGTAGGCTAAATAGAGAGAGAGAGAGAGAGAGAGAGAGAGAGAGAGAGAGAGAGAGAGAGAGAGAGAGAGAGAGAAAGAGAGAGACAGAGAGAGAGACAGAGAGACAGAGAGAGAGAAAAAGAGAGAGACAGAGAGAGAAAGAGAGAGAGACACAGAGAAAGAGAAAGAGAGAGAGAGGTGGGGGGAGAGGGAGGGAGACAGAGAGAGACAGAGAGAGAGAGGGAGATAGAGAGACAGAGAGAGAGAGGGAGATATAGAGACAGAGAGAGAAAGAGAGAGAGACAGAGAGATAGACAGACAGAGAGAGAGACAGAGAAAGATATATAGAGAGAGGGAGATAGGAGAGAGCATAACTTACATCCAGAAACTCTGGCCTGGCGTTGTAGAGCATGTGCCGCTGGCCCAGATCATGGAGCAGCTTGTTGAGTTTCTCTGGGTCATCGAGACGCGCCACGACCTTCTCCACGGCGCTCATGACCTTGAGGACGTGCGACCTGAGCACAGCGCTCGCCTTCAGTTCCTCGGGTGACTTATCCCGGAAGTGGACGAACTGGTCCTTCACAGCCTCGTCCTCCAAGAGTCTGTGGAGTCGCGAGAGTTCGGAAAAGAGCAGCATACATTTAAGTGATTGTGTTTTAGAGGCAAATGAAGACGATTCAACGGGAAGGAAGAGAAGGAAAATCACAGGTGATGATGGTTTGGGAACAGACATAGACAGCATCGCGATGAGGAGAAAAAAGAAAGATGATAATTAGGCTATGATGTTTTGGGATCAGACATAGACAGTACCACGAGAAGAAGGGAAAATAAACCATAATTATTTAGGTCATGGTGTTTTCTGGATGAACCAATGCGGTACCATGAGGAGGAAAAGAAAAGCATAAAAAGAAGAAGCTGTTTTTGGGAGCGGACCATTTCATGTAAAAAATTTAAATTAGATCTCTCTATCTCGCCATTTAAACGACTACTTATCTATACCTTACTTATGGCAATTCTTCTTGTCCGATGACAAAATCACATTACAAATTTTATGTAGGTGTCCTCTAGATATCCATTTTACCACTAAAGCTAGGCGACAAAAGAATTTTATTTGATCTTAGCATCTGTTAGATAAATTTAAAGGAAACCATTAAAAAGTTAACCAAGATGAATTGAATCATCATTAAAAACCATTAGCTGTTATGATAAATTAACCGTCTTATTTCAAATTGGTTTCATTTCAAAAACCCATAAACAGAAACAATTTAAACTCAAAAGTGTTAAAAGTTGTTTTTGCGCAGTTTCCCACTGTAAAAGTAGACTTCTTAAGAAGCCTAAGAGGCATTTCTTTTTTTTTCATAACACAACAACGATATGAGTCTTTGGTAGCTCGGGTCTTGCTTAAATAAAAAAAAAGTACCATAAAAATTTTGTAAAAAGTGATGTTGCAATGGGCACGGAATAATTCAAGCGTTGCCTTTAAATTGCATTTTTTCTCGTGCAAAGTGACAACATCTACTGTTCATGGGAAAACAGAGATAACTAAATAATCACATATACCTTACCACAATTTATTGTCAATTTCAAATGAAATATCTACAGGAATTGAAATCTGAGGGGAGCTGCATCAATATAAAGTAAACGTAAAGAAACTTGCCTAAACAGCCTGTGCTCTGCACAAACATGATGCATATTTTAAGACAAAAATCATTCTTGAAATATACGTATTTGTTTTTTAAAATGTGTTTTCCCTTTATTTTCAATAAAATCTACATAACTTAGTACTGATGAGATTTGACATTTACATATAAGATAATAATTATGAGCTCAGGCAGTGTTTTTTTTTCTTTCATGTTTTTAGTTGCCAGGCAGAGATGATACTAACTTGATACCTGCACCACAGAAGTTTAAGATTGATAGAAATAATCTAGAAACTTTGAAATCAAAATACTTTAAAGTTCTTTGAACCTGTCATACACTTATATCAGCTCTGTATCACAATGTCAAGCACCCTACCAGAATTCTAACCCTATGCCTTGTAGTGCAGATGTTTTCTGACTTTACTGTTTCTAGACTTGATGATCTAAGTTCTGATTTAATAAATTTACTTTACTCCATTTTCATTCACTTGCTGTTTTACTTATCCCATACAAATCGCCGGTGGGTATGGGGTTAGAACTTTCGCCCCAAAATGCGCACTGACAATCTCCGCGGATTTGACCTCCACATCATCGGTAGATGAGTTTAGAGCTTCATCTCTTCAAGCTCGCCCTCTGTGGCCGGGGCTTAAGTTAAATTAGATAGGCAAAAGAGCCTGAAATCAATGCACTGCGGGCGGACTATATTAGCCAAGAACCAAGGAAAACCCACTTACCCCATGAACATAACCACGCCCACGCGCTCTATGTCCCGCTTGATGATGGCCCAAGATCTGAGGACGATCTCTCGACATTCTGGACTCAGAACAGGTCTGGCTTGAGGTAGTCCGCGCATGCTCGATGCGGACAACTCCACACCTTCCTCTGTGCACAAGTACACCCGCTTGCTCGTCTCCTTGTCTTTCTCTGTGAAGCCAAGCTTCTGCTTCAGGTCTACGGAACAGCTAAGACCCATTTTGTTGTCTAGGAGGAGTTATATCCAGTTACTACTTTCGTCAACTTTTGTTCCTTGAAATTTTGGAGTTCCAAATGTTTGCAGAATACCATACATCGATATAGGTTACATGCTTAAAGTACAGGTAAAATAAAACTTTGATTTTCATCTAAATGTATAGCAGGCTTGTATGCACGTTTCTTTGCAACAGAAAAAAAAAAATAAAAGCAGTAAAAAAAATAGATAAAACAGGAGGAAAAAAGAGATAAAGGAAGGGAACAAAGAGGAAGACAAGAGTGAGAAAGAGAGAGAAAGAGAGAGAGAGAGAGAGAGAGAGAGAGAGAGAGAGAGAGAGAGAGAGAGAGAGTGTGAAAGAAAGAGAGGGCGCAGAAGATAAGAAACAGAAACAGTACAGATCGGAAGATATATATATATATATATATATATATATATATATATATATATATATAAACCCAATAGGAAATAATAAATATGTGGCTATTGTTGAAATTTAGAGGAATAATAAAAAAAAGTAATCTATGCCCTTATGATTAGTGAGAAAAATTTATATTATGTTTTCCTAAATTCTAACACTTTGCTTTTTAAAAAAACCTCTTCTTAGTTACTTTTATCAGAATAGTAAAAACTACCGTTAAAATGATTTCAGGGGAAAATCTGCAAGGGATTACTGGTTAGCTTAATACGCTCTTGTAAAAATTTCACCAACTCGTATGAAGAATAATTAGCCGGAATGCGCAAAGCGACATGTCTTTTTGGTCTAGTCTTATTTTCCTCACAAATAAGCACATTCTAATGCAGCCATCACTGCTAGCATATATGTGGATGGCTTCGATCGTATACCCTTGCCAAGACGTTGCAATGCTGCCTTTTCCTAATAAGTAATATGTCCCTGGTGAGTTTTACTAACCAATTTTGAGGAACAATTGGCAAGGTAATGTTCAACAGGTAAATGTATTAATCTAAACAAATCCAAGAGCATTATGTTTAGTTATGTTCTCTTTTGCGAAATCAGGTCAAAACCATCGTACATATGTAGATGCTGCAGGCTGTAGCATTATTGTTTCCTTTGGAGACCTCTCAATTTCCACACGTGTAAGGAAAACTGCTTCTGTGGAAAAATAAAAAAAATTATACTCTTCGTAGTTGATATAAAGCCTATAATCAAAACAACAACAACACAAAAAAATTGGATGGATACGAGATGTTTTTGTTGATAAATATTTTGTTAAAACATCAAATTAAATCTATTTACAGAAACACGTTACCATCTGCTTTGACTATTATAGCAAATGGACATATTGATTTACATAAAATGAGAAGTCAAGCCGTGTTGAAACAAACACACACAAACAAAAAAAGCAAAAAAAAAAAAAAAAACAAAAAAAAAAAAAACAAAACAAAACAAAACAAATAACAATAAAACAACAAAAAGCCCAACCCAAAAAAAAAAAAACAAAAAACAAAAACAAAACAAAAACAAAACAAAAAACAACAAAACAAAACAAAAAAAACCCCAGAACTTAAGAAAATTCCAAGGTACAAATGCAGTCTTTTAAAGCACAAGGAAACCAACTTAGATTAAAGTAAGAGATAATGAAATAAAGTGAAAAATAGAAGCAAATTAGAGATGATCGTTTTATAAACTATTTATATATTTTCATATCTGGCGCAAAGAATGACATTTTGCATGTTAAATTTGAGTAATTTTAAAATACATAATAGTCTCGATGCACAAGAACGCAAAACTATAATCTTTTACAAACACCAGAAAAAAATTGACCGTTATAGCCTCTGTGAAAGCCTAATTGCAGCCAAAAATATATTTCCGAACACGATACTTATTTAAAATACATTAAAGATACACCCAGCAAAACACTCTTGCCTCAATACTTCAATAGTCAGACATCGCATAGGTCTTCCACTAATAGTAGATAACATACAACAAACCAAATTCAACAACTTAAAAAAAAAAAAAGAAGCACAGAAAAAACAAAAGCGTGCGAGGTACTTTAATGGATTTTAAAAATTAATAGACAGCTTCAAATGCGTTGACGCCGGTGGGAAGAGGACGGTACGGGTGCAGTTAAAATCAATAGAAGATGAACCCTAGAGCGCTCGGTACAAATGACCAACCGAGTCCTGGCAAGAAAATGGCAAAGAAAAACACATATTTTTTTTTTTTTTTTTTTTAAATCAAAAGCGTTGTTCCATTGGTTTTACTCTACGCGTGCAAGACAGAAGGAAAGAATGCAATAAAAAGGGTGGGGGGAGGAAGATGTTTAAAATGGTTATTCTGTGTGTGTGTGTGTGGGGGGGGGCTGTGAAGAGCTACTGATTCCAAGGAACCAGAAGATAAGCGAAAAGAGCGTATGTTTTTTTTTTTTTTTTTTTTTTTTGGGGGGGGGGGGTGGGGTGGGGCGGGGGAGGAGGTAGATTGGATAATGCTGTGATTTGAGAATGAAAAAAGAAAACCCAACAAATAGGCCTGAAGTAGATATAGCAAACGAAGAAGAGGCTTCATAGGAAAAAGTGATAGAGAACCGCAAGAGCAAAGCCAAACTGCAAACTAGCAGTCACGGTCTAGGCTAGACGAACAGCTACAGTCGGAGAACTACTTAATAAAAATGACTTAGGTGACTTCTGGCACAGAGAAAGTCAAAGTAGGACTTACAGTTTCAACGGTCACTATTGCCGAGAGATTAAAGAATTTATACTAAATCATTATTCTACACTATAACTTTTAGTTATTACACCTGAGGCTGTCTACAAAGAATTTATACTAAGTGCGCTTATGTTTTGGGGACCAAGGTGTATGCGTTATTTGTTTTCTAAAGTATAAATATATTATTTATTATTTTCGGTTAAAACGAAACTCCGGGCACTTCAATAATGCAACATCACTGTGTAGTGTTACCATCAGGCAATTTCCCACACTTGAGCTGATTTGAGTAATTAATT
>JAWDGP010002890.1:895000-935000 GCA_033675545.1 Elysia crispata | reverse complement strand
TGCTCGATACGATACATAATGTCTACTCACAAGACATTAACGTTGGAAACAAACTAGACATTTTGTTCATGAAACTTCAATGATCAATGTTGTTCCCTCTCACGAATTTCGTTATTTCAATGTTGTTTAATAAAACCACAGAATAATTCAATAAAAAAAAAATAAATAAATAAAAGAAACCAAAACTAAGCTGAACTCAAAGGTTTAATAAGCTCCCTTTCACGCCAAATGTGTGTAAATCAAGGGAAATAATCCTGCATTTTGCAGTACAATAAGGGAAGTAACCAAAATTTTTTTCATTACTTTTTATAAAGACACGCATCTCCTAAACGCACGCTATTGAAGCCTCCCGAGGACCGTGCGTTTACCGGAGACTACTGTAGTAGTAGTAGTAGTAGTAGTAGTAGTAGTAGTAGTAGTAGTAGTAGTACTAACAGTCGTAGGCTAATGACAAAAATAATATTAGTTATAGTAGTAGTAGCAGCAGCAGCAGCAGCCCACACAATGTATAATACATGTATTGTTTTATTTCATCAGGTATATTCAATGCATTAGGTCTAGATATCTATAGAGATCTACTGTAGTAGTAGTAGCAGCAAAATCAGCAGTCAAGCACAAGGAAAAAATATACATAGATATAAAGTAAAATGTAAAATTAAATTGGTTTCATCGTCATATTAAGATTGGAGCCATCGGCATCTACAAAAAATAGATGGTGCAGACACAGCGCCTCTTGCTGTCTTAAGTACACTGAGAGTAGCAATTTTAGTGGGAGTAGTTGTGACAGTACCAGTAAAGCACAATGAAAATAAATGTTTATAAAAAGAGGTCAAGTGGTTTAAGAATTCCAAACAACTGGAAAATATTAGGCTATTATCTTCATGGTTTCATCAGAAACAAAATAAAGATTATAAAACACATGGGTGCACCTGTAATGAAAGGCGAAACGGACAAAAAAAAATTCTTAAGCGTTAAAGTGCAACTCCATAAAATTACAAAAGAATACAAAGCAATCTTTTACGCTTTATCAGGGATAAAAAAAATTAAATCAGGAAACAACACAGAGATTAACATGAAATAGAATTTTGTTTTGAATAAATTGATTAAACTGAATGGCTCTTGTTGGAGTATTAAGGTAAAGAATTTAAATTACACAAAGAAGAAGGAATACATGGATATGTATGTAAGTTTGTATATATATTATTAGTCTAGTTTTTGTAATTTGAACTTTAGAAAAAAAACTTGATTTAGAAATCTCATCCTTAAGTTAACTGATTTACAATTGTTTCCTCTGTTAATAGCTCTTTTATGTTATTGAATATATATATGTAATCTTTTTTAAAATCATCACAATTTTTTCTTTCTTCATCTCTCATTTACTCTCTAGCTCTGTTTTTCTTTAACCCCCCCCCCCCCCCCCCCTCTCTCTCTCTCTCTCTCTCTGCTTGTCTGTCTGTCAGTCTATGTCACAAATGCTTCCTCTTCTTTGTCCATATTAATTTTAACTTTAGATTATTTATATTTCGCCATTTTTTTGTTATCTCAATATTTTTGCATAATTTATGAATTATGAATTTGTTTTATCGTAATTATTAATCAATCTATACTTATTTTATATTATCTTATTCTTAATTCCTTTAAATGATTGCATGTGGAGCTGTCTGTGTTGATTGCTAATCTTCTTTTTTTTTTTTGTACGTGAAGTGAACACCTAAAGCTTAAACCTCAATTGCTTTGTAGTTTTTAGAGCTGCATTATATATCTGTTTTAATCTCTCTCTCTCTCTCTCTCTCTCTCTCTCTCTCTCTCTCTCTCTCTCTCTCTCTCTCTCTCTCTCTCTCCCTCCCTCTCTCTCTCTCTCCTTATATATATATATATATATATATATATATATATATATATATATTTAAAGATATAAAAATGAGTATCTTTTCAGTACCGCAGTGCCTTAAAGGCTTAAGTTTATACACATATACGAAATGGCCTGAGATCATCGTTTGACAGACAGGGTATACAAGCATCAAACATTGTTACTCACTGCGGCATTCAACTTTGATTTTTTGTTTGAAGTCTTGAGGTCACAAGTTTTTTTTTTAAATTAGCTCTATAAAGAAAATGTTTGTACGTGGACATGCTTAAGTGCAATCAAATGAACATGTTTTTTTTTTTGTTTACAGACAGACGATTCTTTCGGACACATTGAGTGTCCTTGAAAACCGACGAAAACTGCTACGAACTTCGATTTACATATCTACTGTAAAAGCAGGAGTAAGAAAATGGAAAATAATAAAAATCGAGGTTCACGTTCAAAGTCTCGGTCGAGGTCAAGATCAAGATCACGATCAAGATCGAGGAGTTTTCGAGGCAGCAGAAGAGATAGGAGGAGATCGAGGAGCCCAAACGATGGTGACATCTACACGAAGGCGACGCATAACCGGAGAGAGCGCGAGCGGTCGTCCAGCATGGTCAAGGATTGGTCGCCAAGCCGGGACTCCACCATCGTGCGCATCCCGCCAAACCACTACCTGCACGTACTGGACCAGAACACGAACGTGACCAGTGTAGTGCTGGGCCCGCAAACTTTCGTGAGAAAAGATAACCAAAGGATTGACAAGGGCCCGTGCAGGATGGTCGTGGTTCCTCCCAGGCATTACTGCGTTGTTGAGAACCCGGTGATCAAGCAGGAGGAGGCCGGGGAGGGCGGCGGAAGGGGCGGGGCTCCGATTCTGGACTCGCTGGGACAGGTGAAACTGAAGCACGGCGAGGCCGAAGTACGTTTCGCCGGGGAACCTTTCCCGCTCTATCCAGGCGAGTATCTCAAACAGCCGGTCAGACCCTTGAAGGTCGTTCAGGCGGACACAGCGCTGAAAATCCGGGCCGTTCTCGACTTTGACGAGTACATCGATGAGGATGAGGGTAGCCCTGTAGAAGGAAGCGGGAAAGCTGCTGGGGATAAAGGCGATGGCAGCGGGAAAAGTTCTGGGAAAAGCGGGAGAGGAAAGAAGGCCGCTGATACAGCATCCCGAAGAGAAGGTGCAGAAGGGAGACGAGTAATACACCGATCTGCAGGGGACGTTTGGCTGTTCGAGGGCCCAGGAACGTTTATACCAAGAATAGAGACAGTTGTAGAAGAGACAGTCCGCGCATCTGTCATAGCTCCCAATCATGCTGTCCGCTTGCGGGCTACCAAAGAGTGCACAGACCGCTCCGGTCGGCCGCGCGTCACGGGTGAAGAATGGCTGGTAAAGGAAGTCGGTGCCTATTTGCCGGGGGTCTATGAGGAAGTTATCAATATTGTGAAGGCGTATGTTCTCACCGACACACAAGCTTTGCACGTACGTGCTCTTAAGACTTTTGTGGATGATTTTGGCGTGTCACGAAATAATGGCGAAGAATGGTTGGTTACCATGACGATGACAGACGCCCATATACCTAGCGTGTACGAAAAAGTGCTCGGTGTAGTTCATACAACGACACTGACACCTCGCCATTACTGCATTATCCTCGACCCTGTTGGTGAAGACGGAAAACCGCAGTACGGCCAAAAGAAATTAGTGCGCGGAGAGAAGTCATTTTTCCTGCTGCCGGGAGAAAGACTAGAAAAAGGGATCCAAAATGTATACATACTGGGTGAGGATGAAGGGCTGGTACTGAAGGCTTTGGAGGGGTTCACAGATGGTGAAACACAAAGGCATCCTGGTGATTGCTGGATGATAAAAGGACCGCTAGAATACGTCCCTCCTGTGGAAGTTGAGGTCATGATGAGGCGCCGGGCAATACCGTTAGATGAGAGTGAAGGTATCTACATCCGAGACATTAAGACGGGCAGGGTGCGCGCTGTGACAGGCTCTACATACATGATCAAAGAAAATGAAGAGCTGTGGGAGAAGGAGCTGACCGAGACTGTAGAGGGGCTTCTTGCAACTCAAAAGGACCCTCTCGCAGATAGAAGTGTAAGACTCGACACTAAGAATGTCCAGCAAGGTTCGTCTACCTTCACAGAAGAGGGCGTAAAAAAGACAACACGCCGAGATAAAACCCGCGTGGTTACATTCAGAGTACCTCACAATGCTGCTTGTCAGATCTACGACTACAGAGACAAACGTTCTCGGGTAATCTACGGTCCCGAGCTGGCGATGCTAGGACCTGACGAGCAGTTTACCCAGCTGAGCCTCTCTGGGGGAAAACCGAAGAAGCAAAATGTTATCAAAGCCCTTTGTCTTCTTCTTGGCCCTGACTTTGCCACCGATGTCATCACAGTTGAAACAGCCGATCATGCCAGACTCTCTCTTCAACTGGCATACAACTGGCACTTTGATGTGTCCGACAAAAGCTTAGAAGCTTCAGCTAAGCTATTTAGCGTCCCAGATTTTATAGGTGATTCTTGCAAGGCAATAGCCTCCCGTGTCAGAGGCGCCGTTGCCCAAACACCTTTCGACGAATTCCATAAAAACTCCTCGAAGATTATCCGGGCCTCTGTCTTCGGATTCTCAGAAGGGAGGGTTGGACATGAACTTCGTTTCCCGCAAAACAACCTCGTCGTGACCAACGTAGATATCCAATCTGTTGAGCCCGTAGACCAAAGGACAAGAGATGCTCTGCAAAAGTCTGTTCAGATGGCCATCGAGATCACGACCAAATCTCAAGAGGCGGCGGCACGACACGAAGCTGAGAGGCTGGAACAGGAAGCGCGGGGACGACTCGAGAGGCAGAAGATCAGTGACGAAGCCAGCGCTGAGAAAGCAAGACGCGAACTGTTGGAACTCCAGGCTCAGAGCGCGGCCGTGGAGAGCACCGGGCAGGCCAAGGCTGAGGCTCAGAGCAGAGCTGAGGCGAGTAGGATTGAGGGCGAGACCGCAGTGGAACAAGCCAAACTCAAAGCACAAGCGATGGAAATCGAGGCGGAAGCTGATCTCAAAAGGTTGTCCCAGGCGCGCGCAGCCGAGCTGGAGTACATAGCTGCCCAGAACAAGCAGTTCATATACAAGAACGGCGAGCTCAACGCTCAGGAAATTCGCAAGTTCCAAGAGATGGTCACTTCGCTGGGCAGTAACAATATAGTCAGCATGGCAACGGCAGGCAAGGATCACCAGCTGAAGATGCTGGAGGCTCTAGGACTCAAGTCCACCCTCATCACAGACGGCTCCTCGCCAATCAACCTCTTGAGCACTGCGGCGGGCCTGATTGGCTCTGGGGTAGACGAACTGCTGCCCTCAGCATCCAAACGCCGCAAATTGGATGATTCAGAAGAGACAACTCCAGGTTCTGACTCTTAAAACAAACTCATACTGTCGTTAACCATTTGCGAAAGAAAAAAAAAAAAAGAATTCCAAGAAAAACTTCATGTAACGTTCTTTTAACTCTTTTTATTGGTCCGCTCTCGCTTTTTTTTTTCCACAGCTTTAACCTACACCCTGTTTGCAATTTCATGAATTCTATTAAGAGTCGTGCATGAAAAATTAACGTACTTAATTTCACTTCCCGAATTGTCAAAGCTGCAAAACTATCGACTCTCAAAAAATTTACCATTATGAATATAAAGGACTATTTAATACTTTTGGTAGGCTACGTGTTTCAGAGGAATCATAAACATATTGGTCCACCAGAATTAAATATATCAAGCGAGACTGGAAGCAAATTTCGTATTTGATCATCAGTATTATACTAGTCTTCATACACACATTACTGGGAAATGAATGCATCTTTTAGATTTCAGGCTTTACTTCGATGCATTTTTTGTTCGAAAGCTGACAAGGTGAGGGAGGGGAAATAGTTACATGTTTAATGCGATTTCTCATACACAATGTGAAATAACTAAGACAATCTTGCTCCTACTTCTACATGCAATGTGACGTTTGTAAAACCCATCGCCAATTGTAGAGATTGATAAAATATAAAATATGATAAAAGCCTTATCCGTCTTGTTTCCGGGTCTTTAACAGTTAAAGAACCAGCAGTGAAGTCACATTATTTTTTTTTTCCATTTTCCTGTAAAGTATTATCAATGATTGTACATGTACATGTAGGTGTCATAAGAAATCATACACATTCATATTTTTTGCGATTGAAACCGTATTCTTTTATTTTTTCCGTCTCCTAAGTCTCCCGACCAATAAATTACATGTTATCTTTTTTACTTGAAATCCGGTGGAGTAACTTTTTTTTTTAATTTTTTTTTAAAATTTCAGTGATGTAAATTGAAGATTTCCTACATGATAATTTAAGCTCATCAATGTTACACTTGCAGTTAAATTTGAGCTGTCAAGAGTTGTGCCAATATGACTTTCAGACTGTTTTTTTTTTAACTGTAATGAATTAATTATGTGGTTAAAGTATAAAAACATTTTGCATTGTTTCATAAACTTAGCGATCGGTTAGTTTTTCTCAGTGTTAAAGAAAAAATACTATGACTTAAAATCTATAATACTCAGACAATCGCACAGTATTAGTCTACATTTTCCTACCAACAGATAAAATGTCATTGAAGTAATTACACTTTACAGCTAGTCTATATAGACTCTCTTTTCAAGTTGTTTGTCTTTCCTGCTGTTTGATTGAACCAGTCTACTATAAGTGGTTTAGGTAGGAAAAAAATCGCATCAAAACTCATGCTAAAAATAATATTCCTGAACTGTGAAGATCCGAAATTGTTCAGCTCTTGATTTAAAAAAGTATAAAGTCATAATTTTGTAAATAAGCGCGAAAAAAAAAGGCTTAAAAATAAGATAAGCATTTGATTCACAAGATTTTCTCCTTTCTTCTTCTTCATGACTCTCCTGTAAATTTTTGCATTCCTTTGAATTCATTCGTGTTATTCTTCATGCCTTTCATCGTTATCATCATCATCATCATCATCATCGTTTTTCTCCGCAGATTTGTTTGTTCCTGTTAATATTATTACTATGTAGTATTATTGTGTTAGAAATGTTCTTGAATTATTAAGACTTAGAAATAATATGTAATTTGTATAAATTTATGTTTTGCTTGGGTACTATTATTTTGTACCGCTGCATGAAATTATACATGTAGTTTTTCTTTAAAATACGCCTGCAGTGTGTCCAGGGGAATCATGATGAAGGTGTTAAATTTAGTGTTACTCTCATTGCAACCGGTGAAGATTGTGTAACCCTTAATTTTGATTCTGAACTGTGTGAGAGTTGACTGTGCAAGAGACTATAAGACTAGAATTCTGAATATATTACACGAATAGGGATTTTTTGAAATTTTCACCGGTTAAAACTTTTGTGCTAAAATTTGTGTGACATTTGTTAGCAACGTGTACCGTTTGAAATTAAAAAAAAAATGAATAAAAGAAAAAAAAATTGAGCAATGCGTATTGATGCGTGTTGATTATGTGTTTTCCTGCACATAAAACGTTTAAATCATAATTATAATCCTTATAAAGTTCTTTTCCATGTCATATTTACACCACACGCCTAAATTAGCATGAATCTAGGTCAACAGGTCAAACATTTCAAAACGCCTCGTCAATGTCATTCAAGCCTATCAATTCTGCGTATCTGATGTTCTTTGTACGAACTGATAGTCTCCAATTACACTACACTGTTAACATAACCATTTTTCTTAGACATACTGAGCTACCCCCTCAAGGGAAAAATGTTTGATGTGTTATAAGTTAGTTACAAAATGATGAAGCAGATAATGCTGTATAGATATCGAAAAAGCATATAGTACATTTTCGATTTGTTTTATCTTTGAAAGAATAAGTACCGGTACTAAATACCATATAGGACGACTTGATAGTCTAATGATAGAGAGAAAAGTGCACAAACAGTGTGGAAAATATCTCACAAAACTTTCAAATACACTGCAATACTCGATATCTGGAACGGATACGCCATCTTTTTTTTTTTTCGTGCAATCAGTGCTGATTAACAATTTGTTGTCTTGTAGGCACCAAAAGTTGTGAAACTTGAAGGCACAGCCCTCCATAAAATAATTAATGTACCCATCATGTTGAAAGTAGTACGATATGATATTCTACTTTTATTGGCTTCTCTGATGTCGATTAAATTCTTCATCAAAAAGTAGAACATCATATCGTACTACTTTAAACATGATGGGTACATTAATTATTTTATGCTGGGCTGTGCCTTCAAGTTTCACAACTTTAAGTGTCCTACAAGACAATAAATTATTAATCAGCACTGATTGCACGAAAAAAAAAAAACAAAAAAAAAAAAGATAGTACGCTGTAATTTTTTATCCACTTTTAAAATAGCAAAACCAAACATTACAAGCCATTAAAATATTTTTTTTTTGTCAGTCAAGGCTGATAAAATAATGATGGTATGAAATATATCAAGGAGCAGAAAAAAATCTTTCAAAGTGATGAGTATTATTAGTCTTAATCTCCAGGGTCTGGAGTTTAATATAATGATCAAAGATTAGACCATTCACGTCAAGTACTATTTTGTTTTGATTCGTTTGTTAAGTTATAGACTTCCACGCAAAGAAAACTGTCTATAAGTGTAATAAAATGTAATGATTAAATTAAGGCCCCGCTAAGAAAAGAAGCGTTCTTTTCACCCCATCTTGAATGCTTAAGAATTCGGAAACGAACGCCTACGACGAAAAATAATTATACGAAACGCAAAGGCAACGAAAGTTTTACTAGCCAACAGAATATTAATAATCCTTTTTATGTTTTCTGGTATTCTTTAACAAAATAAAATGAAAAAAGTTAAATAATGGGATAAATATATTACGATGCTAATTAAAAAGAGAACTAGAAATAAATGTTAGCAAAAAGTGGATTTCATAGTAAACTCAAGGATACACTATATCAAAATACATGTCCATGCATCTATGACACCACTGCAATACGCAAAGTTATGAAATAATTTCTACGACAATGATTATTAAGGGTCCATTTTGCCTTATAATATCTCTAAAAGCAAAACCTGTGCCCATTGAATGAAGATAACAATAAGTAATGCACATTCTAGTCACATTTGAAAGCTTAGTGCAGAGACACGTTGAAGAGTTCTTTAATGTTATAGATCTGGAGATCGAGAGAAGAAAGACCGTCTGAGAATAGATTATAATGTCTTTGCCAGAACAAGGGTCTCCCTTGCCGAGTGAATTAAAATCTACATTTTAAGGTAACGGTTGACGAATGGGCCTACTACTAGTCTGTTTTATTCGGTCTTCCGAGTTTAGCTGACAACTTCCCTAAAATAACCGCGCTTTAATGACAATATTTTGAAAATATCATCATTATCGTTATTATTATTGTTATCATTGTTATTCGCTAGTTGACTTTGAAGCACATGAAAACCAGCGCGTTACACTGATCTACATGTGTATATCTAATCTAGGCTACTTTCATCATCAAACTCAACTCGTGACAATGCTTGACAGCTAAATGTTTATTAAAAAAATAATAGTCTTATCATAAAATGTATCGATCTGATATATATAATATATACATATATATATATATATATATATATATATATATATATATATATATATATTTATATATGGTCGCGTATTCAACAGATTGTGTAATTAAAATAAAGCTATTCACATGCCTCCTCAAACTAAACTCCAACTTCTTCTTTAAGCCTGAGCGCGAATTCAAAATGTGGGAAACCTGAGGGTTTTTTCAGATTTTAACCTTATATTTTTCACATAAATTCTTTCCCTAATTAAAAACAAATATAATTGTAAAAAATTCGAATAGCTCACTCGCGGAGATTATTATCTCCTTTATATAAATGATCATGTATATCTTTTGACAATTTAGCCGTCTTTGCGTGATGAGATTGTCTGTAGTTGTGAATATCGTTCAAAGTAATACACTAGGTAGGGGAATAACAATATGAAACGGTGACACATACATTTTCTTCCATTTTACGAAGATGGTGACATTATATGTGGAAACTTGAGTATGTAGGAATATTGACTTTTTTCGAACTTCACGTCACATAATTTATCTTGACAATTCAGAGAGCAACATGTCGTCGTAGGTTTATCGCAGTTATTTTTTTAAAGATCAGAGTCAGATACTAAAACTAAGCAAGACAATGGGAAGTAAAAATTTTCTTGTTTGCTTTTGTTCTTTCGAAGACTTTACCCGTCCAGAGAACAAATTTTCGAAATTTGAATATCTTTATGGAAGAACTGAATCTTGCCTCTCTTGCCAGAATCGGTGAAACTTGTTCACCATTTCTATTGTCCATTCCGACCCATGGAGACAAACAAAAAACATGAAGCTCTCAGCCTCTCCGTCTTGTTACTTAGGGATTTATGAAAATAGGAACAACCAATGTGGCGCGGATGGTAGGGCAATATCATTTTTAAGCATTGGCTGGTAATAGAAGAAGAGCTCTGATCAGACATAGGATCTTTCAAGACCTTTGTAACGACCTTATACAAAATTGACGCTAGCAGTGGTATCTGAAAAAAAAGGGTTCTAGAGCAAAATGTAGATATCCTATTTTTACTTTTTTGGTCCATTGATACACCAAAATAGTGACATTGCTGGTATGCACGTTACGACTCCTCTTTTTGAAATTTCTCTGTGGATTTAGAACTAGAGCTAAGTCATAATGTTAGTTCGTGTCTCGTAACAGTGATATCTTTAAAGAAATAACCAGACCAATGTCGATCCTTGCATTTACACATGATGTTGACTTCTTCGTCATTAAAAAATAATAGATACCTAAATATTTTCGTGATATTGACTGTGAAATGCAAATTAGAAGCCCTACTGCTAGGCTATACATGTACTTTCTTTTATCACGAGTGGCTATCAAAATACTTCTCCAGCGTGGACTAACAGTGCTGCCCATACTGTTTCAAGGAAGAACATTTCAACCAGTTCGCTCATTCGACTATTTCTGTTCAATTTCACACAATTTTTGGGCTTGAATCACTAATTTCAGCATCTCACGCGCTCAGCATGTCTATATATAAAATCTTGATCATTGTGTGCAGTTGTCCACTAAGACAAATTTGTAGCAAAACCATACGCTTTCCAACAACGCGTTATTGTAATGAAGAGATTTGTGCCACGTTACTATATTTTTCTAAATCAGGATAGATGTAAAACTTATTCTATACTGTACATTAAGCTAGAGTGACCACATTCCATTTTCATCTGCTCACACTGTCACCACAAGGCCATGAACAAGAATAAACAAGTCCGTCAAAAAAATGTACCGCAGTAACATCAAATTAAAATGTTACCATTAGTTTTACAAATTTTCCCTTTTATATACTGTGCAGTGGAGACATTACAGAGATATAAATTAGTTCGTATGATGCGCAAACAAGATATGCGTACTGGAAAAGTGTAATCTATACAAAATGAGAAAATTCAAGCTTTAGCTATGTAAATTGTATTCTAGGGTATCTCTCCTGCCAAAATCCTTGTCTTAAGATAAATAGTTGTCCCTAGATAAACGATCCGAAGCAATTTACAGGACCCAATATTCACACGAATTGGATTGCAGATGTTATCTCCAGTATTCGTCACAAAACTCGAAATAAGAAACGCTTTTTTCCACACACATACACACACAAACACTAACATTTCATAACTGTTGGCTGCCATTAATACCATCCGCTTGTGATAAAACCGTCATTATAACCAAGGACACGAATCTCAACTGAAGATAAAATAACAGTTGAACATGGATCCTCAATGATTGAAATGAAGCCTTCAAAGGAAAACGTGGATCACAGGTAAAACGAAAAGGGAAGTTATATTTTATGATCAAAGACACAAAAGAACATGGATTCGTCATCCAGTCTATATGTCATGCACCAAAAGTTCTTTGCCAACTGCAAAGTGATCAATTTTCAGCGGGTTAATAAAATGTTATTCTATCAAGTTAACGCCACAGAACTGTGTTATTCTTATTTTTTTTCCCATCTATGGAGATAAAAGAGTCTTTGGACAAAGATGTAGTCATTATACTTTCTTTAATAGATAAATATCTTTCGATTATTCCATTAGTGGATACACTATGATTCATTTATACAAAAAAAAAAAAAAAAGGACAAGAAAAGAATCCTTAAATTAAATTAGAAAAGAATGTGATCATTTTGTAAAGAGAGAAAATTACTTCTTAAAAAATTTGTGATGATCGAAAAAAAAGACAAAATAATATTTAGGCCTATCTTAATTTATATTAAAAAAAAAAAATAAAAGCTCTATATTTGAATCTTGAACAGTTCATAAATTATTATAATTTTAAAACGGAGGTATTCGAATTATTGGTGCTCTTCAAAATTAATATCAAACCGCTACAACTCAGTCTTTTCTACAATTTTCAGCGTCAAATTGAGTCGGTACTCACCCTATATGCTGAAATACATTCCTTATCAGAACACGTTAAGCACCCACTTGGGAGACTGAGGTTTCTTACTCTTGTCATAGATCGCTGTCGAGATACGAAATAATACTTCGATCGTGACTCGCAACCGTGCAACAATCAAACCATGCACGCTCACCGCCTGTGCGTGAGCAAGTTGAACAACGCGCACATGCACCGCAAATTTACGCCGTTGGATGTCTCGGTGAGTTTTGAAACACACGGATAGAGACGCAGGCAGTTTCGGTGACGCTCCTCCGACCTAGGTGGAATCGAGTAGGGTAAAAATTATTGGAGGAGGAAGTGATGCAAAATTTCGCGCAGAGGAAGGCCTGTCGGGACAGGAAGAGTCGAGTACCGGTAGACCGCTAAATCGGGATCTCTTGAGTCCCGGGAACGGGATCAACTTCATGAAATGCTATCTTCCACTTCCTCTCTCTTCGTCTCTCTGTCTGTCTGTCTGTCTGTCTGTCTGTCTCTCTGTTTCTCTCTCTCACTCACTCTATCTCAGTCTATCAATGTATATTTATATCTCTCTCAATCTAGCTTTCTCTCTCTCTCTCTCTCTCTCTCTCTCTCTCTCTCTCTCCTCTTTCCATCATCTTTCTCACTTCTTCCTAATCTCTCCACTTTACTCAATCAACCCATCTCTTAATGTTATTGGCGTAAACCCAACATCCTAAACTTATAGACGTCAAAGATAATGATAAAAAAAACCCCCTACAACCCAGCAACTTAGAATTGAATGAGAGATAGATAGATAGATAGATAGATAGATAGATAGATAGATAGATAGATAGATAGATAGATAGAGAGAGAGAGAGAGAGAGAGAGAGAGAGAGAGAGAGAGAGAGGTCCGATGAAGGGAGATAGATGATTTAGAAAAAAAAATCGGATTTGTTTGTATTATACAAAGAACTACGAGCGTTTATTATATGCGGAAGAGAGAGAGGAAAAAAATACAGGAAGGCGCAAAGAGAGAGAGAAAGAAAGAGAGAGAGAGAGAGAGAGAGAGAGAGAGAGAGAGAGAGAGAGAGAGAGAGAGAGAGAGAGAGAGAGAGAGAGAGAGAGAGAGAGAGAGAGAGAGAGAGAGAGAGAGAGAGAGAGAGAGAGAGAGAGAGAGAGAGAGAGAGAGAGAGAGAGAGAGAGAGACAGACAAACAGACAGAGAGATGGAGAGAGAAATGCAGTGGTTTAAATTAATTTGACGTCCCTTGAATGTCACTCAGTCTTACACGAAATATGTATGTTAAAAGTGCAATATCATAAATAAAAGTGATCAACAGAATAACGTGTCGCGTTTAATGATAAATAAAATAACATCACAGAATGATTTTGCGCAAAAACCAAATCAATAAATACCTTAGACAAAAAGCACAACAGCATAGTTTGGTACGATGATCTTTAAAGTTACGACTTTATAAAAAGGTGCTCTTATACTTTAAATGGATAGTAAAATAGATATATACAAAATAAGAGGTAATAGATGAATTGGTAGATAAATAAAGAGATGTGAGAGAAAGAGGGGAGAGAGAGAGAGAGAGAGAGAGAGAGAGAGAGAGAGAGAGAGAGAGAGAGAGAGAGAGAGAGAGAGAGAGAGAGACACAGACAAGACAGACAGACAGACAGACAGAGAGAGATTGCGTGGGAAGCATTGTGTTTGGTATTCTCTGGGTTTAAGTGCTTCCGATAATTGGTGACTGGAACGAAGATCTACTACACGTCTCCATAAACGTTTGCCAATCAACCCCATTATAGACATGATATGATTAAAACATTTAGGAGGCCTACATGTCGTCTGAAGATCTCTTATTTTTTGGCCCTTCCGACATCCTCATAGTTAGATAAGTCAAACATAATAAAACGTGCCCTGCTCTCTTCAACCTTTTCCGTGAACGGTGTTTTAAATTTACATCAATACGTTCTGACATAAACTGTTATTTAAACAGAAAACATTAAACAAACTATACCATAAATTAGATACTGACATTTACTTATCTCACTTTTATTTTTCTTTCTACTCTCCCCAGCCCATTTTTGTATCTCTTCGTTTTACTACCGATTTTGCTTTTGTCTGTTCCTCATAAAATACGTTTTCAGCCATCAAACTAAGATGTGCATTGATTTTCCTCAAATTTTATATTTTATTTTTGGTTTAGATTATGAAATATGCTTTGGCCTGTTTTCCATGCCATAGATGATACTTATAATCAATAACAATCCGAAAATCATAAGCTACTTCAATTTAAAACTCAATTTTGTATAGATGAACAAAATCCGACGTCTCAAATGGAAGCAATCATCAATAAAAGCCGAACCGAAAATATGTTGAGAAAAAGTAAATCTTTGGTGTGTCCTACATAATTTCTCTTATAATTGTGATGTATCTGTTGTTGGCAAGATTTTCTGTAGAACCTCTCTGAAAAAATATGTAGATAAAAGAGGGCGGTAGAGTAAAGAATTCGCGTGGAACAGGCAATTTTTTCGTAGTCATATCTCGTGCTCATTGTTCGTTATTGATGTGTTCAGTTATGCCAGTACCTCTATTGCAAATTATCGAAAAGGCAAAGTTCAACTCTGCAACATTTTTGGTGCCACTGCCTTCGAAACAAGCCAAGAAGATTACTCTGGAATCAATAAGCCTGAGAGATATAGGGAAGAGAAATGGAAACTTAAAAAAGCCAATATGGTTTAGAGACTATAAATTTTACGTACCGGAATTAAAAAAAAAATTGAACTAATACTGTCTAGTAATGGTTTGTTTTTAGTTCATTTACTTAGACAAGCTGTAAACCCCGTTCTACGAACCGGACCATGGTGTCAATTTGCCTGGGCTGGGGTGCGTGTTTGTATTTAAAGAAGCTTATAAATGGTCTTGATATCTATCCTTTTACTTAAATGATCCACTTATATACGCCTCCACTTATCCATTTATAGCTAGAATCTATATATCTCGATCATTCTTATTCGAAACACAAAATTTAGATAACGGACTTAATCCTTTAGGAATAAAGGAAATGGACTAATTCTATACTATGCCAAAATGTTTTAGTTCGTTTTAAACGCTGATGAGAAAGCTGTGAATTTCGCTGTTCATAAATTTGCACTGCCTTGCGGGAATTCTTAGCCGCGCAGTTATTTCAACCTGCATTATAATGGAAAAAAAAATTCTGCAAGCCTAAAAGTGAAACTTAGATTTCTCAGTTAAACTTTTGATTTGAGTCTAGCTACTCTAAATATCTAGGCCCTATATCTAGAATCTATTTATTTTATTAGAGTTTTTACTTAGATCTTACACTATATCAAGTAGATCTAGATCTAGATCTATTCCAGACGGTTTTAGATCTGCCGCCGCCTACATTGTGTGTGTACTTTCAGTTTCATTCCTCCCATCTCAGCCCAACTGTGCTTACAGGAAATAGTTCGCACATTCGCGTTTTTCTTTTAAGAATATAATAATCACATTTTTGCCTTTAATCTTCAAAAAATACTATTTCGGTGAAAAGTAATACTCCCACTTCAATCTTTAGGATAACTTACAACTTTATGGCAAATTTGACGTTCCTAGGTGGTCTAGAAAAGCTCTGTTAGATGGTCCTCATTTTCCGCCTAGCTTCATTTTATATAGAGAAAGTAAACGAAAAGAAGCAAATCAAAATGGCACTTGCGCCATCTTTTCTTTACAGGGGAGGCTGGTAGAGGTGAGTAGAATGAGATAACATAATTATCTAATAGTGAGAATTGCGTGATCTAACTTTTTTGTGTGTGTCTTGAACAACACCAGGGGCTTAGTTGACAGACATCATTACCTGTGATGCAGGAAAAGTTACATCAGGCAGAGTTATACTGGTTTAGAGCAAGGTCGTTTTAATAATAATAATATGTACAGTTCAGATGATTTCTAGGACGAAAAACCCGAAAAAGACTCAGCTAAGAGAAATATTAAACTTTAAATTCTCTCTCTTTTCTCGTTCTAAGGATCAAACCCTTTGCTAAACACAAAGGACAACCTTTCGCATAAGAGGTGGTTAACTTTTTACATGAACAGGTGTTGATGCGATTTTAGAGGAGAAAAAATGTTGAGGAAAGAAACGAGTGTGAAATGGAAAACAATTGTGAAAGCGGCCGAGGAGTTAGTGTGAAATAGAAAAGTGAAGGAAGCAAAAGAGACAAACAAGAACAGGGGATAGAAAAAGAAGTTTTGAAGAGAGAGAGAGAGAGAGAGAGAGAGAGAGAGAGAGAGAGAGAGAGAGAGAGAGAGAGAGAGAGAGAGAGAGAGAGAGAGAGAGAGAGAGAGAGAGAGAGAGAGAGAGAGAGAGAGAGAGAGAGAGAGAGAGAGAGAGAGAGAGAGAGAGAAAGAGTTTGTGTGTGTGAAAAGGAGAATGAGAGAGAGGAGAGACAGAAAGTGTGTGTGTGTGCGTGCGTGTAGAGAGTGACATAAAAGGAAAGAGAGAAAATCTGTGTGTGTGTGTGTGTGAGAGGGAAAGTTAGTTCGAAATTCAATGATAAAAGTGAAATAAGAAATACTAAATCATGGAAGATATCATGAAAGAATAATTGATAATTTCAAAACAGCCTCAACATTTAACGAACCTCTGAATTTATATCTGTCTGTAAACCTATCACTTTCTTCTTCTCATACGTCTACTAGATTTCTAAATAAAAAACATCCCATCAATATATTTTGTCATGCCAAAACTTTTAGAACGAACCCGCCTCATGAATCACAACCGTTCCTCCACCTGTCTCCTTAGACTTGACTTCATAATTTGCACACGGTTTCAGTAACTCATTGTAAGTGTCACACCTGGTTTATGGATTTTTCTCTTACCTGCCAACAAAACGTGTCTTATTAAAGCAACGGTATCTTCGGGAAACACAAAGGTCTTATCAATTTGAAATCCCAACTATAGTTGCTAAGGTGAGCAGCTAAAAAAAAAAATCATTTTTTTCCTCCTCCACAGACACGAAGCGACAACTCATGTCATTCAAATTGATCGATACTTTAGAGACTCTCCTACAGAAAGTAACAGGAGCAGGTTGTTCTCACTAGCGATCGATTTTTTTTTTTTGGTAACGGCTTTCCATGACGTATTAAAAAAGAAATATCATATTTTATTTCTATGACTTATCTCCTTTTAGCCACAACACAATTTAAGTATACATGTATTTACTAATTCAGTTACGGTCGTCAGAAATATCTCGACGAAGTAATAACGAAGTGAGTTTTTGTCTGCTTTCTCTTCCAACGTAATAAATACTTCCGTTTAACCTTTTTAAGTAATTTAAATCTTCGTTGAGATTTTCGACTTTTTTTTTATGCATCACTGTACTAACTTAGCTTAATTAACGTTATGGGAATTATGCATTTTTTTAGAATTATAAATAATTTTGACTGCACGTGTAAGCTTGTAAAATGTTTCAAATTGTTGACGTCGCTGTCGGTTGTTTTCACCTTGAATTTATGCAATTGAATATTTGAGATAATAACTATTATATCGATAGAATTAAGGGTTCATTGAGTCTGCAACAACGTGGACTGACGATAAGCCTTTAGTAATCGCGATTTCCTTTGGTTCATTTTTAACGAGGAAAATTAAAACTTGCATAATATCATATTTTTGTTTTACGAATGATTTAGGGTACAATCATTTTCTGATTCGACAAA
Organism: Elysia crispata; assembly: GCA_033675545.1. NCBI lineage: Eukaryota > Metazoa > Mollusca > Gastropoda > Plakobranchidae > Elysia > Elysia crispata. Next base: position 916,986 of record JAWDGP010002890.1, on the reverse strand, counting down.
CATTTAATTTTTCAGAATCCATTTGCGTTTGGGTAATGGTCTGCTGAAAGACGACTTGAGGTTTGTTTGAAAATGAAACTTGAATCATTTAGTTTATAAATATGTTTAAATAGTTCCATGTAGGGAACTATGACAAACCAAAAGTTGCACATTAGTTACAGTATACTTAATATATATCATAATTTTTCTATACTGAAAAATTCTGTTCCTTCATCCTTAATTATTCTTTTACCCTCTACCTCGGTTGACATCTATGTCCTCTTAAGCCAAAACTTTTTAGAGTGGGATTTTTTTTGGCAAAAAAGCAGCTTGGGGTTCGTCGTTAAAATAAATGGATCTAGAATCAAGTTTGAATATTTTATAAAATGTCATCGTGCACATGTCAACATGTAGATCCGTAGAGTCTAGATTTGCGTGTTTTGTACAAGTGTGATCGTGGAAAACTATGGCACATATCATTCGTGTTTCATGTCTTACAGTTGGGTATTTATGGAACCAGTTTGGCCTGTTTGATTACACTAGGAATAGGTTTAAAGATGAGTGAATCGCACGATGAACGCACATCCCCAAATTAGGTAGTTTTCGGTTGATTAATGTCTATCTAGTCACTCTACGTATAACAGTATCATCAATTTTAAAGGTGCAGCAACTAAAAAAAAAAGATTAAAAATACCCAAAACAAAACAAAACATAACGAAAATAATTTAAACAAAACAATTAACAAACCAAAAGAAACATCCTGACCACAGTTGACATTCGTTGTAAATATAAAATTTAAGCTGGCAGTTCAAAGGACCATTTAAGTACGAAGGTAAAGTTGTTCTAGGTACGAGATAAATTTAAGGAGATAAGAGAGAAAGAGAGAGAGAGAGAGAGAGAGAGAGAGAGAGAGAGAGAGAGAGAGAGAGAGAGAGAGAGAGAGAGAGAGAGAGAGAGAGAGAGAGAGAGAGAGAGAGAGAGAGGAGGAAAAAGGGGGAGAGAGACAAAGAGGAAAGAGATGAAAAGAGAAAATGGAGAAAAGAATGATTCAGAGAGAAAAAAGTCGAAGCGCACAGATAAAAAAGGTAATCAAAAAGACAAATGGACAGACAGAGAAAGAGGGATGGAGACGAATTTAAAATAAAGTTCAAAATATTTACAAACACTTCTCTTCGGATAATTCTATTAGATTAAGAGCTAGAGAATTTTTTCATCTCTACTCAGAGGAGGGGGAAAATCGTCTACATATAAAAAGTATTCTTGAGGGTAAACATGTTATAAACGTGATTATTCCAATCAACTTCTGTCGATCGCACCAGCAGTCTCAAGAACATCTAATGTAAACATAGTATTTATCTTTTTACCCCCATCTCACTTAATGTTAACAAGCCTTTGTTTAAGCTTGAGGAGCCGAATAAACAGCTTAAAGTTCCACCTTTAATCGTCAACAATTACTCATTAAACTCTTCACCCTAGCTTCGCTCATAGTAGAGTTTAATTAGTTCGGAGACTTGGAAACAAAATGTATTGATTTTTTTTAAACCAACTTCCTCAGTTCCAAACAAATGTTACATTAATTTAACTAAAGAGATAAATAAGGGTAATAGCAACAACGATAACAGATATAACTACAAGCAAATAATGATCAAATTAACGAGAAAGAAAAACAGGAAGAGCAAGAAATAGAAATAATCACGAGAACGAGAAAGATAAACAGATGCAGCAAGAAACAGAAATAATCACGAGAACAAGAAAGAAAAACAGGAACTGCACGAAACAGAAGGCAGACTCAAAGCACTGATAGTGCAAAATGCAATCTTGGCGATTGGTCATGAAAAATTGAAAAAGAATGAAATGATGATTCCCAGTAAACGGTCCAAAAAGCAGCAATGAAATCAATAGAATTTAAAGCCCTGAGTAGGCTTACCAATCATCATTTGTTGAATTATTATTAAAATGCAGTTTTTACAAGTCGACAAAACTCTTCCAGTAGTATTAAACTGCATAATACTTAAACCGTGATATATTTTTGAATTTTAGCAAAAAATAATATAAATGGAAAATACTTTGTCTATTATTTTTCGTTTTCATACACATAATCCAGACTAAAGTAAAAGGAAAATTTCAAAATAACATATTTTTAACACAGTCATGTCATTTCCGAATTAAAAAAAAAGTCAGATCAAGTCTTATCTGTCTCTAGATCAATCATTTTAATTGTATTTTCACCTTCATGTTTTCCATTAAGTAACCACTTCTATATTTTTAAGTAAACATAATGTTCCCGTAAAGCTACGTGCGTTGATAACAATTATACGGCATATTCAAGCGTTGTATTGATCGAAATCTCAGTACGGTAAACATAATTTGAAGATAAATAAATCATTACTGCTGCAAACAAAGGCGAAAATATACTCTCCTTGAATAAGAATTGTCTGGCTAGTGTTCTTCTTTCTTAATCTTTTCGATTTTTATTTCTTCTTGAATGAAACCTCAGTCTTATTCAAATAATTTGTTCGGGTTGTTCACATTGATTTTATCATCATTCATTGCCTACCAAGAAGTTGTCTAAAAATCTAATTTTGAGCGCTATCTTGTTCTCAAGCGGAAAGGGTAATTAAAAATATCTGTTTTAAAATTACGTGGAGATAGAGAATTGGGAAAGACGGAAAGATCAAATCAGAAGGGATAATACGAAGGCAAAGGTAGATAGAGAGATGGAAAGAGAAAGATAGATGGATAAAGAGAGAGGGAAAGAAAGAAAGAAAGATAGATAGATAGATGGAGTGAGAAAGAGAGAGAGAGGGAGAGAGAGAGAGAGAGAGAGAGAGAGAGAGAGAGAGAGAGAGAGAGAGAGAGAGAGAGAGAGAGAGAGAGGGGGGAGGGGGGGAAACAAGGTATATTTTGAGAGCTAGAAAAAGAGAATAGAGGACAGAAAATGCGAGGAAAGATAAATCTTACGGATTGGGGGAGTGAAAATGCAAATCGTGAATAGATAAATAAACGGATAGCTAAACGGATACAGATGTAGACTGATAGTTAGGCAGAGAGACATAGATAGATTGGGATAGATAGCTAGAAAAACGTATAATATAATAATTAGACAAAGATAGAGAGAGATACGTTATCTTCTGTATTCTTGTTGACAATGACCGCTGGGAGCAAGAACTCTTGCTATCATCTTGAAGTGTGAATGTGGGCGAGAGAGCTACGATCTCAGTGAGTAATTAGTCACAACAAACGGACTCTTTTATCCTTTTCTTTGCCAAACATCAGAGCCTTCTTGGCTTTGATAACGTAATGGAAATCTTTCTTTACTACAATGCAAGGCGAGAGTACGGCTCTTGCTCCATCGTTGTAGGACTGATTAGAATTTACTTTATTTTCTTCACAGCCGGCCACACAATTTAGTCTTTATTATTGATATTTTGACTCTGGACATTGTCGTTATATATTAAGCTGTGTATTATTTCTTTTTGTCTCCCTTTAGTTGTACTCAAGGGAGACTAACGTCTTTGATTGTAAGTTGAGCAAAATCTGTAGAGCCACGAGCCTAAAGTGTTTTTCAGCACAATATTTCTTTCTTATTTTTACCTCATTTTTTGATTTTTAAAGATTTATCAAAATCATACCTCTTTTCATTTACTGCGATGTCGTGTAAAAGAACCTGAAAGGCCATACAAACAGTGTGGATGTAATTAAATTCTTTTAGCAACGGCAGTGCTGAGATTTTTTGAAAAGGGTTCGCAATGCTTCAATCAAAACTTTGAACTTCAAGAACACAATTCATTTCATCATAAAACCAGCTGATGGTTTTGATCCCTCTGCCTTTAGAGTCCCGAAACGTCCAACATTATTATTCTTTTTGCGCTTGAACATCTCACTTGAATTCAAATCTTCGCTCTCCTCAGCCCTCGGTGTGGCTGTAATTCTTAAAACCATTTGTTCGGGACGACTTTCACGCTTTTGTTTCTTTGACACAGCGTTCGTTACTTGTGCCCTTTTTCCATCAAGGATTATTTTTCTTTTTATTACAATGTAGTGCAAGTAGTCAGGACAAAGACTAGAGCCACCTCATCATTTTTAATGTGTAGTCTCGTCTAAAAAACTGAGAGTATGAGAGGTTTCCAGCTGTACTATTTTGTAGAGCATATCATTTTCTACCTTTAGGATGGAATATAATTATAGATCATTCCAACTTGCTCTCTTAATTGAATGATCACTTCACACTATGCAGTCGATATTGCAAGATGTTCCAACGAAAGCTAAACGCTGATTCATCATCAGCACACGATTAGGGCAGCTCAGATAAGTAGGAACTAAACCGTACACCACGCATTTACTGACTTTAATGTTTGGTAAGGCGGCACTTTGCATAAAATTTTAGATAGATTCAAGAAAATTTAATTTGATCTTGTAAGTCACATACCATATCCTTTTTTGAATGAATAATAAAACGTTTCCAAATTTTCATAACTTTTCCCCTTCTGTCTATATTTAGTAATCCTGGGCATATCTGGTTGCTTTGTGTGTAATACATGTCATAATGTGCCCTCTACAACGCTGGTGGATTTTTCGAAAATTATCTTCACTTACTAGAACTTATAATAGCTCTCTACACACCTTTCTGGCAAAAAATCGCCCATCTCATTCCACAGGTCGCGTGTAACTATTTTGTGCTGGGCCTCATGTTACATCTGAAATGAACTAGTACTCAACTACTCAACTGTATGCCTTAAGACCAAACATCGACTTTTCTCGGCTTGGATGCGCTGTGGCTAGGCATGCAAATGGTTCTATAAGCGACAATAAGCCACGTGTATTAGACCGGTTTCGGCACGTGCACGAGGTTAGGTGTAGAAACCAGCATGCTACTCCAGACTGATGCCTGATTCTCGCTATAATAGGAAGCCTAACTTTTTTTCCCTTTATGAAGATTTGTTTTTGTGGTCTTTTTTAATCGTGGCTGCTTGAAATCCTTCTTTTCATTCTGTCTGTCTGTCTTTCTGTCTGTCTGTCTGTCTGTCTGTCTGTCTGTCTCTCTCTGTCTCTCTCTCTGTCTCTCTCTCTCTCTCTCTCTCTCTCTCTCTCTCTCTCTCTCTCTCTCTCTCTCTCTCTCTCTCTACCTCTCTCTCTCTCTCTCGCCTTCCCCTTTTTGTCCCCATCTCTAATTTTTTTTGTGCCTCTCTGAGAAAATAAAAGAACATAAAAACTGATTAATGCCACATTACCAAGGGTATAAGGCTCTTTCTAAGCATCTTTAGAGGAAAGAAAGGGGTTGATAAGGACACCGCGCGCAATCTGTGATAACTGCATCCCTGTCCGTTCGGAAAACTTCCATGTAGATTCTAGATAACTGTTCTTTACAAAGAATATTAAACCTTTAACACATTCGAAAAAGGAAAAAAAAATAACAAGGAGGGAGGTGATTTGAAAAGATGTTAGGTCTGTTAGTCTGAAATAACGACCTTTTCATCAATGTTAGAATAAAATTGTATATATTATAAGACTGATACCAGGGCAGTCATATAAAAGGCCGCCATACCATCCAAATTCGAACAAGTCTCACCCTTCTAGATCACAAATGGTTCAGGTGTAAAGAAACGGTATCAGAACTTTGACTTATTCTGCTCTAAATGAGCGATGCTTAGTTGAAGACCTACCTCCAAAGAAACTTACTCTCTAATCTTTATCTTCTAAAACTTAATGAACATAAACCGTTCCTTTTCATTAGAGGTTTGCGCACTTCTTGGGCGAATTGATTGTTTGTAGGTTCACCTCGGACTGATCTCTGAACAAGAACAAAGCGTAGCAAAACCTTTTTCGAACGTCATCACACAAAGTTGATTAAAAATAAATAGTTCTACAGTTTCTTTTTCCCCAGAGAGGTTAGTTTGCTTTTTTTTTTTGTTATATTTTTCTCTGTATATGTTTCGCCTTAGTTGGTGTATTAAGTTTATAAAGATATGAAATTCAAACCTCGCTTCCAAACACGTATTTTACTATTTAAAACTTTCTTCGAAACTAAGTTGAATTGGTTCGTTTTCGCTGTGTTTCGTGAACTGAATTCAGTGTAAATTGAGCTACAATAAAGAAAAAAGTGTGATGTCACAGTAGGTTCTAAACAATCTAAGAACAACAGTTGCAGGACTCTATAAACTCTGCTCCACCTCAAATTTTACAGTAACATTTACTTAGAACACTAACACCAGTGTGTTCAGCGAAGGTGAGATGTAAAATTAATGTTAAAGGAAGGAGCAGATAAGTGTTATTAAGGGAAAATGACGTCATGGCTTTGTCTCAGTTTGTTTCTTCTCAAAATCAATTATTTTCATACTGCCCGCCTCCCCAAAACCCAGAAAAATAAAATTCCTAAAAGTTTGTGAATTCTTTACCCACAATTAACCGGAAAACATTGAATCTGGGCCAGGAAGTCTCAAATGGGAAGATAAAACCAGTGCAGATATCGCGTAGTTTGAAAAATTTGGTATCGCAAAAATATCTCGCGTTAAAAAAAAAATTCAAAAAAACTTTAACAGCGCAAGAACTGAGCAAACCTAAAATGAATTCTGCTCTAAATTAAAAGGTCACCCCTTTCTCTTTAAGCTGCGCGTAAAATCAAAACTTCAGGTAAAGGGTTTAAAAATGACAAGAAGTTATCCCAGAGAAAGAGGAAGAAGAATGTAGAAAAAAAAACCGGTGGAAAAAAAAAATGTATATCTATTTTGTGAGGCGTTATTTAGGTAAGTGGGAAACATATAAATATAATCTAAAGTGTCAGTTTCACGTTCTTCACACCCTTTATCTTCCCATTTCTATTCGTCATTTTCTAATCATGCCATATCGCTTTTCCTCTTCCTTCTCCTTCTTTTACTTCGCCTTTCTTCTCTCTTCCCCTTTCACCTATTATTTCTTCTTCAGAAGTGGTGCCTCTCTTAGACAGCGCTAAACTTTATCAGAGGACGCAGAATGGTAACAAAAATAGGTATTTCATTCTATTTATAAATCGTTCTAATTTTTCATTATCAGTTGCGAATTCCCGAAAGACATTGCCGAAAAGCACTGTGTATCTGTAACTAAGCTTTAAATCAAGCGTTTGGAGCGATCTCTAATAAGATAAAAAAAAGTACAGAACCAGCTGTAGTTCACATCTTACATCTTACTTCAAGAATGATTTCATGTGTACCGATGGTGAGCTCTCTTAATCATTCGTGTAAGTTGAATTACTTGAAATTTTATCTGGTTGAAAGCAAGTTTCCAAAACGCATTAATGTGACTAGATGTATTTGAGGATAAAAAATTATGCCATTCTTTCTGACATATTCATACAAGTTATACAACTTTTTGGTTCCAGGTGAAAAGCCTGCACAGAGTCAAGGTTTCTTTAAAAAAAAAACAAACAAACATAAGAGAGTCATCTTTTTGTTCCTTATCACGTCTCACGCATTTTTTTTAAACTTTTTTTTTTTTTTTTATCTTTCTGGTTAATTTCACATGTGTGAGTAAAAGTTGGTCGAGCCGCAGTCACGCCATATGATTTTTCGAGTTATCATCATCATCATCATCATCATCATCACTATCTTCACCATCATTATCATCATCATCATCATCATCATCACTATCTTCACCATCACCATCATCATCATCATCACTATCTTCACCATCATCATCATCATCATCATCATCACTATCTTCACCATCATCATCATTATTATGGTTTTGCAAACTCTCAGCGACGCTTATGCTCATGACTTTTGAATAACTTTCCATTTATCTCGTTTTCGATATGATTTTCTCATCTTCGTGTTTTATTGATTGTTTTCCACATTACTAAGCGCTATGAACCTATAGCTTTATAGGATCAGACACGACACAAAAGACATGTAAAATGTTTTATGTAAGCAATTTAGAAAATTAAAAATGGTATTCTGCTTCGACTTTCAAACTTAAATTTTAGTGTTTTGTATTCAACTTTATACACTACTTTGTAACAATTAATAAAAAATAAATCAGATTTATATAATTATATGAGTTGAGCATTTTATATTTGTAACCCCAGCACCAATACTAAAATCATGGTTGTGAAAAACTTTTTTTAAAGCAATGTTAGTGCACCAAGATCACATTCTTGAGTTTTCTTTTCTCCATTCTGTATTAACAAAAACAGGTAAAACAAAACAAAACAAATCAATCACCCCCTCTCTCCCTCACCCCAAAAAAGGAAAGAAAAAAAAGGAAACAAAAAACAAAAAAAAAGCAAACAAAAAAAAAACCAATCCGCTTATTTTCCTAATTTCAAAACCCGTAGTATAAAAGTATTGGTCTATCAAAGCAAGAATTACCATGATTGAATATCCTCTAATTAACGTGACAACATTTTTGTACCTTGCATCACTGCCCGTCTTTCAAACCTTAGATTCTATTTTAAAACATTCGAACACTTACACCAGGTCGTCCGAAATAACATAATAGAGCCGATGTAGACTGCAACATTTTCACGCATGAATTGAATTCAAATGCTAATTCCTAATTAAAAGGTCAAAATAAATTATCATCAATTTAACATTAACAGCGCTCCTGAATGTTACGCGCTAAACAAGACAATTTTGGTCGGCGAAACAAATCAATACCAAAACCTGGAGAATGATTTGTTACAAAATTTGTATACTACGCTTGGTAAGGTGATTTTTTGTGTTTGATTTGTCTAGTCTATTTTCGATAAACCACAAGTAGATTTTGTCTTTATATGCATCGTAAAATGATTTTAAAAAAAATTTAGCTTATATGCTAAATAAGGCAAGAATAGTAAATGATGTACTCACGTGTTTAGAAACTAGTGAATTTTTTTACGTTTTTACTCATATAGACACTTTATATACCTCAATAAATGTTACAAATTCTCTACATCGTGACGATTGTCGAATCTAGTATAAATAATGTCGAATTTCTTTCCTAAAGAATCCAAGTTTCTTTATGCAAACGGCATAGAAGTTCTCTCTCTCCCCCTTTTCTTTCTGCTGCGTCGCCTGTTCGTTTTTCCTTATGTACATCTCGAACGCCTCTCTCTTTCTTTCCACCCGTGCACTACCCTTCGCACATCCACGGCAAATCAATCAGGCACCTCCAAGGAGAGGAACTCTACCTAGATCTAGAATCTCATCCAGTATTTGAAGGCCACAGTTGGGACCATTTTCCTGCCGTGATTCGTCTCGCACATGCTTTTCTTGGAGCTGTGGTCTCATCGCTTTTACCTGCCTTGATTAGATTCGCGGAGCGATGGGTTACTTCGACGGGACGCATGTGTCACTATTCGTCAATGTCGATGTAGCCTTCCATCTTGATGAAAGAGAAACCAGCTGCAATGGGCTGGATCTATTTGGTTAGCCATGGAAGTTGAATGATAATGGCAGTTAATGCCGGCCATCACTAAAGCGGTCAAGAATAGCCTAATTGTCTTAAAATTTTAAATCTCTTACTCCCTCCTCCGGTACTCCATCTCCGCTGTATTGGCCTCTCTCATACATGGGTCTTTTTCTTCTCCTTCTCCTCTTTCCTCGTCTTCTCTTCCTTCCTTGTCGTCGTCATTAAAGCCCGTCCTTTCGACTTCCTCCTTTTTCTTTTTCCTTTCTCCATTACCTCATCCTTTACTTCTTTGTCCTATTTCGTTATTTCTTTCATTTTTTTCCATTTTTATCGGCGTACACTCCTCTCTCTCTCTCTCTCTCTCTCTCTCTCTCTCTCTCTCTCTCTCTCTCTCTCTCTCTCTCTCTCTCATTACCTCTCTGTAGAGCCTTCCTTTTCCTTCTCCTTCTTCCTCTTTATTTTCTTCTCTCTATCTCTGTTGGTCTCTCTCTCTCAATTCAATGTATGGAAATATATATGTAAAATATGTATTTCGTCATCAATATTCTCAGACTAAATGGCTGCTGTACAATAAATCTTAATTTCCTTCGCATTGCCATCTGTCACTTTCGCTATTTCCGCCCTGTAATGTCTGAATTATTTATTGTACAAATTCGGGTAACATTTTGAAAGGCAAGCAGTCGGAAAATGAGACTCCATCACCAGAGCTATGTGGACGCAATGCTTTTCCGTGTCAAATAGCTAAGAGCTGAATAAATGATTTTTCAAGCTCATTTTTAAAAATTGTTCGGAGCGAGTTGATCTTATAAGTAGGCCTCACGCCATGAACAGTCACAAATACGATAAAGCTATAGTGACCAATTTCATATAACATTAGCAGCAGGGTTAGCTCAGAATATAAAGAAAAGTGACAAATTCGGCTCTTTTCATAGCAAACTCAGTTTGAAAAGTTTAGTTCAAACATATAATTAATATTTCGGCTTGGTTTGTTGCTGTCCATTTTACAAAAACTCAAAGGACTTTCTGGATTGATGATAGTTCCGATGACATCAGAAAGCCAGCCCTGAGATCTACATGATGAAATCATTTCTGGTTCAAAACCCAGGTTATTATAGGTGGGTGAAAGAAGGGCTCACCCGTGACATCTTGTTGCGAAAAGTGTAAACTTTTCTCTTCTTTTAATACTTTTGAGCTTGTAAAGTTGTCATAAAAAATCCATGAAACTTGAAATATTACAGGCCCTATCACTTTTGTTTAAAATGCCTCACTTTACAATGTATTCTACGTTACGAGTCGGAGAACTTTCACATATTTATTTTGAATGCTTCCTCCTCTCAATGGGTGTACAATGAATACAGCAGTACCGAGCCTAATAAAGTCAAAGAAACGATACTGGTTTTCATTTTAAAACGCCATAAACTTTTGAATTCCCGTTCGATTTGGTTTGACTCCTCAGTTTGGAGCTAATGTGGCAAAAACACTTCAGAGAAATTTCGTGCTTCAAAAGCAAACAGGTTTAGAGGCCACATTGATTTTTAACATGAACTATTTTCATGATAAGTCAAGATATAGTAGATCTAGATTGTGTGGAAGTGTGATTCTAGAAACACTGCACTCTTTGCTTTCTTCCACATCACCAGCCAAACTGACAAGCGTCGCTTTTGCCATGACGTCAACTCACCCTTGATTCACGGATCTAACTGAAAAAAAAAAAAAGAGAAAGAGGTGAAAGGAAAAGAATAAACGTGAAGGAGTGTTAAAAAAAAACCGTAGATGATATTTCTGTCGACAAGTTATGATAGTTTAAGAGATATATTAAAGTAAAAAAGTGAATGTCAAAACACAGAGGGCAGTCTTCATCAAATGCACAAACAAAAAGGTAGAAGTGGGTATGGAGAGAGAGAGAGAGAGAGAGAGAGAGAGAGAGAGAGAGAGAGAGAGAGAGAGAGAGAGAGAGAGAGAGAGTGAGAGAGAGGGGGGAGGGAGATAGAGAGCGAGAGAGAGAGACAGAGAGACAGAGAGAGAGAGAGAGAGAGTGAGAGAGAGTGAGAGAGAGGGGGAAGGGAGATAGAGAGCGAGAGAGAGAGAGAGAGAGACAGAGAGACAGAGAGAGACACACACACACAGACACAGACAGACAGACAAAGAGAAGGTATACTTTAAGCTTACTTATTTAAATCTGTTTTGTGAATCTTAGTGTTACACATGACCGCTTTGTAGAATTTGTACCTTTTAGTCTTATTTCAATAAATAAAGAATAAAAACAATCAGGCTATAGGTACTTATTTCCGGACATAAACTTTCTATGACGAAATCAGTCTGGATCGGTGATGAACTCAAATAAATTAAAAGCTGGGCGAAAAATATCTGATTTCATTCATTGCCACAATCATTAATTTCTCATAACTCTAATTAAATCAGAGGGCTCGTTTTATTTCCTTGCGCAATTAAACCTGAGGGCGTTGGACAAGATAAATCTTCACTTACACAACTTCTCTGTATCAAATTACAATTGATTGAAGGCGACGACACAACTTTCATTAGATGATCATATAACACATAATATTTTCACAATAATGGACATAAAATAATAGACGATGTAGCCATTTTACAAGGTAGATGCCCAGAAAAGGAACTAATTGAACTAATAGGCCGGTATATTTTATTTCATTATATATAACATTGAGCTCTAAGATATATCGTAACCATTTAATACGATTACTCCCGACCTATAGCCTGCTATTTAAAGGTCGGATTTACGACCAGACTTAAACTAGGAAAAAGAAAGAATACACAAATGCTGTATATTATGGAAAAAAGGGTTTACGAAGATTTTTCTTCCTACTGTTTCTGGTTGACGACAGAACTCGTCTTGTCTACTTTTATAGCACAATTTTTTTTCTATAAAATTTTCTTTCCTATCTCGAAGTAACTAAGGATTAAGATTATTTCCATATTTATATCATTATGTACCTCTACGAAACCAAAACTGGATTTACGATGTGTGAAATTAAGATGTTTACTCAAAGTTGTGAACACAAGTTTTAGTCTAAATCCGTTTCTAGACTATGAAAAAGTTGACGATTAAATGGAAGACAGTTCGCGTCCGATTCACCTGGTCTTGTGTGAGAGAAAGTGCGGAGCTTGCACACTAATTACAATCATCATCGTTAGTTATGTTGCCACATAGACATTTATCTTGGAATGATTCTTTAATAATCTCTTTTTCCCTCTCACTGTCCCTGTCTCTGTATATATAAAAAATTGATAAGAGTGCTCAACTGTGGGAGCTTTTCATAGATATAGAAGATCTTACCTTAAATTCTCTTCATACGACACTGGTGTTTCAAGCGGAGGACAAAGTTGTCGCTTGTCCTCCGCTCTCTTTGGGTATGACTGAGGTGTGTTCGATTGCCGTTCCGTGTCGTATGAAGAGCGTTTAAGGTAAGATCTTCTAAATCTATGAAAAGCTCCCACAGTTGAGCACTCTTATCAATTATTCCCACTTATCTTCAAACTATATATATATATATATATATATATATATATATATATATATCACACGAGAAAAAAAAGAAGACTAAAAAAGACATAAGGGACAACGCAACGACACAGGAAGCCATGGTTATGAAGCAAAGCTTTAAGACATAGTTATTCTGAATGTAGTAACTGAAAGAATTTATCATGTAAAAATAGACGGAGAGCAACTTTTTTTTTGCTTATCGATGCCCTCATTAGCTTACTAAAGGCCTTAGAAATTAAGTCCTAAACATAGCTCGGGAGAAGTTTCATAACAAACCTATCGTGACATAGAATGACTTATTGCTCGTTCTTATGAATGGTATTAATTACAAAGATAATTACATAGTGCTATAAAAAAATTTGAGAAAGCAATATTAGCAAGAACAAACTAAAATCTTTTCATTCTTGTGCATGTGAACAAAAATTGTTGTAACTTTAACAGAATGATCTTTGATATAGATGACATGAACGTTTTCATGACATGGGGAAGCTTACGAATGTAGCCCAAAGATTAGATTTTAAGATGCCAACGATGATTATAGACAACTGTTTCTCTGCAAAAAACATTCAAAAAAAAAAATAAAATAAAAATAAAACAAAAGTCATCAGTTCTGAGAATATGAATGGCGTATGAAAGTGATCTATCAGAACAAAACAATGAAACTGATGACTTTTGATACTAATGCCTTCATAAACCTTGGAGTTTTGAAAAGCACCGGGGATTTAGTGGGCTACAGGTTGGATTGACAGTAACGGTTGATTTGTAGTCAATTTCATGAAAAAAAGGTATATTTCTTGCTATCTATGGTTTTCTCCCTAGACTTTGGGTCATAAATCTTCTAAGCTTCTGAGGCAGATATATCTATTGAATGAGAGGATCGCATGATGAATTTACTTCAGGTTTTAACACTATAGAGACTTGCTACATGAATGACACTGTCAAACTGCAGCTGTCCCTAGTGCTAATTATTGAAGAGGAGGAGGAATTAGCACGTTGGCAGAAAGATTCGTTCCCAACAGTGGTTTTTTTTGTTGGAACACGTCATTGAATACAATATTATTTTCATAATACGGTATATAGTAATAGATATGTTTAATGTCACCTTTTTCTCTTATTTTTTGTTTAGCATTTTCTGAAAAGGAAAAGAGTCAAATTTATTATCTTTTATAAGGACAAAAAGATATATAAAGGAAACATCGAGTATTTCCTTTCGTATTCTTCTGCAGTTCTCTTTAAGATCGTGTTGGCCAAGAGCTGCAACGTAACTTCTTAAAGATTGTATAAAATCAGTGACAATTTCGGGTATACATTTTGACTCGCCCACATCGCTACAATCTTTGGGAAACATTGGAAGACAAAAAAGAATAGGAGTCTAAGAAAGGATGCTTGCAGAATGTGAAAAAAGATCATCTCTAAAATATCTTATTTGGGTTGATAATATTTATCCTTTTCATGGGAAAAATCGGAATCCGGATAAAATTCAGACCAGACGAGACGACCTAAGCGGAAACGATTTTTATAAATAGATTTCTATTAAAAGATTATGATTGTAATAGGTTTTGTTATTATTATTACTATTATTATTATTATTATTATTATTATTATTATTATTATTATTATTATTATTATTATTATTATTATTATTATTATTATTATTATTATTATTATTATTATTATTATTATTATTATTATTATTATTATTATTATTATTATTATTATTATTATTATTATTATTATTATTATTATTATTATTATTATTATTATCAATAATCACTTGTTCTTGAAGTAAAGAACAAACGTTTTCAGATCTTTTAAAATAGTTTGGAGTTTCCTTAAACGTATTTGTCTTTGACGCGGGATGTCACAGCTTTCTCTCACATTTTATTTATAGGATTTACAATAGATCTATCATATGCTTTCGTGAAATTAAACTAGCCTCAAAATTATTTTCAGTTTTCTTTGAAGTTTTCAGAGCGAATCCAAAACTATATTCAGCCACAGGAGAGGCAATTTAGAAGATCGAAAAGATAAAGAAAGAGGAGTTTGCTCAAGAACTGAAGAAGAAAAAAAGACACATTCACAGTTATTGATCAGGAAGATCTTCTATTTGGAATACTGGTAAATATAGTCGAGATTTTCACAAGATTCAGATTGTTTGTTTAAATCGTAGAGATTATCTCAATTTCAGTCGGTATTTATAAATGTGTGGAAACTTAACGATACATCGCAGTCGTACGAAAGTGCCGCATTAATATATGGGAAAAAGCTAATACTTTAGTATAAGCTATGATACATCGTTTAATTTCTACTTATCTATTAATACTGTCCAAAAGCATTAGCTTAAGGTTGTCGGAAAGCTATTTATATCTATTAGTAGGTCCTGTATCTTGAAATCTGACATGCATATCCTGGAAAGATCTATTTCTGCTGTGACTGACTGTGCAAATACAGAAAAAAATACTGAATTTAGCTACATATCTAGTTTAGATTGTGAGATTTGATTTGAATTAAGTAAGAATATACATCATCGCTATCCCATCTCACGACATAATTCAATTAAGACAAAAGACTTGTTTAAAATCATACAGTTGCATGACAACTGATAGAATTCCGAAGTAAATAGGAAAAGAACGAAGATTGTAAGTGTGAAACTAATAAAATTTGGCTAAACTTTATTTTTCCCTACAATTTCTCATTTTTTTAAACTCAAGGAAACTTATACCTCTCGGAAGTTTGTCATAGTGTCAATTTGACATGAAATAGTTGGCTTTAACTCGTACAAATAATACGACGAAGCTTTATGATGGAGGCAAGTAAACGGATTCAGTGGTAGCTATGTCCAGAACAGCTTTGTCAATTTGTCTTATCGTAACAGAAACTTGGGAACGTCATCGACAAACACCTTAATGATAAACTAGCTTTTGTTTTTCGTCGGTTTGTCCGTCTGTCTAACTTACTATCAACCTTTTCTCCCTCTCCCCTCCCTCTCTTCTTCTTCTTCTTCTTCTTCTTCTTCTTCTTCTTCTTCTTCTTCTTCTTCTTCTTCTCTCTCTCTCTCTCTCTCTCTCTCTCTCTCTCTCTCTCTCTCTCCCTTTCTTTTTCCCTCTCGTTTTCTCTTTGCTACTTTTCTGAGATACTAAATGGATTTCATGGCCTAGAGTGGTTCCATCAGGAAAGTTGAGTATGCCTCTTGTGTTGATGGAGAATAACAGAGAACCAACTGTGACATCTGTCGTCTACAACTATTATCAGGCCGCCCGTGGCTATTTCACCTGTAGAACTGTTTCTGGGGGTCGCCACCTCCAAAGCGAGCTTCTGTCAGTATTATCTAAATACCAGGTAGTTTTCGGCGATAATGATAATGAAAATGATGATGATGATGATTATAATAAACATTAAGCGGTAGATAACGATAAAAATGATGGTGACAACAACGATGACAACGATGATGAGGATTTTGTTGACGATGATGATAAGAATGATTAAAACGATGAGGATGCAAAAGATAACTATACTGATGTTAAAAATTGAGGCAATAGCGGATGTTGACCTTTTTTCTGTTGATTATCATGATGTTTGTGTGGCTTCGATAATAGTATTGATTACAGCAAAGAAAAAAATGACGTCTTTGTTGATAGCAATAAAAATGATAAAGGTAATCTTGATTGATGACGGAGATAAAAGAAAAAGCAAGAAAAAAAAAAATCATAACAAAACCGCCTTAGAAATAATAATTGTTTGCTGTTATCAGACTCGGTAACTATTTCTTAAGAGCCCTAAAGTGCATTTTTGGTCATTTTCGTGTCTTTCTAAGGTAAAAAAAAAAAAAATTAAAAATGTGAAAAGCAATGCTCACTTTATATTTTTTCAAATCTTTATTCGCTGTTCTGCTCGCCTGCTCGCCTCTCTTTCCACTCTCTATCCCATTATCTCTTTCTTTTTTTCTGTTTATTCTCCATCTCTCTCTGCCTCTGCCTCTTTCAACATCAACATTGGCTCTACCCTTCCTCTCCTGACCAAGCCTTGAACCGATATCCAGAAGTTCCTGCGTCACTAGCCTGGCAGCAATGAGCGTGATCCAGGAGATAAAGAGACGAATAGTCCCTACAACCGTCCAGGCCAAACTTGATTGGCGACTGGTGTAATTACCGCGATCAGTGAGGCAAGACTGCTACACCGAGGTTAATAGAATTCCTCAAGGAATGACCCTGGAGTCCGATCAAATGTAAAGGCGGGGTATTCTAGTAATTGGGTTCCGCTCTCTTATGTTAAACACCCGCTTTCTGACTATCTGCGTGTGTATGTGTGTCTGACTCCGGTAATGTTTCTTTGTCTATGGAGAACTGTTTGCTTCTGTTTCTCTCGCTTGGTCTTTATCCCTTCCCACACATTATCTCCCACAACATATACACTCTCTTTCTGTCTTCATCTCTCCCCTCCTCTCTCTCTCTCTCTCTCTCTCTCTCTCTCTCTCTCTCTCTCTCTCTCTCTCTCTCTCTCTCTCTCTCTCTCTCTCAGTCTTCTGGAGGTGGTTTCCAATCTATAATATTACTGGTTAATTAAGCACATTCAGCACTGGCCCTATTTAAAATGCACCACTTATTATTCTTTAAGGCTTATAGCAACCACTAAATATCCAATATTGTCTTATCTGCAGCGAATTACCAGATTAAGTTATTCCTGAATTTATTTTGGCTCCATCAAAGAAACAAATACAAGCAATTAAATTAGTTATATGAATTATTTTTCTGACTAAAGCTTTAGATGCGACCCTTAAAGAGGCTCACTTGTTTGACCTTAAAAAGCCGTAGGTCCAATAAAGTTCATAATTAACTAAACTCTTGCCCCTCAATCTGTGAAAGTAGCCTTGAAAAGGGAGATTCTTCGATGCTGCCGGTATAATAATTACGGTCGCATCTTTTATTTTAATAATGTAATAGTGCATTTAGTATTGTAAATTTGGTTGTTTTGTCTTTCGTCAACATTGTAGTTATTGCAGATTCCCTGTTATTACTACTATATAATATACTGTTATATCCAGCAGGACTCTATAAAAATTTTAATGAAGGCTGGCTTCGGCACAATGATGTGTCGATGTATAAAACGCACATAAACTAGATTTATCTAGATCCATAATGCGATTCAACTTAAAAAGTATGCTTCCTTCTTCGAATTCGAACTCAAAAGCTTTGTCTAACAACCATGAACATTTTGAAGAATTTTGTAGCTGTACTTCATTACGAGAACTCTTTTTGCCTCCATTTGTCCATTTTTATAAAATATTTGTGCTGGCTTGAATTCGCGCTCTATTCAGCATTGGTATTAGCATCATAACGCTCTTTACTGATAGTTTTCTCAATCCAGACACATTATTTTGTTTAATGGATGTGTTTGAGAAAGCTCAAAGCAGATTTTTTTACCACAATTTTCCCTATTTACATGAGGATGAAGATAGCTAATATGAAACATAAATGGATTGAGATCTTTTTATTTTTTAGACTAAACCCAGGGACGCATTTAAAAAATCTGCACTAAGAAAATCTATGCCAAAAGCGAACATGGATTCTAAAAAGTTAGATTAAAGGTGAAAAATACACCACTTAGATCGTGTTGTAAAATATAACATTTCCTAAAGCATTCATACAACATAGATTTAATGCTCTACATAACTTGAAGCGTCACGTAATGACCAAAAAGCTAGAATGGCCAAAATTGATCCAAATTTCGAACATTTTTAGCAGCACCTAGCCTTAAGAAAGAAAATGAGATTATTAAAATGTACAAAGGCATAAATTAATTTCACTTGAAAGCTAAATAGATACTATGATATAACGAAAAAATGACACAAGTAAGTAACTTTTACAGTAAAAGACATTTTTAAACGACAGTAAATACAGCCTCTTACTGTTAAATATAATGAAAATATACCATACATGGCAATTACCCTAAACTGCGAGAAATTAGACTTTAAGATCGTTTTTCGAAACCCTTAAGACTTTTAACGCTCTCTTATATTCTCTTGAGAAAGAAATAAAAATATACAAAAAAAAATTGGATTGGGTCTGTCGTAATGTGGTTTATATGCATAGATACCTTTAATAAACAAGAATTTTAAGGTCAACTAGAGCTTACATTTTTAAAGCCATTGTTGCTTTCGTTGATGATATGTTGAAATGCAAGTAAATTCTGTTGATTCATGCAACCAAAAAAACTTCCTCAAAATATACTCACAGTGAAGGAATTTTTTTTATTGTTTCATCCACTTATTCGACCTAAATCAACTTTTTAGAATCCCCGTCCGTCCATATTTTAGATTCCTTTGATCTAAATGTTGATTTGGCATTGAAGTAACAAGTGGATCTAACATTAAGCTTGAGTTCAGTGTAAGTTATCTTCATACGCATATCAATATGTACATGGGAATAAAAGGTTTCTGTTTAATAGAATATGCTTTCGGAAATACTACACCCTATTTTTTCTTAATTTCTTTAACATATTAATAGATTCCAGCTGAATGTCCTTAAAAAAATGTGCTAAGTCGTGTCATTAGAAACAATAAATCACACTGCTTCTAACAGAGGCTTTGTGTGAAAACATTGTTCGATCGCTTATTCTGTTGCTTTTTTGGTCTTTTCCAATTATGTTAAATTTTCTCCTTGCCATCAGCTGAGAAACCGCTGGGAGTCTTAAATTTTCCTTAATGAACATGAAGTATAAAAACATTTTGTCCTGCGTTTTAGGTTTTTAATGCACGCTATTTTCATTCTCCATCTCTTTGGTTTTGAGCGCCCTAATTTGATCTCTCAGAATTCATATACTTATAAAATTTAATTAAAAACTTCACGTTTTCTTGCATTAGAATTTCTTGATCGAGAAATATTGGAAAAAGAGTTTAAGCTTTAAAAAAAAAAAAACCACTTAGACTTAATGTGAAAGAATGTTTTGAAGACATATTTTCTAAACATTTATCTGGTAAATTTCAACACGCCTTGAAGGCAACTGATAGCTAGAAATGCACACCTAGGCTTACATGTATCTTCTTTAAGTGCAGACCTTTAAAACTATATTAAACAAATACATAAATGCTCATTTGATTTGTTTAAAAGAGCTGATATATAGGATAGAGCTTGCCTTGGGTCTAAATTTTCTTTTCCAAATTCTCAGAGAGGGCTAATCCAATAGTTGCCTCTATTGATCAATATTTTAATCTTGTATATAAATCTTTTTTTAACTTCTTAGATTGTTCTTTGAAACATAAAAAATAAGACGATAATCACATACTTTAGGTTCCAATTCGCAAAATCCTTTGTTTCAATCTGTTGCTTGAACGCTAGAGATATTGTTCAGTAATAATATAACAGTATGGAAAATTTATGCTGAAGTACTAATTACCAAGACTTAGACATTGATAAATATTGTAACTAGCCCGTCAGTAATTTAGGTTAATACCAAAGGTCACCAACGTAATTGAAACTCCTAAAAACATATGTGTTTTAAAAATCAATGAATGACGGTTTGACCTTTTCACGTTATTTCGAAATCTTCCCAAGTATTATAGTTGGCTCGTCTCGCAAACTTACATGTAGTTCTAAAAGTGTATAGATCCACCTCATAACTCGTCTTGGTATCAATATCTATACTTTGTCTACATCTAAAGAGATACATCAATGTATCCCTGGTTCCAAATCCAAACAAAACATACTTTAAGTCTTTGATGATAGTTTATTGTTTGTCGACCTGAATGGCATGATATAGTAGAATCCTACCTCAAAGTAATATGAGTAAAAAAAAAAAGAGAGAAGTCAATAGTACATCGTGAAGTAGGTTTCTTAAAATGTTAAAAACTCTGGGAGAAAACTTGCAATCCCTCCCCCCCCCTCTTTAAACACCCACCCTTAAATTTTGTGACTGCGTCGCTCAAAACACTAAATGTTGCGGTTGCAATTCAATAGGAACAGCAGGATACAAAAACAGCCGAAAATGAAATACATGTAAATAATTAGTAATTATTAATGGTTTTAACTAGAATTTTTCATCAATTTCCCATGAAACAATCACAATGCGCAAAGGAATTTTCCAAGGGCCTGGTACATTGCGTGCGAATAACGGGCGCAAATACTTTGTTATTTCTTATGACGCTATAATTTTATTTTTATTCTTTTTCTTTATAGAGCAATTTTGTTTTTCTCCTGCTTGAATATTAAATTCAACTGGCTGAAATATTGGAGACATCTAGGTCTGAAAGCTCAAGCGTTCCTTTGTACAGTAAAAAAAAAAGATTTCTGGGTAGACGTACAAGAAAAGTAGAATGGATAGTCAATGAAACTTGTTTTGAAACAAAATAGCCCCATTGACTTGAATCCTGACAGGAAATACCACATAACCGACAACGCTTTTCAAGCATTCCCTTTATCACTTTTAAATAAACACAACCCTTCTCTCTTTCTCTTTGACTCTGTTTATCTCTGTCTCTGTCTCTGTCTGTCTGTCTGTCTGTGTGTCTGTCTGTCTGTCTGTCTGTCTGTCTCTCTCACTCTCTCTCTCTCTCTCTCTCTCTCTCTCTCTCTCTCTCTCTCTCTCTCTCTCCCTCTCTCTCGCGGTCATTAACTCGAGCTACATTTCAAATAGCCTTTATTTTTCGATCTCGTGTAAAGACAGGAAAGATTCCACAGTAATACTAAAGTGACTCAAAACTTAACAGTACTTAGCTTCCTTATAACATAAAGAGGCTGAGCAATAATGATATTTACATAACGGACACCAACTGAGCGAGCATTCCAAGATGTCTTACCCTCTCCTTCCAAACATCTCTCTTATTTTCTTTGTGTTCGACCATATCCCGTTCTTTCCCATCCCTTCTCTCTATGTCTTGTTCTCTACCTCTCGCTGTCTCTATTTGATTTTATTTCCCTTGTTCCCTCAATTTTACAGTTTTTCTGCAATATTATAATACCTTTCTTTTCTTCTCTCTTCTGCCGTTTATAACTCTATACCTCCATCTTTATTTTTTTTTTCTTTTGAGACAGCTGAAGTTTTCTGTTAGGATTTTGAACATCAGAGATCGCCTTCCTTTAGAGAATTTTAATGATAAAAAGCAATAATAAACAGCGTGCGTTCATTC